>OZ020495.1:12741465-13216488 GCA_963971365.1 Lasioglossum villosulum | reverse complement strand
TAGAAAATTATACATTGAAAACAATCAATTGTACAATGGAAATTCAGTTGAACTGCATTCTTAGGATTTCTGGATGAAGTAAACTAAAATTCTATTTTTTATTTATCAGATTACAAAAGAATTGAACGAAAATATCTACAAGATAATTTGAAACCGATTTAATTTGAGTTGTATTTTCTGATGTACACTACTGTGCAAAATAAAGAAGCACCCAGTATAACTATAACATCTTTATGTAAAAATTGTATTTTAGAATGATTGATTTATGGCATTTAAAGTATTAGATAATCCGTAATAACATATATTCTCTATCTAAACAGTGTAATACTTTCTGAAAACTTACTGTTTTTTATACTTAATTTTTTACGCTTTTCTATTAAATATGGCCGGGCGCTTTTTTCTTTTGCACAGTAGTGTATATTTGCCATCTTTTGATTATTCTGAGAGCATTCCGTGCTACGGTATACGGGGTGTTTCATAATATCTAGGGTCCATTTCGGTGGGTAAATGGCTAGTAGAATAGAAAAGGAAAGAAGGATGTTTGTTCAAACATACCCTGTGTTTGGACTGGCTCCCGAGTTACAGTCCGCTTGCCAGTATTGTAGTAGAATAATTCAATGCTTTATAAAGTAGCACTCGGAAAGGATAGGATTGCTAGTGGTATTTGCACTGTGTGAAAGAGCGCAATGCAATGAAAAATGTGGTTCCTTTCATTTGTATGTACCCACTTACGGGAACAATTGTATCATGAGAAATGAATTAAAAGCATATTTGATGTCTCTTTTCACTGGGAAGATCCACGTCTATTGCCCGATGGAAATACTTAAATCCATTTATCTCAAGTGTGTCTGATCGAATTTTATGAGACTTTTATACTAACTAATTTTATGCTGAATTAGAACGGCGAAGTCTCTTGTAATTATAATATGAATCAGAACGACAACTATACAAAATGACAAATTTCTGTAATTTATTTATTTTTTTTTTGTTCTAAGAATGTCAGCTAAGAACAACTCAAAATTTCATTAAACATCGGATCTAGTAATAAATCTCTGAACTTGTTACTATCGTTGTACCATTAAAATCATGAAAATTGGTTTGGTGAAATTGAAGATGCTTCGAAATTGCTTTATGTCTGACGAAAGCATATCGACCAATCCATTAGCAGTGAAAATAATCGACGTGGTCAGACTATGTGGTATACCCTTGCATATTTTACGTCATCAGTTAATCAAATGCTTCGCGTACATAATATTACATCATATATGTATAATTGTTAATTTTATATGTACACAGAGGGCAACAATCGTCCCGGGTCAAATGTTAATTTTAATCAACGTGTCTGCTGTTGCATAACTGAATTCTGTTCACAAAATTTGCAAATGCATACCACGAAAATTTATAACGGTAATCGAAGTTTCTCAGGTTCTCTGAAATGCATATTTTAAGACGAAAATTTTTGTTCTCCCGATAAAGTAAAAATATCCTTGCGTGCTGCATTATTGAGTCACCCCTGATATCCTCCACCAAGTTAATACTTCTATTGGGTTTTGCCGACTTTGTCCCTGTGGCAGTAATCTAATATTCACATCGCCACATATTGTCGCGGAGTCTTCTTTTATTTGAAGAAAAAATTCTTCTTTAATTGTAGCACGCGAGAAGTGAACACAATATAGCGTAGCTTTAAACGCAGAACACTGCAACTTCGCGAAGAATTCTAAGGTTTAAGGCCAAGTATCTTTTTCATGTTTTATGTAGCCGCGATTTTGTAATCGTATTTTCAGAACTGCCGATCAGCTTTGAATTTTTTAACAAATTCTATTTGTAATAATGGAAAGTGAATTATTTGAGTCTAGTTTCACTAAATATTGGATTAGTTTCCTATTAATTCCATTAATTAACAATCTTTTAAAGTTTAAGTTAGAGAACCACTGCACCAGTTAAATTATTCTAGTTCATATACTTTATGATTAAAATCTTAATGATGCTTTCAAGAAAGAATTTTATATAAATTAATTATATACACACATATATACGTGCATATAATAACAGTAATCAATATCAAGCAATATCAAACTGACAATATGCAGACGAATATTTGAAATTACTATGAGTTCACAATCAGTATTATTTCACTGTAATTGCATTCTGTGTTAACAACGAGATCATAGGAAGCAGTAAATATGATGTTGTAATGATTTCGCATGTAGTACGGTTTGTATCAATCTTTCCCATCTAGTAATTGCTAGTCCATGTATTGTTATTGGTATAGCATGTGTCGAACCACTATAGAAAGATTATTATAATTTGACAAGTGAATCATGTGTTATACTTTAGTTCAAAAAGAAAAGGCTACGAATTAATTTGTACATTCAGTATTTAAAGTAATTAGCAAACGATATCACAAATATCTCTCTATCATTGCAGACATAGTTCTAATAAATTAGCATAGTCCGAGAATGCAAAATAAGATGCGTATATCACTTATTATTTTTACTTTCACAAAATTTCATGCAGCCTCGCAGTATTATTGCGTGCAAATTCTCCTGCCTTGCAATGGAATGCTTTATTCGCGCAAGCAACAACTAATAATTGCACTTTGATCACAGGTTACTGTAATCGCTCTGCTGGCTTCGCATTCGTTGTTTTCACAGCTCTATTCCTTGTTAGAGGACCGATCTCGACGTTTTTTGACGCATCCCATTGCCGTGCCGTTATAGCAAAGCCTCGCGACGTTTCACATTACGCAACGTTGCTTCGAAAGCACTAATCCGTCGCGCCATGGTGGCTGTGGCCTTATACTATATTCCTTTTTAACGCCGCGCAATCTGTCGCTGTTGCGTAATGGGAATAATGCACGTATAAAATTGATTTATTAGTATGAGCGTAGACACCTGACGAAGACTGAACAAAAGAAATATTATTAACGTATTATTATACGGCTCTGCACCGATCTAACATTCTTTAATGCATTTCAATATACAGCGAGTGTTGAAAGTATTTGTACCGTGAGAGAATTTCAAACAAAACTTTGTAAGATTATTGTGGATTAACTATTTTTCTGTTAACAATGAATGTGTACATATTCTGAGAAGTCTATAGAATAAATACAATTTATTCTATTGTCATTATTTGAAATATTGTTTACATTATTAGATATGCTGGTATCCAATCAATTATTAAACATTTAAGTCTTGTACGAGGTATTAATCAATTTGGTATCCACCAAATGTAAAGAAACATATACAAATCTTGCAATTGATTTTAAACTACCGATGAGCTCGAGACTTGAAATTGAAAACATAGCTCAGACCTGGATGACAATGCAATATTTTTGAGTTAAAATAGTTCCGAGTTCAAAATGTTAATACATTGTTATATTGAAGTGGAATCGGTCCGTGCGGATATATTACATCGGCTTTTAAGAACGTGCAGAATCGATCGCACTGGAACGGTGTCTGAAAAAAGTAGTGAAGCACAGATGCAAGACCGACTGCAACGCGATGCACCGCGATGCATCCCGTCGCGACAACGGAGGCGCGGGACGCCTAATTAATTAGTCCGGCTAGACGTAATGCGCGTCCCGCGATTATGTAACGGACGACAGCCGACGGGATACCGTAATTACACCGGTACGGAATATTCAATTGGATACCTAACTCGCTAATAATCGACACGACGGTATTAACGGAGCGTGGAATATTGATGGCGTACTAATTTCCTGCGACGACGACGACGATCCCGGATGATCTTTGAGACGTACCGTGGAAAATTAATACCCGGGTAGCTCGATCCGCGAGTTCCCGCTTATTCCACGAGTTCCGTGCTCCGATGTTTAAACGGATCATGCGCACCTATGAGAGAGGATGATAGATAAAGGGGCGGCCAATCAAAACAATCGCGTGTCGACGTGTTAACACCCTCACGACAAATAGACACCCGCAAAAATTGCACATGATTAACGTTTGCGGAGCAGTAAGGAGGTGTTCTACTGTGACAGGTTAGAAAAATCGATTCTTTTTTTTGCATTTTCTCAAAGAATTGGTAAAATTGCCAGAAATACACTGGCTTGAAGAAATAAAATTCTATTACTCACTGCTTTAATTTAATATAATTACTGGATTGCGGCTCGTTGTCTGTGTCAGCAACAAGAAATGAAATTCGCATATATTTTTTCTCTTCAGAATGTTCATGATAACACGACGATAGTTTTCAATTCTTCTGACGATTTTATTCTTCTGTATTTCATTTATTTTGTCAATCTTGCATAAAATCCGCACATTAATTTTTACTTCTCATGTTTTGTGACTCATATTATTAAATTGTCATCACAGTGTATCATTTTGGATGGTTACTCTTGCATTATTTTTTGTTCGTGGAAAAAAGGACGATTTCTGAACAATTTAAAATCAGTTATTTCGAGAAGTCTATATGTATATAATTCCTTGCCACTATAATACTTGCACGATTGCAACGTTAATTTAAATTCATCGACATCTGATGCTGCGGCTACATAATCCTTTTGCTATAACTACTCCATATATGATTTCGTCATCAGCATGTGACTGTTGTGCTCACACTGATTGTAGCTACTGGGTCGCATGATTGCGCAGAGCTCGCTATCGATTCAACTCGTGGGCCGCAATGTTGGATGGCTAGGTCTTTGCTATAGAATTAATTAGAATGGCGATGCCATTGGCTTAAACGCGCGCTTCTATATGTACCCACCGAATTCTCTTCACGCTACAGTAACACCGAAACGAAATAAAAGAATAGACATAACAGCTTATAGACCTTCGTGGCTGATAGTCGTCCGCAGTACCGAGCTGCAATGTTGAACACAAAATACGGAAATTAAATTGACACAATTCTAGTAAAAGTCTAACATTAGTTCACGGTTTGCAGAAAATATGAATAAGCTTAAAAATAAGTAAATCAGGTCATGTGTATAATTTATCTCGACACTTCATGATTCACCATTACATACCAGTATACACACATCAACGATTAAAGTAGTATAGTGTGTCTCATTTGAATTGTTTCAAAATTCCCCAAAAATATGTAAAGATATTTATGCTGACGAATCTATCAATTTTATGTTGTAGTCTTTTATTATTATGTGAATGTAGTCGTCCCGTTGTATGTTATATGTAGGATAGGCTATCAAAAAGAAATAATTTATTAGAAAAAAGATGTAATTTGGCGTAAGATGTAATTTTAGGCGCTCGTTCGATCGGACCTTCGACGATTGTAAATTTTTCGTGTTCGTTAATTTTTACACTCGTCAAATCTTTGCGTTTGTCATTTCTTTGCGCTCGTCATTTTTACGCTCGTCGCATGCTCACACATGCATACACACACGCATACACGCACACACACTGCGGTCAAGCGTCGATATGTCGATGTGTGCTGTTTCTATTTCCACATATATTACATTATATCAGCACTTAGTAAAAGTATACATTCTCGAATAGTTTAGTTTGTTATCAACGATATCTCAAAATTTGCGACGAAAAAATACATTAGATGTTCTGTTTATTGCCATACCAACATGAGTGCTAACATTATCATAAATGGTACACTACTAATCGTGGTTAGCGATGTCTTTTGTACAAGATCTCCAGATCTAGATGTCGTGATTCCACTATTACAGGTATCGCGTGTCTTACGTGAGCTAGTATCGAGATTCAAAACCTTGGATTCATCAGTATCAGCTTGCATGACATGGCGGTTACAGGTTTCCGATAGTTAGCAGGTATCGGATTGCCCAACGTTTATCAATAATTTCTTAACGATCTAAGACGGTATCGGTAATAGAGATGCAGTTCTTGTTGCACTCTTCATAATGGCGTGTCTAGAGACAACAGATACCCTCGCGTTGAATAATCGGCTATTTCCTCACCGAGCAATGATTTAGAATGATAGGGACATTAACTATTAATAGGAAAGTTCTTACTTGAAACCGTTATTTATGGAACAAATTTATTTTAGACGCTTAATTTTGTTTAGCTAACAGTTAACTTTTGTGTAATAAATGGACTGCGGATCTTTATGCAAAATAAAAACTTTCTACCTGAATTGCAATAAACTGGATTGAAATAAACATTTAATTCCTTGTTGAACGTGTTTAATAAATCGAAAATAATATAATAAATAGTATATTTAAATTCTTCAAATTTGTTTACTGTCAGAAATTAGATCTACCCATTTTTATTACAAATGCATAAAATCCGCAGTCTGGTAATAAAATATTGATTTTATCAATTTCTAATTTTTCCGGAGCCAGTTCAGATTCTTAGCCATTTATATTGAATCCAAACAGATGCTTATTTTAGACTTCAATAAAGGAGGTTCAGAAATGAATAAAACAATTTATACGTAAATACTTGACTGCAGTCCAACGGTTAACCAGTACGTATGTACATACAACTCTTTATACTGTTGATTAACGTAAAACCAAGCACTCTTCATGGTTCCCCTAAGGTTAAATTCAGCTGGATGCTGGTCGTTATTAGGAACCGTCTATTGCTTACACCAAGTACAATTTCTAACCATACAACCATCCGGGATTAACAGATGAGGTTTCAACAAAGTTCATCCGAAATATCCAGACGGCACGGGAATGTCAGTTTGCACGAAAACAGCGCATCAACCACGAAATTGAGCTCCTGGAGTTTCATCCTCTCGACTATCCATCCAGCTTTCGCACTTCCCCGCCCCTCTGTTGGAGGACCCACCCGATTTCGCGCGCCTATAAAGGGTTGTTCATACAACAGAGAAGGCGGAGGAGAAGTTTGGTGCTCGGCCACTTGCGGAATACCGTCAGGAGGCAGACAGCGACCACTAATCAGACTGTTTCCACTTAATTTGCCGGGGTAATTAACCGTCTCATTCGCCTGTGCCGACCCTAAAGCCATTCCTGAACCTAAACCCGAGTACTCTATTATGCACAGAACCTATTGTGTCCGAGGACGCCCTCTGAAAGGAAGCGCGCCGCGGAAACGTACGATTTCCGTTCCAGCCGGTCCCCTTGTTTCGAGATGCTCGAAACTGAACGTCAATTCAGACCATGGTGTGAACCGCTTAACACCTCCCATGTCGAGTCGCTCATACAATTCCCATAGAATGGCTTTGTGTAAAGATTCATTTTAGTCGAATTATCGAATCATAATGGATTAAACGGAAATTATACAGAGAAGCAAGGATACACCTCTCCGACTTTGGTGACCTTGATATATGTTGTCAAGGTCATCATTCTGAACAACTTTTCCCTACACATGTTACCGCCGCTTGCCCTTAGTTTTATAGATATTCGCAAAAAGTTACTGCCGAGTGGCGGTAACACGTGTAGGGAAAAGTTCTTCAGAATGACGACCTTGAGAATACAGGGTGTCCCAAAACTACCCTAGGAGCCGAAAATGGGAGGTTCCAGGGTCATTTGAAGCGACATTTTCCTTTACAAAAATGGTGTCCGTAGCTTAGTTTAGGAGTTATTAACGAAAAACACGGACCAATCAGAGCGTAGCTACAGCGGATTGATTCTGAGTCAACCAATGGCGACTCGATGCCTCGCGGGACCTGTCGCAGAGTCGGACTCCGTTCGCTATAGCTGCGCTCTGATTGGACCGTGTTTTTCGTTAATAACTTCTAAACAAAGCCGCGGACGCCATTTTTGCAAAGGAAACTGTCGCTTCAAATGACCCAAGGAACTCTCATTTTCGGCTCCTAGGGTAGTTTTGGGACACCCTGTATATTTCAACATTATCGAAATCGATGAGGTGTACCTTTGTCTGTATAATTACTGAACCGCAGATTTTTATGCAAAATAAAAATTGTCTGCGTCATTTACAAGAAACTGGACGCAGATAGACGCTTAACTCTTAATCATTTTAACAAGCTGAAAACACTAAATTGGCATTATTAGATCATCGTAACTTTTTAAATGGCACCTACTAATGTTTGTTATAAATGCATAAAGTCCACAATGTAATAATTACCAAATAAAATAGTACACAAGTGCAAGAGAAACATATTTTTATTGAAGAGGCACCTACTAATGTTTGTTATAAATGCATAAAATCCACAGTATAATAATTACCGAATAAAATAGTACACAAGTGCAAGAGAAACATATTTTTATTGAAGAGGCACCTACTAATGTTTGTTATAAATGCATAAAATCCACAGTATAATAATTACCGAATAAAATAGTACACAAGTGCAAGAGAAACATATTTTTATTGAAGAGGCACCTACTAATGTTTGTTATAAATGCATAAAATTCACAGTATAATAATTACCGAATAAAATAGTACACAAGTGCAAGAGAAACATATTTTTATTAAAGAGACACGAGTCAAAGGGATGAAACCAACCAATTGTCTCTTGAATTTAAATACTCTAGATTATTTTGTTATTCGCCGGCACATTCAAATTTATTCGCGAACACGCTATTGAGAAAGATCTCTAAGAAAATGCTTTGTAATTTTTTTCACATTTTCTTGATAAATTCGATTCCGCGCGCACATAACTGGAACAGAGACAAATAAATTCGTTGCCTGTATATGCAACTTCGAAATATGAATAAAAGATAAAAGAATAATTATCCGCTTTTCGTTGAATAAACATGAGCATTCTGATATATGTACGTGCAACAAAATCGTATTTCTTTTCGAATGAGATTTCCATTATTTCTCCAACGAGCGAAATGTTTGTAGAGCAAGAATTCATGATACGTCCAAAGTATAATGTATGGGTGATCTCCGAGTTACAACAAACAACAGACGAAACGCAAACAAAAATTCATTTCGTAAATACATCGTTTTATTATACCAAGACATATTCGGAGAGGCGACACTTCTGAATTTGTATATATAACCAGGAACAGCGGAACACATAAAGATTGATTTCATTACTTCGTTTGAAAAATTTATTTTGTTCGGTTTTGAGATCAAGATATAATAAAAATATAAATCAGTTCCAGTTAGAATTAATCTCTAACTGAATTCCACAGATTTGTCTACATCATCTATTTAAGATAATCTACGTAGAAAATAAATATGCACGTTAAATGTAAAGTATCATTCAGGTTTTTGAAAATTGAATAAATTCTAATTCCAATAAGCAAGTCGCAAACAGTGTGAAGTTAATTAGAATAAAATAAGTAAATCTCTTATATTTCAATTCTCATTATCCTTAATGTGGAAGGACTCTTTCCCTGAATAAATCGCATTCACATTAAAAATTCCTTCATCAAAATCCATTATGAGGTATATTATTAACTTTTAAATCGAAACTTATCGTGCAACAGTTGTAGAAAAATTTCTTGAAAGTCTTGTAGCCTCTGCCTGAAATGTCGAATTTCCGAATCAAGATTGTTTTTCCATCAGCGAGCCAGACCCGACGAATTAATATTCGATAGCTGGCATGCTAATTTAATGCAACGCTCTCTGTTTTCGGATAAATGCGTCGAGCAAAATAACTGTATTGTGGCACGACATCAATTTCATTTTAATTTACACTCAACGCGCTCGCAACATGCTTCGTCCATCTTCGTTACACAATTTTATTTGCAGTCGAATCAATTTCCTGGGACGTCTCGTGTTGCGTTATTCATGGTTTAATGTAAAAACTGATGGCAGTATATTTTCAACGATATTTTTCACGAAATAATCATTAGCGATTCCTTGAGTATTAGGCGATTACAGGGCACGGAAAATAGAAGAAAAATAATGGCTAAATAAACGGTTTTACAAAAAGAAGAAGTTTTTTTTAACGAACTTCTTATGGTTTATTGTTCACTCTTGGCAATTTTCGGTAATGAAGTTGCAGAATGAAGAGGAATAGTCGTGTCTTTTGCGGTTACCGACATTATTTAATCAGGGAACGGTGTTTCTGGGATTGCTCGAATTATGCAATTATGAATTTCCGCGTTGTACTCCGAGAAACGACAGCAAAAACGTCACAAGCGAATTCGGATGTAACGAGCTTGTCGGAGAACAAACTTCCGAAGTCCCATAATGGCTTATAAAAAAATCTTCTACGACCAACCGCGGGAAATGTTGCTTCCCCTCCGCGATACGATGCATCTAGGGAAATGCAATGCTATTACAGTTAACAGTACAGTGCTATATTTAACTTCATTAAATTTTTTTACTTCTGCTGCTGCTCTCTCGTTTCCGACAACAAAGTTCAATGACCATGGACGTACAAATGACCGTACTGAAATTCATTACGATGATAAAACGTGAATAAGTAATGTGAGGTTGTTGCACATGAAATGTACGATTCAAGAATACAGATGTTATGCAGTGTTCTCGTCCTGAAATACTCCTTCAATCTACAGGCTCATTATCATTTTAAGATCATTTTAAATCAAGTTTATTCGATGGCAATAAATGTGTGTGTCGTGTGTTCTTCTTATACCAGTTGAAAAATAAAAAATGTATTTATTATAAAAATGGGTGTTTTCAAATTTTAATGTTCATCAAAAATTGTAAAATTCTAAATAGTAATATTTATAGTATAATATAATATTATATTATAATATAATATTTATAATATAATATAATATAATATAATATAATATAATATAATATAATATAATATAATATAATATAATATAATATAATATAATATATAATATTATATTATATTATGATATATTATAATATAATATTTATATTATAATATATATAATATATAATATTATATTATATTATAATATAATATTTATAATATAATATAATATTTATAATATAATATAATAAAATTCTAAAAAAACAACTGTTCTAACTTTTCAAAAAAAATCCAAGTCGCATGGTCTAATAATAAACAAGTTATCGCCTTTTTAAGACTGTCCGAATATCAATGGGAGTCACTGTATACCAGTGGTTCTTAACCTTTTTGAAGTTAGAGAACACTTTTGATTATATGAAAAATTTGCGGAACACTAAATTTAATGATCCAATAAAGAAACACAAACATCCCGCGTAGAATTAGATATATTCTAAAAAATAGTAATATTTTGCGGAACACTTGTAGAAAGCTCGCGGAATACCGATTAAGAACCACTGCTATGTACACTACAAGCAAGATAGAGGTCTTCTTACGGTGTACGTTAGACATCAAAATTGGTTGGGTGGTTAAGTCCCAAAATTTCGAACAAAATCTGAAATTCCGTTAGATATAACTTCATTCGCCACTTCCGCAAATGTTGGCAACTTCATTAGCGATAATTCGAGGTGGGCTGCGTTAGTTCAAGAAGATCAACCCAACGTTTCCCGGCGCAGGCAAACGAAGCCAACGTAAACGAGCAACACAACTAAATCAGCACAAGACACTGCCTCTCAATGGCGCATCCGAGTGAACTGACAACAGAACAATATACATATACATATTATAATAGCTATAATCTTCGTCTTACTGAAGGTCAAATGGGTTGCGCTTATGCCGCGACCTCGGATATCACGATGGTTGTCAAACAAGGGTGAACCTGATCCATAACAAGGCAGTTAGCTATCTATTATCCGTCTTGTCGGATATTTACCTCGTACAAAAAGCTTCGGGGCTGGAACCATGTTATTCCGCGGTCGAAGGGATCATGCTCTAACCGAGCATTCATGTTTCCGTTTCGCCTTCCTACTGTCTCCCTAAAGAGGGAACCTCTCTACAGTAAAGACTTTACTTCGAACAACGAAATGTTTGTTGTTAAATCGTCATCGGAAGATTAAATATTTCAGAAGCGAATACAAAATTTAACATTTTAATCAATGTCAACGATTTATACCGTGTTCATTGTTCTGAAGCCAGAAATTTCCATTGAATTTTTTATATATTTTTAAAAATATATTTATGTATAATAATTTTTGCGTAATAATGTACAGTATAATTCTCGATTACAGTGGTATACGTACATTATATTCACACTGTTACTTAATTGTATGAAAATCGAAAATTTAGTTTTCCAATATTGTTGAAGCTATTGTAGATAGTTTATGCAACAGTAAATTTACAATTGTGTACTTACCGACGCAAAAGGTGTCTGTATAAAGTATTTTCAAACGAATAGTACGTCATATTATACGAGAGTGTGTAGCAGAGAGTCTGCGATTTATTTGGAGTGTTACTATACTTTCTGAACGCAGTGGCACCATGAATTGTACGGAGCGAGCTAACAATTTGCGCCGAGGGATTTTAATTTCCGAGAATTCACACTCCATTTTCACCGTCTTCGGGAATCACGAAGACTCCCCGGGCTCAACGGAGTGCTTTTCACAGTCAATGCCTGGGATCATACTGACACTGTTCCAAGTAGTTCGCTGCATTATCCGCGGAGAGCTGCAATTGGAATGCGACGCAGCCTCGATGGACCTCCGGGAATACGAAGACGATGGAAAACAATGATTCAAGCCGATACTGTGGAGAAGTGAGGGCGGAAATGGTGAAACAATGAGTTCGGGTATAGAAGTACGCACCGGTGTGCTGGGAAGTCACGTACTTTATAAAACGTTGCGAGGCAACCGAGATATTGGTGGTAGTGACGGACGCGGAGTATGAAGGAAACGTCGGAAGATCCGGAAAGGAGAAAAGAGAAGAGAGGACAGAGAGACAGAGAGAGGACAGAGCGACAGAGAGAAAGAGAGAGAAAGTGGATAAAAAAAGATCGTATTTGCTAGGGGGGATAGAGGAGAGCAGCGCTCTGCCGGAACATATGGTTTCCGTGGCAATATGGTGGGAAGAGAGGTACTTTTACCCGATAAATGCCACGAAAATGAGCTTTTTTCAGATATGCCCACCCACTCTCTTCCGATCTTCAATCTATCCTAGCTCTTTTGTCTCGGCTCTCGCAAACCACGTGATTTTTCGGTTCCGCCTATCCTCCCACCTCCTCCCTCCCCATAGTAACGTGGTAACAAACGACCTCCTCAATGAGGTCTCACATTTTCGGGTTTTACGCTCTCATGGATACTTTTTACCTCTTCATTCTTCTTCCCAGTCTTCTTTCGCATCTCTTCGCCAGAACCATTTATTTTTATTCCCCGGTTTCGAACGATTCTCTTCCGACAAATAAGATTACAAGTGTAGTTGGACTTGCATATAAAACGTACCGGTTAAACTGAGAATACAGAAAATTGTGTTAATAAGATGTTTGCGAATTAGCAATTTTATGTACGGTTTTGTTACAGCAACGTTTACGGCCCAAACCAAATCAGCTATTTTGGAAAGTGTTCACTCTGTTCACAGAAATGATCGTAGAAAGCATTTTATAACAATGGATTGTTAGCACTCAGACTGCAGATTTATGCACGAAATAGAAATTTTCTTCGTTAATTGTAGGAAACAGGAACTAGAGGAAAATATCTTCCTTCCTTTAAACATTTTATACAATTTGAAATAATACACACATTTTAAAAATTGTGTAATCTCAAACAATACACAACATTTCTCTAACATCTTTCGTCTTCCCTTGTTGCCAAAAAATAAACTAGACCATATTAAGTCGTGTTCAAATCACATATTGACACAAAAATCAATAGACTGCGGATTTTATGCACATATGGTAAAAATGAATAGGTCAAATACCAAAGTAAACACATATTAGACGAATCTAAGGATATTTCGATATTATTTCCGACTTTTCAACATGATTTAAAAAGAATATAAATTTTCATTTAACTTCAGTTACGTACACTTGCCTTAGACAATTTTTATATTCTATAAAAATCTGCAGTCTAATAATCAAACATGATGTAACATTGTGTCCTCATTGTCTTTGTATCGAGTATACGTATTTTAAATATTTTCCAGAAGTAAATACAACTTTTATACGATCTTTTATACGTTTTATACGATCCATTAACACACGAAGCAAGAACAAATTACCCGCAGACGCATTTCACACAGAGATTCAATTCGCAAGCGGGCCAGCTACATGGTTCCAAATATCGTCTAGCCTCCGATTGTAATTCGTTGCAAGCCAAGTGGTTTATTATATCTATCCGTTCCTCGTTCGCCCAATCCACCACCGCATTTCTTTCGTTCCCGCGGATATATTAGCCTGCGCGCGGCCCGTCGCGTTTCCATTTTCACGAGCGGGCCAGCGCGATTAACTGCGCGAAACACGCTCGACTCGGTGACCGCGGTTCAGCATTTCAAAAGAAAATATTAGCCCGAAGACACCTCGCCCTCAAGCGGGAAGGGTATCTTCTCGTGTCCCGCGAATACTTTCCCGGATTGTCCCGGCCGTACAAGCGACGCGCTCGCATTTAGCGCGGAATATATTCCGTGCACGATTCCACATAAATTCTCCAGGTTCCGGCCGCGGTTGTACATAAAACCTTCCGCCTTTATATACGACGTTATTTTTCTGTTATACGAGTATATACCGTGGCTGACATGTTACTCTGTTTACGAGCCGCCGCGCCGTTCCTGTTGCCATCGCGCTATTCCGAAACACAACGCAAACACAGCCGCCTCTCTATAGAATTTGCCAACGACGGACTTACGCGTCCGCGAAACACCATCGTCCTACCCCACCCTCGCAACAGTCGACTACAACCCCCTCTGAATTATGCAATATCTCTCGCATAATGTATAAATCGGGTATCCCCGAGACTCGCCGAGGTTCCCTATACATCGACAATGCCTGACGGACGTTTTATTAGACACGGTCGTTAAATATTTGTCGGTAAATTGCGGGAATAGGGAGGACGGCCACTTCCGACGGTATCTTGTGTATTCACCTTGCCGCCCGTTGATATTCTTCCGCAGATTTTATGAACGGCAGTCCAAGTAATTTCGGCTTTAATTTAATATTAGACCACAAGCTTCTTTCGCTCTCTTTCTTACTCGCTGGAATTCCGGGATGCTCGCTAAGGTACACTGTGAAAAATGATTGTTTGGTGAAGAGTACTTATGACTGTTTCATCGTGGCGCTACTGTGTATTTACGAGTAGTGTACTCATTTTTATCTGTTCGCAGTTCTATTTGTAGTAGCGATAACGAATTATTTATTCGATGTTTCGCTGTGTTTTAATTAGATACTGTGTAGAAGAATTACTATGCTGAAGAGAATTTAATTGTTGTGCGTTGAATAGGTTGTGAATGTATTATACCTGCCGTTGGTTTTTGTTTCATTATTTTCTTAACCTTCGTGCTTCATAGTCATCTTTATTCTGTCATTTTCGACGTTTGAATTAAAATGATTATATGTACAATAGAGATACATCTCCATCTACTTTCTGTGGTTGAAAATTAACTTAGAAAATTTTTAATTAGTATAGAACCGGGAAAATATCGACAGAAAATTAATAGAGGCTTTTAACAAGCTGGATTTTTCTATAGGGAACCATTGGAGTATAGAAGTCACGGGAACGCCTCGTGATAAGCTCCTATTCTCCTTACGGTTTACGCGCACGGGAACTCTACGAAAGTGTTACGTAAACCATGGTGGATGTATCGATAGACGGTGAATTGTCCTCCCGTTGTGTTTGCTCGCAACGACTCCATCGCTCTTCTCACTTTCCTCGAACAAGACGCAGGAGGAAATATCGAAAGAGGCGATAGGGGAGGCGTACCCCTCGATCTACGAGATGACACATACTTTGGGAATGATGGAGCCCCACCACGGGACAAACCTAATCGATGAACGTAAATTCTAATACAACTTTGTGGATACTTCTCTTTTCAAATTATTAAGTCGTTAAATATGAAATGTCTGATTTTTAACAGTAACGTTAAACAGCCGTAACTATTTCTTATTGAGCGAAGAATCACACGTTTCTTGATTGTATTGTGGTAGAACTTGAATTTTTTTTGTCACTCGCAAGCTTCGTTTACAAGACTGCCATCTCTATTTTGTAGTTCTTTTTACTATCAATGAATAGTGTTATTATTATAATTATTTGATTAGTAGACTGGAGCCATATAAACAGTTTATTCTTATTTTAATAATTTTAACAAGCTGAGAAAAATACAATAGAACTCTTAAATCATTGTAACCTTTGTACAGTTCAAAATTACATCCACTCATTTTTTTTACAAGTAAATAAAATCCGCAGTCTATTGGCTAGTCACCACATTTTCACCAAATACCACCCAATGCTATCGTCAGTACGTTATTTTTCCACACATGCAAAAAGTGCAGATTGACGTTGAAATCAAATCTATTTAAAAGGAAAATAAAGTGTCAATTATAAAATTGAAGATAGAGGATCGTAAGCTTTCCACCTCAAAGTGACGTACAATGAAATCGGACATGTCATATGCCACAACCTAAATGTTTTATATATATATACCTAAGAGTTATATATACAATATATAACTCGTCCACTGAAACTGTAGCTTCTGTATTGACCCGAATCGTGTAATTCTGGAATTCTACTGTCAATTCTGAAATTTTACCATTTATTTTAGCGTGTCCTTTATTGTTTACGGAATTTTCTGACCGACTTCTTTTCGAGGGTAATCGAAGATTTGTCGAGTATGTACTGATTTCAACTGGAACGACTGGAATCGAAGTGACCCGATTTATGATCCGCTTACAGTGGGGCAGCAGAGTGGACTTCCGTGCTTCTGTCTCAGAATTCTATCCTTACAAATAATCATTAATAACAATTTATACTTTCTTTCCATACTGTTTTATTATTTTGTCGTATTATCTCACAGTTCGTACAACTCTTTATCGATTATGATCCTTGTTTTGTTTAAAGATAAAGATAAAAGCATTTCTCTTCAAAATTGTCAATAGCAATTCTCAAAAAAATTATTTACGCATTACTTAGTAAATTAATCCTCTTCTATCATCTCAAAAACAACTCGAGCTGCTAAATTTTTTCTTTTTTCAATTATTATTCGTTTACAACTACAAAATAATTAAACTTATTCGTAATGTCGTTATTTGTATCTAAATTATTCGTTTACGACTACAATACAAACTACAGTACAATACAATTATTCTTTTTAATACTTTTTACGCCTGTAGGTGTCCGCTATAATTGATAAAATGTAAATTTTCGTCCAATATCAGATGGAAACACAAAGGAACGTAGATATGCCCTAATTTTGAATCCCTGATTCGAGATTAGTGGTTCTTAATCAGTGTTCCGCGAGTTTTTGGCAAGAGTTCCGCGAAATTTCGAGGAAAATATTAATAGATTTAATAATATATTTATAACCACGCGAATTGTTTTTGTTTCTTTCTTGGATCATTAATTCTGATGTTCCGCAAATGTTTCATATAATCAAAAGTGTTCCCTGACTTAAAAAAGGTTAAGAACTACTGCTCTAGACAGTCGGCTGGATATTCCCATCGGAGAAATACCCGCGTCATCGATGTAAGAGGAAAAAATAAATCATTCCGCGAGCATCTTGGCCAGACCACGTTTCGTTTAATCGCTTCGCGTAACTGGAGGTCCTTCGTTCCATCGTCCTGTAGACCGAAGGTGTGCTCACACCGGTGGCCCGAGATCGATCGTGCCTTTCGAGTTACGTCGCCCCGGTATCCGTGTACTCTATTTTTCGCTTTGTTTGCTTTCCGCGCGTCGCTTCCTTCGTGTCGAGCGTATAGAAGCGGTTGGCGAACGCGCGAGGGGCGCAGACAGCACCGAGGTAGGAGGATGCTTGAAAGGAACGTAGCGAGAGGAGTGGTACAGGGATGAAAACGAACACGAAACGCCGCTCGGATGCTGTTCTCGTCGGCGTGGGCAAGGGGGGAAAGCGACTCGTGCCGCATCTCGATCGAGAGGCCAATTATTTTCGAGTGGAAAAACGCGATAGAAACCGCCGAAGAGATTTGACAGTACCGCCGACTGTATGATGCGTCGGGAGTGCGAGGGGCTGGGTGAACAGAGGCTGGAAAAGCGTCTTTTATTGGTCGATTGTTTCCGTATGACTGGAACGAACGATATATTCCGTAGAATCGGGAAACGTACGTGTCCGTCGTACGAGCCGCGATAAAACTGCCGGGTTCTACGACCCTAGATGAATACATATGAAAACAGAGTACAAAAGGGACGCTAGATACGAAGCATACGCTGAAAGCACCAATTATCAGGAAATGTTGTGGTCGATATTCTTCATACGCCATAAATGCATAGAGATTCGCAATCGAAGAACGGTGGACCCATATCAATTTTATGTACAGAAAGGGCACGAATTTTAAACGTTTTGTCGGATAAAATAATTGATTGATTCTTTGTATTCGCAATAAACCGTAGCTTTCCAGAAAAAAGTGCAGTGAAATAGTCGAAATTAGGAAAAGCCGCTAAAGCAAACATTTCCATTGAAACGTGTGTACCCTCCACATGAAATTCTGCCAAAGCCGCTCGCGTTTTTAAGCAGAATTCTAAATAAAATGTATCGTTTGCAGCGAACGCGAAAATCCGTGGCATCTGCTTACAAAATAAATATTTTAAAATTCTCTGTACACAATTGCGCATTTTCCGATGGAAAATGGAAATATTGTCTAGAGGAATTAAAATCTTGACAGTGGCTCACGGCTGAACCGATAACAGTCAACAGCGCGGGAGCTCCATTCGCCGTGATATCGCGGACGTCATTCCAACTTTGCAGAGAGCATGGGATCAATTTCCAGTTTTTTAATTATCGCAGTTTCATATCGCGCAGACGGAGCTTAATCTGTCTCGCTGCGCGCGTTGCGCAGCATAAAGCTCGAACGACACGGAGACGCGTTAATAAGATTAGGATGTAGAGCGGATGGTGTCAAAGCGTGATTGGTGTACGTGAGGGCGGCTGGGGTGGGTGTGGGATATTACCACTGTCAACTTGTTTTCTTTTGATTATTTGGAAAGAGGCTGGCGAAAGAGAGATAGTTAATCTGTACGACGATGGCGCGCGATACGACGTAAATGGAGTGGCGAGAGGATATTCAAAGTAGATGAATTTTGTTAACTCCCATGGGCACGCTTAATTCAAGAATTGCCCCTCCGGTAACCAACGTCTGGATGGTCTAACTCAGCACTTTAATATTTCTTTGAATAGAGATCTGTGTCGACTGATAGAGCTTGTATAAAAGCAACGGGCCAGGAAGAGAGGAAATCCTTCTATCTTTCCACCCTGCACCCTATTCGACACGATTGCCGACCGTACTTAGCCTACAAGCATTTCTCTCCCTTCCGCCCGATTTTTTTCGTGGCCGTGCGAGATCCAGCGTTCTCATTAATCATGGTGTCAATTACTACGGCACGTGTTCTGTCTCTCAATGACGAGTAGACGAATCTTGTACACGTTAGCAATACTGATCTGCGCACTCTCATTCATCTTCAGTTTCCGGAAAAGAAGTCAAGTTTGGTATGTCGATATTGGGTATTTTTACACATCTCCACACAATGTTTATATGCACCAAATATATTTTTCAAGTATCAAATTCGGACATGTAACATTCCCTGTAAGGCATTGCACGAATCTAAAAATCCAAATATAACCGCAAATTTGAAATATTTTTCATCTTTTTCGTGCACGCAATGTTTAATCAAAATCAGGCTCTTCTTTTTTGGAGAATAATATATCTCTTCTTTAGCCATGCATTGGTCGTTCTGCTTTTTGGTATACATATTTCCAGGATGAATGACGGAAATATTAATAGTACATTCAGCATATACATGTGGCACTGTGACACTGCAGCACTCCAAAAGAAAAAAATTAAAAACTCAAATATTCTAATTTCAAAAAGTGAAAATCAATGCTAATACGTATTACACAGTAAATACAATGTAATATGCTAACGTGTACTTATAGATTATGTTTAGATATTGTGCAAAAAGTCATACTATCGTTTTATCAAGAGCATTTCAATAAGTACGAGAGTAAAGAACAGAACAAAAAACTTCATATTCCAGAAATGAGTTTTCTCTAACGTTTTCAAAAATGAATCTCCTGCGTCCTTTATTTTATATTTTATATTTCTTCAATTTGTTGGTCTTGTATCGTATCTGTTTATTTCTCGTGTATTTACAGGAGTTTCTTTTTCTTCCCTCATCAAAATCTATCAGATGAACGATATTCTGTGTTGCTTTCTATGACACGAAAAATTTCTTGGTCTCCGTTAAGACTCTGTGTATTGACTATATGTACTTTTCTGATTCAGAGAGTTTTACCTCTGATCGGTGATCACTTCTTGTTCCACAAGCATTTCTTTCTCCGACGGTTTCTTTTATGATGACTCAGTCGTCAGTGAACGCGTCCTATCTTCTGCGCAAGATGACTCGAAACCCATCGATACCAGTGAACGACGAACACGGATACTGAGAGAACTAGTTTCCAGAGATCTGAGCATTCCGGGTCGTTTAACTCTGAAATTGCGCTGTTTATTGTGCGTCGGAAAAATACGATGGGGAGTAGGTCACTCCGACAAGGTAGATAATACCGTCGAAACTCGAAACCACGGGAAAAAGGATCATTAAAAACGGTATAGATAGTCATTAAACGGAAAACGATTCTTCGTGAAATTTCGTATTTCCATGGGTCAATCGCGAAACACCTGAATCAAATAAAATTTTATTTCGCGCAATACGATTGTATAAAATCGTTTATGTTGTAGCTTTCTGAACATTTTTGCACGGTACGAACGTGTGAACTTCCACAATTTAATCGTTATAATTCATACAGTTACAGAAAATTGCTAGTAGGATATTTTTAAGAAATCATGAAATCCTTCAATTTCATGAAAATTATGATTTTGTTTTTGAAATTATTGGAAAAACTTTGGTTCCTTCTTTGATATTTGTAACTTGTTGAAAGTGTGCGAAAACAATTCTTCGAAGAATTTCGCATTCATTTTCTACGGCAGTTTCATTAATGTATCCGCAGATTCGAAAGGCCAACAATGCAGACAAAAGCATAGAAACAGTTTCGCGTGCAGGTGAATGATTAACCAGATAAAGCACTCCCGGTGACAAAAGAGCACCCATTGAGCGGTAATTAATATCGGCCTGTTTAATTAATTACTACTGGCCAGCTTAATTACTGGTACGGTTAGTATTTTTCGTTCGGTCCGCTCTGTTTCTGGATACCTTTCCGTAATTACCACCGGCATTTGCACGATAGTACCGGCTCTATATTCCTGTTTTTGCTTTCCTCGCCTAGACAAAAGTAGAACTCGCGCAGCGTTCGAGTAACAGAGGCGAGACCGCACTTAAGGATGCAAATTTCCAGTTTTTAGTATAAACTCAGGAAACTCATCCCCATTTTGCAACACAATCTCATTACGCCGAAGTCTGTCTCACATCCTTTAGCCACTCCTGGAAAATTAAATTACGCTGTCGCATCGGTCGAATACTGTCGAATCTCTTCGACGCCAACGAAGTCTTCAACATTCTACATTCTCATTTATTAGTTCATCATTTCGGAGCAAATTAATTGATCATAGACTGAGGAAACTGGAAATTTGGGTAGTCCATGCTTTTACACACTCCTCCCAGACTTACGATTTCACTATTACCATTAATTACACCTCCAATTTAACAGTTTCATCAGAATTAAAATTGAACATATTAATTAGTTCTAGTAGTAAATCACATGATATTCAGTTACACGGTAATTTTCAACAAGGTGCATTCGTGGAACGTAAACACATTAAACAGTACTTCTTTTTATCATTGCTGCAGACGTCAGCGTTACATTAATAAATCATCCGACACATACCAGAAAATTGTTAGATAGAAAGAGTTCGATTGTATTTGTATTTTCAATTGGTGTCTTCATTTCGATCGAGAGGTATCATTTTGAATTTCGCGGTATGTCACTCTTCGACACGTGGATAGCAAAATTGAAAAAATCAGTGTTTGTTTATAATCTAAATTAACACTTCTCATTGGAAGACTCTGTAGTATTCAATTGTGTACGGACACTTTTCTGACGATTGCGAGCTTCGTCAACTTGGAGCTACTTCGAAAGCATTTCTTGCCTATTAGAAAGCAAGTATGCGGCTGATTCCCGCGGATGCAACGACACGTAGACGTTCCGCAGCGGTTTCGAATCGTTTAATTAAGGTTTATCGGCACGCGACCAGTAATAGGCTATGCCACGATCGCGCCATTAAAGTCTGGCATTCATGGCCGAGTCTTCCAGGTCTGTTTGGCAGTGTCGATGCGAGACGCGGAAACGGGTCGGCGGCTGTAGGACGCGGGCTGAATGCGGATTTTATGCGGAAAAGTTTAAACGGGACGGACTTAATGGGGCCGCCTTGTGTAAGCCGGAAACCGGAAGAACATTCGAGCGGGCATTATGAACTGGGCATGGATCGTCCGCAGGACGAAAACTGCCGGCGACTCGTAACCAGCTTTTTTTCTTTCAATTTGTGGAGGACTCAACATTTTATTCAGAGGGTTACTTGAATTTAATTATAAAATAATATTTCGACCCGGGAGTATTTTATATGAGCATCGCAAGTCCGAGAGAATTTCAGTTAGCAGCGTTCGACGAAACGCGCAATGCCATTCGCATTTGAAAATCCGATTTTTAGCGTGAATCCATTAGAAAAAGACTATCTTACAGCAATTTTCTAAATGTTACTAAATTTATAAAATTAAGTACATTGATTGAAATTTTCATAGTTCCACTAAAAATTTTCCTGTTTTTGTTCTTTAACGACAGAGTTTTCGTTGTTACCGACAAAGCGTGATTTCTTCACCGGTTACAATAAA
This sequence comes from Lasioglossum villosulum, assembly GCA_963971365.1. NCBI lineage: Eukaryota > Metazoa > Arthropoda > Insecta > Hymenoptera > Halictidae > Lasioglossum > Lasioglossum villosulum. The sequence continues at coordinate 13,193,824 of OZ020495.1, read as the reverse complement.
TTTCATTAAGTGTTCAACAAATTCTAAAGAAAAGGAAGCGCTTCTATATGGACTAAAATGGCCTGAAAACCGCCTTTATCGCATTATCATAAAGAAGCAAGACTCGCTTTTGCTAAAACTCATGTGTGTGGAATAAAGATTGGGAAAAAGTAATTTTTCGGATGACAAAAAGTTTAATTTAGACAGACCAAACGGTTTTAAGTACTATTTTCACGATTTGAGTAGATCGCATAACATTGCCATGAGTCGAAATTTTGGTGGTGGAACTGTCATGGTGTGGGCTGCATTTAGGTTTTCCGCGAAGACTCCTATATGTTGGATATCAACGAAAATGAATTCTGAAAAATGCACAGAACTTTTTATGCATATAAAGATAATAATAAATCAGTAACCAGTAATAAGATGTGCGATCAGGAATACCAACATATACACAGGATACGCGGGCTTCGATCTGACATTATTAAAACTGCTACACATATGTAAGTTATAAGGTTGTGATTTAGTTTATATTGGACAAACATCCAGAAATCTTGACACGCGGATCAGAGAGCATAAGCATAATATTTTTTTACCTCCATCACAACACACAGCATTGACTAAGCACTCGTTTGAATTGGATCACAGATTTAATTTTGACGATGTCAAAATAGTTGACAGAGAAGAAAATCTACACCAAAGGTTATTGTTGGAAACTTTTCATATGATTAAACATCAAAGCGTAAACTTGAGGTATGAGACTCCAAAGATAAATGAATTTTACGCAGCGTTACTGTGTCAGTAATGCTATATGATGAATCCTTTCCAAAACAATAATCCTTCTACAATTCTTCTTTTGGTTGAATCTGATACACGCACAACCTTTTTTGCGTTCTGATCTCATTTCAAATTGAGTGTTAATAAATTATTGTTTACCAATGTGGTATTCTCACCAGTGTGAGGTTAAAGATATATTATGATTTTTTAATTTACCGCTCTTTATCGATCTATTTAACCTAGATCGCGTACAAGAATGATCAGTGTCGTGCAAACAGACATGGGGAACGCACGCGTTTCACGTGTCTCACGACTCTCAAATTTAAATAGTTAATCACACCTAAGCAAGTGAGTACAAATTGTTTTCCTGTATTTTAAACATTTATTAATTTTCTTAAAAAAATATTTTCTTTTTGTTCTTTGAAAATTGTATGTCTTATCTAAAACATTTTGATTACAGGTGCAAATTTCAATTAATTTTCTTGAAAATGGTTCAAATTGGAACCGAAACGTCGGAATTAATTTATAATTAGCAAAATTGCTTAAAGTAGTTTAGTGATCGAACCGTAGCGCCGAGATCATTTTGCAATTGTTTTTAACAATAATACGATCGAGAAACACAAGTTCATGTAAGTTATAATTATTTACGGATAATCGAAGAATCGAAATGCAGGTGAAGGTTTCGAATCGACCGTTCTATAATAATTTCGCGTTTACTCTGATATTAATATATTTAAATTTCCACGAAACGAAGTGGAAATTACTCGACGAGAGGAAATCGTGACGATTGGAAACGCAACAAGAACCCGTCTGAATTGGATGCATGCAAATGGAACAGTAAATGCGCAATTGAAAATTGATTAAATCGTCGAATTTTCGAGCATGTCGTCGGACCGCGCGCGACTTCAATAATAAGTAACCGCCGTACCGCCCAGCGAGTGAATGAATGGCGTGAAATAATTAAGTCGCTGTGTTAATTTTACGACCGAAGGAAATCGCATAAAATCCAGATCCAATCAAAATTTGTCTGCCATGAAGGTAATTTTGGATCGCGATCGATAACTTTTCTACGGGGAATGTTTCGCATAAATTTTGGCAGGTTCGGACGAAATCGGGACGGACGTCAAGTTATCGAAACTCGAGCGGACAAGTGTGTCGTTTTTTTTAACCAATTTCTCAACGAACGTATGCAAATATAACATAAAACATGGTGATACACTGCATCTGCCTCCTTTTCGAAATTGTATAAATTCAAACGACTTTTTCTTTAAAATGCAAAAAAACGATGTCAAAAATTGCTGATCAACTTTTCAGAAGTACATTGTACAAAGTAGACATGCAAAGACAGAACGATGATTTGGCTTCCGTTTCTTAAAATTGATGCAGACATTTTTTATTTTGCATAGATGTCCACAGTCGACGATTTCTCTAAGAGAGAGAACACTCCTAAACCATTGATGAGACTGTATAGAAACATATTCAACAGCAAAAGGTTTAGCAGTTTTATGGTTAAGGCATCCGAAAGTTAACTAATCACATATTGCGATCTAAACTGCAATGCGCTCTTAAACAGTGAAGTTGTGTGGACGCCGTAACGGCAACTTCGAACCCCATAAAAAGTAAATAAGGATTAAATCAACATCGACGGGAGGGGAGGGAGCGGTGCTCGGGGAAGAGAAGGATGGGGTCAACGATTTACAGTGTCTCTGCAGAAATTATAGCTGGGACGGAAGGATTAAATCGAATTAAGGGGTGCAGGCAAATCCATGACCCCGCACGCCATAAGATATAGGGACTTTTATGAAGGTACACCTGCGCCGCGATCGCTCGCCGGCCAACAGGATGGCACAGTTTCGAACAATTTCGTTGTCCCTTGTTCCCTGGACGGGGTCAACGAGGGCCATAAATCAAGAAACGAACAATGGTATATAGAGGCGTCCAATCAATTAGATGCGTTCGCGAGAAAAATGGCTTCGCCAATTCGAAACGCTCGTTACTTGCTCCCGTAACGAGCGAACTGACGTTTCCAAGTCCCGGGACGGGAATATATGTGTACGCGTGGATCGACAGCAGGACGGGTTTGTCAAAAACGAATCGAGCGCAAAATCCTTCGCGCTCCCATAAATTTCCAATTAAGTTCGACGATGCGACGCACTCGTTCGACGCCGGATCACAGACCGTCGCGGACGCATATTACCGCATTATTAGTGTGGTGGCGATAGCACCACGTACGCCAATGCGTATATTTCTTTTAAAAATTTCTCTTTCCTTTCCAACTCTGTTACGCTATTGTTCTCTGTTTCCCGACTGCTGGTCGCACATTTGGTGACCAGCCCTTCACTAACTTCCAACGCATCCTTGAGAACGTCGTCAGAGTTCGGGTTTACATTAGTCTCGGTCCTTCGCCGAACTCTCAGCTTTCTCTGTTTATGACTCTTTTCCGCTGTCCCTATCGCTGTTGCCGTTTTCTCAAGTTTTCCTTTTCTATTCTCTTTTCTTTTTCTCTCCACATCTTTTTGCCTTTACTAACACCGAGGCATTTTAGGGAATGCAACGAGGCAGTCAGTCGATGTTAAGCCTTCGAGACTACAACTCCAACGCCGCGCTAATATTCGCACTACCGAGTATATTAATAAATAAAGTGAGGACAATTCCTATTATTTTATATCACCCTATCCTCCACATTAGTAGGACCTCGCCTTGAAGCAACAGTCGCACAGTGGGCTGCAAATCTTTCTTCATGACTAAAATTGATTTTTGATTGTTTATTTTTTTTAACAATCTTTGTTATATTCTAATTCGTAGCCCTTCAGGGCTTCGGAATTCAAAACATCCGCCATTCTAGATAGTTATGCGCGCGTGGACATCATTCTGCAGACAAAATTCAGCAAGCATTTTTAGTATTTAATTAGTTCCTGCGCATAATATCCAAAATATTTAGACACGGTACTCGTGTCGTATGGAAATCTAAATCAATGTAAAAATTCTGAAATGCAACAGTTAGTAATTGAATGGAACTCTGGATGATGTGGTATACATGTAATACATGCAACGTAGACTCTTATTCGAGGTTCCCATTTAATTGTAAGATTCTTGTACTTTGTTGTCTAAAACAGTTTTTGATTGAGACTATTAATTTCTTCCACGTTATTTACATTATGTAAAGGGATCTCGTAAATTAAGATTCGCCTGTAAAACCAGGTCGACACAGGTCGCACAAACACCCACACACACAGGGTCAATTGGCAATTAACCTGCTCGGTAAGGACAGATTTTATGAAATCTCGATTCGATTACATCGAAGTATGTGGCAGGCTCGTCGGAGATTGGACGTCACCGTTTCTAACAGCGGAAAATTGGAAATTTACCTAAGCAATTTGCTAGGCGCTCGATTCCGTCTCGTCGACGTTCACGATTGTCCCGTAGCAATTCTTCATTATCTGCAAGTGGGTCGCTTCTCTAATGGGTCAAATTCTAAACGCCGTTTGCGAAATCTGTTTTCATTATTTCCTGCAGCGTCTTGTCGTTTCCGAAACGCTGCTCGTTGTTCTACGGGCCGATTTGAGGAGATAAGAATTAATCGTACACAGTAGAAGTTCACGTCGTGCAGCACGCAGAAATTTAATCTCTTAGCAATTGGAAGCGAGAACTTGTAGAAGTGTCATGGACGGCGGTAAAGCAACTGGTCCCATTTGACATTTTGGCGCTATTTATATTATCCTTACGAGGACGATATAATTTACTCTAGATCGAGATCTAATCTACTCTAATAATAAATCTAAAAGTCTGTACCTCACGGTTCAAAGTTCCTTACCAAGGTCGCGCAAGGGCAGGTACTAGATATGTCCATATCAAGAACACAGATATCTGGAAGCTGCTACAGATTATTATTTCACAACGATACCAGGGAAAGTACGCGGCACTGGGAATGCCATAAGTAAAATAAACAATTGTTTATATAATTGCGAATTTTAAAATGAAAGCCAAATAGCAATTTTTAATTGTTTTTTCTGTTGTAAATGTCGCCATCTCATTTTTGTAATAAACTCCCCAATCTAATTAATCAATTACATCTGTTTGACGTGGCTCTTCAGAATACATTGTTCAAGCATGCAACTAGTCCAGTTGGTTATTGTTATAAATAAACTATATCAATATTGCAGTATATTTGTCAGCTAAGGTGAAAATAGATGAAGAATGTTATATAAAATATTAAAGTTTAACATTTTATAGTTCACTGCTTTGGAAGATATGCATTAAAAGTTTATAAAACTATGATGATATAAAAATAAAACCAGGAAAAGCATTATTAACAATACTATTGTAGGAAATTGTCTGTACCTACTTTTTTGAACATACAAAGTAATCAATGAATCTTTGCCAGTCCTTAATTGACAGCGTCGAAATAAACAAATTTGTTTCTAAGCATTAAAAATAATATTTCATCAAATGTTGTACATTCAGTTGTACCACGATGTAATTATGAAATGTGAAAACTCCTGCAATTCAGGGAAACAAGTTAAATAGAGCACGCGTTCGTACAAACTTTTCTCATTGTTCTTATTTGCATCCGCGTCGCTGAAGTGGGTAGCATATGTTATGGAACACGCTGTATATGGATATTATGTATGCAGACATACGCTGGGAGAAAAATGTATTCATACGATGCTGAATCTTGAATTCATTTCGTAATAACGTATCCAGTATGAATGCTAACTTAAACATTATATGTGTCATATTCTCACACTTATGCATGCATTTAGTTTTCCATTAAAGAGTACACACTATACTTTTATACCATAAATTTCTTGCTCCACAGCCGCGATAAAAATTTGCAAAAAGGTAGAATAATATAAATTCAAGAAGTACAATCCAAGAGCAAACAGTTGATCGAAAAATATTTTTACCCTTCTGCAAGCCGTTCTTCAACAGCGATTCCGAAGACGTCGATACGTTCTCACTGCGAGCGAGTGTAAGTCTGTAGTGGAACAAGCATCCTTTTCCGTCGCGTTAATTATTTACCGTTTCTCCGACTACAGACGGTCTTTCAATTTGATCGTTATTCCCGGACGCGGCCGAATGCAGCCGGGCCGAGGACGCGGCAAGGACGCGAACCGTTTCGATATTAATAAAGCAGGACGTTCGGGTAGAGAAGTTCGTGAAAAATGTAAGGGTTCGATCTTCCGGACAAGTAGCACGTAGAGAGAAGACGGGCGCAGCGTCCGGGAGTGCGATGAGTTGCGGGGGTGGTTGCCGCCGGAAGCCGGAGGGTGAGAGCCAGAAAGGAAGAAGTGTAAAATGGCCAGGCATCAGTCAAGCATTGAGGACACCAGATAGAGACGTATTGAGAGAGCAGGACAAAAAGCCATTGTTGGGGCCGGTTCCCGGGGGTTACACCCCCGCCTGTTGTCACCTAGCGACCTTCTTCCACGCTTGTGCCATGCAGGAGTCCATACACGCGAATTGTCAACACGTCCTGCCGGAACGGATCCTGTCGCGTTGCCACGGAATCGCATGCGACGCACGGAATCGCCGTCAATTATTCCGCACAATCGACCGATCCGTCAAGTAGGTCTTGGTAATCACAATGCCGACGGGTTTTCTGCGGTCGTTCCATTGCATTCTGCCGGCCCCGTTCCGAGTTTTACGATTGGCCCATTCGAAGAATCGCCTCGAGACCCGGAGACCTTTAAATCAACCGGCACAAAGGTTCTTTCTCATTTTTATTATTATTGTTGTTCGCCCGAGCCACTCGATGGAATCTACTGCTCGTCAACGAGGCTCGTTGACCGGCTCGTTGAATCGAAATTAATGTTTAACCATTGTCGCTGTCAAAGTTTCACGCTTTGTCTGTGGAACCCCTTGCAATGTTCGTTCATAACCAGACGGCAACGACGATTCAATTCAATACTGGAAGAAGTAGAAGTACGAGTCACTTGGAATTTACGTATTGTTAATAATTTCATGAGAAAAGAAGGATATTTATACTTATTGTAAGATTCGTGTTTAATTTTATTTTAGACGTTAACTCTTTGCACTCGGTTGTCCCCTCTGAAGGTCCACTAAAAATTGATATACCAGTATCCAAAATATTGTTTACAATATTAAATGTATCGGTATCTAATCGATTACTAAACATTTAGGTATTGTAGGAGGTATTGATATCAATTTCATATCCATAAAATTTTAAAAATCATAGGGAATGGAAATATTCAAGATCGGAAGAAATGTTTAATTTTCCAATTAAAATATCTCCTAGTGCAATGAAATATTTGATTTTGAGGAAATATTAGTATATACAGTGGCCCACGAAAGTATTTGAACACCCTTTAAATTTTCTAAACTTGAACGCATTGATATACTAAATGCAGTGCAGAGAATATTTTAAACCAATTGCAATTGACAGGAATTATGTAAAAAAATAAAATAGGTACTTTTTAAAACCTGATCTGACATATGACGAGCAGAATCGTTCTACGAGGGTCAATGTGATAAAAATGATTTTGAACCTGAATAAAACTGACATCTTTCCTCAAATGTTCGTCTATGTATACGATTAATGTACCTATCAATTAGATCGGAACAGGAAATTATGTTGAACTTCGAAGAGTTCATTTCTCTACATTATACTTAGATAATTTACTCATCTACATTCATTGTCACCGTACACCGCTGGTTTTGACTTTGGAGAGTTAACTAGGTTTAGATTGCAACTGTTTAAACTCTAAACTAATATCAAGTTGAATATAGTATTACTGATGGAACGTATTTGTGTTACTAAATAACGTCATGTTTATTATACTTTGATTATAATATCAATGAGTTATTTCAGTAGCAATAAATAAGATCCACATTTAGTGAATGTATCATGATGCTAAAAACAATGTAATTAAATCATTGTTAGATATAATAGATTTCTCGATTAACTATCAAACACTTAATATTGTAGCTAATCAAATATTTGTTGGCAACACTGTATATAAAAATAGATACACATACTGATATACAAGAAACTTAACTCGAAGCAAAATAATTAATAAATACTCCAATGTTCTAAATTTTCTGCCTCAAACTATCGTATAGCTCTTCGTTTGGAAACCATTAATGAAATCCTTTGAAAAGAAAAAACAATATGACAAACATAAAAACTTCAAACTGCGTTCCCCTATGAAAAAGGAACAAGCACAAAATAATACAAAACCACGGATTATTGTAAAACAAATACCCCTTTCTGATCAAACTGGTCCTGCGTGGGTGTTGAAATAAGAAGATTACAGAAGTGCAGAAAATGTTGTGTTCTGAAATATTCGGGTGGTTGTTTTCTGTTTTATGAATGACGAGAGTTAAAGCTTCGTCCTGCTTCCCTGGTTTCAGTTTAACATCTGGAACAGTGGGATCCTGATATGAGAAATCGGGTCGCCGCTGGTCCAGATTGCAGGGCATTGTTGCAGTTTCACTAAAACGCGTAACAAAAAAATGTATATACATACATTTATATATACACGCAGGGTGTTTCTCTTAACTTCTCCGTTTGAAACATTTCTGTCCGTTCGAAAATTCATAGAAATATTTTCCGCAAAAGCAAAAGCTGTTTCATCCTTCCTTTTTCTGGTTGAAAAAATGTATAAATGTTAATTATCATCAAAATAAGCATTTCCTGTATATACAAAGTTTATGAAAATTGTTTTATACATAGTGAATCGTCTAACGTTCCCACTTCAAATATCTTTGTTGTTTTTTACAAATGCATCAAATACTTTAAGGACAAGGTTCAATTTATTTTTTAAATCTCAAAGTCACCTTCAATTTTTTTTTAACAAGACCGTCCCTTTGAGACACCTACGATAATAGTTCCTTTTATTAGGAATTCATTCCAGGTCACCATCCTTTTTTTACGAGACCACCACTTTTTAAACACCTACGATGATAGTCCTTTTCACATTCAGAGGAAACGTATAAGATTTAAAATATGAGAGCAGATGACAGTGACTCGCCCTGTATTTGATGTAGTAATATTACGAAGTTACAAATGTTTTATTAAACGCAGAGTTCAGTATTTCGGTGGTCGCATGTCACAACCCTGTTCTTTCGAGACCGAAAGTGTCATCAAAATATCAGTTTCGACGATGTTCGATGCATTTTTCCGAGGAACGCGTCATGATATCAGAAAGTTTGAACACTTTCACGAACAACTTCTGAAGAGTTCTGGTCGGTGGTACACCGGTGTCCGTGTTCGCGACCGAACTATTAAGATCGACATCCATCACTGTCGAACGAATCGATGCGAGGGACCATGTAGCCGCGGCAGTTAATCGACCAAGAAAAAGTACGAGCCTCGCGGAGCCTGAAGAAAGTCGGTGCGAACTATCATAAATTTCTAGAACAAGATAAACCGTGACGTCAAGTCTCTCTTGAACGAAACTTTGCCCGCAGTGGTTGCGTGGAAATTCGTCGAGTACCTTCGTTGACACTTTCCTGTCCGGAATCTTTAATGAGAAAACTAAGGAAGAATGAGATTTTACTCATATCTAATTGAAAGCAAGTTGATCGCTTTCGCAGACTCTTCCTGCGATACATTCTTCTCGTCGATCGAAATTATCTGTTTGCATTCTTTGTAAAAGAAATGAAATCTACTATCCTTCCTGCCTAAATATTTTTTGATCGACGTAGTGGTTACAATTATTTTATTAACTACCTCTGGACGCTGTTTAATAGAATGTCCTCTTAATATTGATAAAATAATTAAAACTATCGTCATTCAAATATTTAATGCAAGGGTGGTACGGGATTGACTTCCAGACTAATAAAATTATAGGACTGGGCAGCCGCTAGAAGTTACTCCGTCGCAACACTTGCATGACAATTTATTTCCGATACTTCTCTTTCAGAAATAAACTCTTTACTGAATTAAAAATGTTTCTCGAATATTAATCATAAAGATTTTAAAGGTACTCAATAATTTCATGTAGATATTTCACATCAAAGATATATAGCGAAATATGCTTGAACGAACTAATTGAAGATAAAATCTCTTTGATTACAAGTAGATGGCGAATGTTTATGAAGTTGTAATAACATACATCCTACACCGTTTAATAAAATAAGGAATTTCATAAAATTAGGAGTTAATGCAATTAAACAACTAGCTGGTTATTGTTGCTCGCTCGCTTCGCGAGCTCGCGGATGGTGTTATTGTTGCTCGCTCGCTTCGCGAGCTCGCGGGTAGGACTGCTCTTGCGAGAGGGTTAGTGGTACGCATTGCTAGTGAGGCATACAGCTATTAATGGTTTTTTTTTATTTTGTGTGTGACTCTCCACGAGCCACACAAAGAACTTCCCGATTCGTTAGTTGTAAGCGGTAACATTAGCATTAACTGCATAATTTAAAAAAAAATGAAATATATATAATTACGTTTGTTTATTTGGTGGAAAATTTCCATCCTCTCTTATAAATTGCATTGTTGAATGAACTTCTTTCGAAAAAAACCAGAAAATCCAAAAAACTGCTTGACCAATATGGACCAAAATCTAATCAGCTCTAAGTTACGACGAGGCACATCCATTGCATCATTCATCATTCTGATCGCATTGTTACTTTTTCAGAAAATGTTAAGGAAAAATTTGACACACACACACACACACACGCACGCACGCACGCACGAACGCACACACACACGCACACGCACACGCGCACGCACACGCACACGCAAACACACACACACAAACACACACACATACCGACATTTTGATAAAAAGAGTCTAAAATGAATCCAATGACCATGAAACGTGAAGATCTGTTAAAAATTCGATTTTCGATTTTCGGGGTAAAAAAACATTAATAGCTGTATGCCCCACTAGCAATGCGTACCACTAACCCTCTCGAAAGAGCAGTCCTACCCGCGAGCTCGCGAAGCGGGCGAGCAACAATAACCAGCTAGTTTGATTATTGTAAGCGGTAACATTAGCATTAGTTGCATAATTGAAAAAAAAAATTTTTTTTAATTAAAAAAAATTTTTTTTAACCCTTTGAACTCGAGGCCGTTTTCGCTTGCGCGAACCAGGAACTCGAGACGATTTCGGCCAAATTAGGTGAACATTTTACAGGTACTTCAAAAATATTTAATTTTAAAAAAATTAAAAAAAAAATTTCACCAGTTTATTCATTTATATGTCGAAAACAACAAATTTTGATAAATATTACACTCTGTAATTAGTTTTGGTGTGATACTTAGTAAAACAATAGCCAAGATGCATCCTTGCCACTTCACATCGGCCGGGCGCCGTATCGGCACCGCTCGAGTTGCTACTTAACATCGGCCGGACGCACTATCGGCGCCGCTCGTGTTCAAAGGGTTAAATTAAAAAAAATTTTTTTTACATAAAAATGAAATATATATAATTACGTTTGTTTATTCGGTGGAAAATTTCCATCCTCTCGTATAAATTGCATTCTTGAATGAACTTCTTTCGAAAAAAACTAAAAAAACTAAAAAATCTAAAAAACTACTTGACCGATATGGACCAAAATCTAATCAGCTCTAAGTTACGACGGGGCGCATCGATTGCATCATTCATCATTCTGATCGCATTGTTACTTTTTCAGAAAACGTTAACGAAAAATTTGATAACATAAAAACGGCCATACGCACACACACACACACACACACACACACACATACTAACAATTTGATAAAAATAGTCTAAAATGACTTCAATAACCATGAAACGTGAAGATCTGCTAAAAAATCGATTTTCGATTTTCGGGGTAATTACAGTAACTTCCCTATGAATCGGGAAGTTAAAAATGGAAAAGATGAGACACATAGAAGTCTATTAAATTACTATTTGTAAAAAATTTGTTCTACTTATACAAGATCGGTGATAGTATAAATAAAATAGTACCTGTTTATTAGGAAGCAAGAAATTATACAGAGCGGGTCGGAAAGATCTGACATGAGAATCATCTGACACGTCTGACCATGACCAACCAATTCCACTTTCTACACGTAGTATAGTACGCGAACTTGACTGAACTTTAAACTCGATTTTCTCGAAAACGAGGTGTCAAATGAAAAGATTTTATTCCTTTTTTCGATTTGTTTTTACATATAGAACCACCCCTTCCCGATTGTACAATTTCCAGCCCACACTATAGAGCAGGGCAGATGCCAGATCTGCAGTTTAATGCCAATAATAATTTAACTAAAATGTTGTTAAAATTACCAATAATGTAATTATCAAACGCAGCATATTCTAGGAGGTTCTGCATAAAATTTCATTTTTACGTTACAACGATCAAAGAAACGATCCTACCTAGAAGTGCCTCGGAGTATTCTAGATTTAGTTACTACCTACAAGTTCCCTTCACTTCAGTTTGTTCTTTGTTCTCTGGTAATCTCCGGTCTAGTTTCGACGAAGTTGCGTGAAACTTTGACCGTATCTTCTTTCTAGACCGTATTTTCTGCTCGTACACACGTGGTGGTACGTTTGCGACATCGCTATCGGAAACTGTACACCCGTTGCAAGTGAAGATAAGGGGTGAGGGAAAGAAGTTACAGCTGCGGAAGCTGTTACTGACATTTGTATCCGAGGAAAACGATGTTTGAACTGTTTCTGTACACTTCGATTACTAATTCTGTTTCTGAAGACGTACAATACGTACACTTCATTTTATGTTATCCGTTTAATATTAACATGTACGAGAGGTAGTTATCGAAACATAAAAGAAAAATTTTTATTTGTTGACTGTTTTGTTGTTGATTGTTTTATTTATGACAGTATCATCGACGTGTATATATATATATATATATATATATATATATATATATATATATATTTAAAATTTTATGAATAGATATGTAGATATACATATATACAATTTTTATTATATCTATGTATGCAATTTTAAATAGCGTAGTTATTTAATAAAATTTTAGAATATAAATTGATAATCTTGGTGTCAATGTGATATTTTAACGATATATATATTAAGAGCACTGTTTTGATCGTTGATTATTATGATAACGCCTGTAAAGAATAGATTTTACATTTTTCAATTCCAGCGTGAACGAGTTCGATTAATCGAGTCCTTTTGGTTGTATATTTTCCGATTCCTCGTGAATTTCGCGATACAAATCCATAACTGGAAACGATAATATTTTAACAACGAACGAACTCACTGTTAATATTACAATTTATCGTAAAGCATTTCGAAAATCAGGACCTACAAGTAATTACACTGGTACAGTACACGGGGCCAAATTACACGGTGGATCTGATTACAGATTAAATTAAAACATCATTTCCATTGTAACGAGTCCGGGCGACCGGTTCGCACGCGCGCAGGAAAGAAACCGAGAGCGTTGTTTATGTTACGTGTTATTACCAGCCGGTCACTCGTAGCCCTCGTTCTGGTGCGAAAGTAATTACAAACGGAGGAAGTAACAAATCGTTCGACGGGACAGCGGTAATAAACTGCGACCCGGTATTTTAAGTAGTCGAGTCATTTCATTGTCGGACACGGCAGCTTTGCTCCAGAAAGCGATTTCCTCCGCGCGGACGACAACGGCTAAACTGTTCCGCCATCCCACACTGGGACGTTTTATAACCGACGATTTCGTAACAGGTCTAGACGGTCTATCTTTGGCCCTAAAGCCGCTTTATCGCGTTTTTCAGCTTCCGTTTCGGCGAGCTATAACCGTACCTCACGCGTCCACGCAAACGCGAACATCCGACGCGTCCGGAGACGCAACGCGTAAAAGTGGCGACGACTTGATAGATATTCCGGTGACGATGCATCGTCGTTTAGCGCTGCCTTGAATCTTGCGCGATAAACTGCAGCGAAAGCCAACTGCTTTGGTTTATGCGGAACGCACAGAAGCGTCCAAATAGCCGGAATTATCGAGTATGAAAGTTTTATTGGTTTTCTTCCATACTCGGGAAAGATTTACGGCGTTGAGCACATGGGAGAATAGGGGAACCGTGTTTCTCGAGTTTTCATGGGTCTGGTTGAATGTTATTCACATTTTTCCGTTTATTTAACGTGGCCACTGCCGTCATTTGCTTGGGCGATCTCCTTACTTATAGTTCTGACAAACTGTATACTTACCTCGTTGTGTAATGTGATATATTATGACAGTCTATTTTTTTATCTTTCTTGCATTTTATAGATTCCATTTCTAGTACATTTTTATATTACTAATACCAGAACTCATTGTATTATATCACTGATATTACGACTTGCACAGCAGTGTATTACACGTCAATGTTAACAAAATCAACATCAATGCAAATAAAAATTTTTCCAAGCATGGATTACAGAATAATACTAACAAAAGACTTTGCAGAATGTTTTAATTACGAGTTTACCACTTTTTATCAAGTGAACGCATTGGCTCAAAAACGCACTTACTCGTACACAAGAATAAACTTTATCCAATTTAATTATCTTTTAATAATTTCACGTAATTACACTAATCTAGTGTATCGATACCACATACAAATTTTCAATTCTGTTTAAATTTTTACATAGCCACTGCACCTTAATTTATTTATCTATTTAAATATGCAGGTCTATATTGAAAATTGATCACGATATTCTGTCGATGTTGGAATTATTAATGAACTGTTATCATGCTTGCATAATTATTCCAAGATTAATCATTTATACGATCATAAATTAATGTTGTAAATATTCTACAACACTGAATACTAGAATTTACTAATAACACAGACATTAGTAATTTAATTTATTAAATACTAAGTTCGATGTTATATATAGACTTCTAATAGTTTATATTTAGTTGAAGTAATTTAAGCCTTCACTTCAAAGAAAAGAGACAATGATACACGGTTTTTCCATATACGATATCTATTTAATGAATATTTAATTAAAACGGAGGTTTTATGTATTTATTACAAGAATGTAATAGATAGATTCAAAAGATAAAATTATTAAAAAAAGCTTCTGTTTTCCATAAAATTCTTCAGTCTTCAAAACTATCATAGTTTTATGCAAAATAAACCAATCTGTGGTTGAATTGCTCGATACAGGATCAACACGGACATGTAGTCCTTTTCTGAATCATTTTAAGGAATTTAAAATAATGCAAAAGTGTTTCTGAATCCCTTAAATGTCTTTATTGTTCTGCATTTGATGTAACAAATGATCTAGCAAAAAGAATACATGCATAAATAAATACACCGAATAATTTCTCACCAAAAATCTCTGGAACTAGAATAATTATAAAATTGTTATAATTTTTCTAGTACCACCAACGTTAATTTTTTAGGGTTCGCACCGCACGTCCGCCATTTTCGCGTAACAGAAGACGAATGGTAGCCAGCGAGACGTTGCCCACGATATCGAAATCGAAACACGCCACGGAATTTCAGGAATCTCCGATAAAGTGACCGTGGCCAATCAGATTGGATCGACGGAATAACGCAGGGCGAGGTGGCGTGTATCGCGATCCGTGGAAGGATTTTCTTTCTCGTCGCGTGTCCTCGGGCTAATTTCTGAAATCCGATAAACATCGGCCACCGGTAGAGAGCGAAGTATTGACAGGGGATGAAAGTACGACCGGGGGTAACGAAATTACTTCTTGAAAATCCCGGCGTAGAAGCGGGGACAGAGGCCAAAGGACTCGGCGGACCGATTTTCAGGATTGTCCTGGAAAATCAATAGCCATCCGTACTTTAGTCGACTAATAACGGTCTCCCGGCGAAGGACTCTTTCGGCTCGGGGTGAATCTGAGCGAAAGAATGGTCGATAATTGAAAATATTGATTTACGAGAGAGTCTCGAATCCACGTGTTTTCTCGAACGTCTCTCAGTTGTTGCACCTCGTTCTGCTCGTACGTGTGGCATTTCTTGGATCAACAATGTCGATTCCATCAGCCGGGAAACTGAGTCGTGCTCTTAACCTAAATCGCCCATCGATATATTCAAACAGTATTGTAGCTTCGTTTTATCGCAGCGGTCTCGCGTTCGAGAATGCTATCCTGAGGAAATTGCGTCACGTGCGACACAATATCACCGGAAATCCCGTAAACAGCTATTCTTTCTAGAAATATAAACCAGTAATTCTACGTCGATACATTGTTACCATTCGATACAGATTTTAACCAATTTGCAAGCACGATTTTTTCAGCACAAACGCATACTCCGTTAACTTTTATAAGTTTCTGTATACAGTATTTTCAGAAATCAATATCACCTCTTTTCTTATTACAACTTGGTTTCGCAATGCACAATTGTAATACATGCAATTATGAAATATGCACATGCAACCATTTCATATTTATAAACTCACTCAATACTTCTATTTTTTATAAATAGACTATGAAGCACTAAAAGAAATTTGTTTAACGCTCTTTATACGCCATCGACACGTACCATTGCACAGACTGGTATTTGACCGATCTAGCTGGTCAAAAGTCGATTTCCTAGAACTACCCCCAGGTAAAAAATAACATTGTTATTGAGAGAGCCAGGTAGTCCCTCGAACCGACCCCATTGTTTAGAATGTATAAATTGTTCTTTTTCATTGATGTAAGCATAACTTAATGAAACATAATAAATTGAATCAGTTTTAAGCAAGCAAAAATTTTGGCCAGCTAGATCGGCCAAATACCAGTCTGTGCATTGTCTATTGGTGTTTATTATAGAAAATTTTAATCCTTCAACGCACGTCAAAGATTCGATTCATATTTGAGAACTTATAAACACTCTTTGAAAAGAGACAACTAAATAAATTCATTTGCTGAAGCACATGCTTCTAACTTAAACTATTCAGTGCACTCATTTTTTAATGAAAATACGAGTATTACTGTCCACGTGTTCCGCGAACCTATCAGTAACAAGCATCTCCAAAAATTCGAACATCACATTGTGCATCGACTCGACGAGTCTCGACCATCTGATAATAAAAATTTTGGAATCCTCGAGTCGAATCAATGGCCACGCGATCGTGTCGATGACAGATTTGTCGGACAGGTTGAAGAAAATCCTTCCGCGTCCTTGTTCGTCGAGAGGCGCGATAACTGTGTGGGAAAAAAGGTGGAAAATAATGAAAAGAGTCCTCGTGCGCGCGCGCTACTTGACGTGTCACCGGTATCACGAGCCTTGTCATATATTAACAGGATCCTAGAGAGCGGCAGGGTGAGTGCGGGGCGTGAAAACCCTTGAAACGCTCGATCCAGACGAGTGGCCGCGTGCGACTGAATTGTCAGACCGCTGACAATCTTTCGTAGCCGTGACGTGAAAGGCTTTACCGTCCCGTCGCGTGACGGCACTAATTGTGGAATACCGTCCTAAATAGAGGCTCGTCGAGGCGGCCGCGACACTCTGTCAATAGTTTCGATGGCCCTGATGTCAACAGGCACGATATCGATTCCCCACTCCCCTCGCGGCGGTTGTTTTTCTTTACAGTCTCACGGTATCGGTGAAAATCGACGAGCCACGTCGCGTCGTCGGCATGAAATCTCGGTCAGGGGAGAATTACGATCGCCGACGCACACAAATCTCATTGATACAGGTTTTAAGGATATGTTTTCAGCGGTTTATCTCCCTGGTTCACTACACTAACCACTTGTCCGATAATATCAAGTCGCACTCGTAATAAAGATTTTTAAATCTGTTACGTATGAATGCAACAGTTACTGTTACTCTTCTTTGGTTGTTAATATTTAAGCATTAACATTGGAACTACGGAACTTGTGAATGTGTTTGTCGGACATTCACAATGACCGATTTCAGAATTTTTATTTTACATTTATTGAGATTGTTAAGACGTTATCGACTACTCTTACTGGATATATTTATTCATCCAGTCTTGTTACACTTTAATATTATACATATAGAAATGGAAAAAGATATTAAGATATTCAGCTTACGTATCAGGCGAGGCCATGTATAACCCAATTTATTTGACAGTGGAATCCAAAACTTACCTGAAAAAGACGAATATATTTATTAATAGGAGGAATTATAAATAACGTTTAATACAGAGTAAAATTCATTAAACTATAAATCTCAAGTTTTATATTTCACTCAGTTCTACGAATATCGATTTTAGGGAAAGGTTTGTCCTTAGAATGATCGCTCGTACCGTGAGACCGTAACACTGCGTTCAAATTATTCAATGAATTCATTTTTCTGAACATATATAAAATTAATTCATATTCGTTTATATCTAGTTACTTTTCGTGGACGATAGATCTATGCGAAGGAAGTACACAGCCTTCCCTAGCGCAGTACTCCCAGAATCAGCGTGCACCCCACCTTTTCCCAACATCACCACCCATCGAGTAAAATCATAAACCACTCAGCACGAGCTTGATAGCGCATCAAATGCCCGTTTAAATCATTGACTATACTAACTAGCATTAAGCGCGTTAAACCGAATATGATTGGAGCGGAGCGCTCGATCGAGAGGAAAGGAGATGGGAAAAATAACAAGCGCTCGCAAATTGCGTGGACAACAGGCTTTTCCTTTCGGCGAGTTCGTCCGCCGAGAGCCAATTAATTGGGGATAACAGAGTGCGTGCTCGAGTTTGAAGACCGATCCGATCCGATCAGGTCCGAGTGGCCGGATTAAAAACACGCGATCACTGTGCTATAGCGGGCCCCGTCGAGTCGCGTCGCGGATCGTGCGTTCAGCGATGGCGAACGTGACGACGCGGCTCAAAATATACGGAACGGGCTTATGTAGATGTATGGTTCCTCTCGACGTCACGTGGACGATGACGCGCGCTGTCATCCGGAATCGTGGGAAAGCGATTTCTGCGCGTGACATCCGGTCACGCGGCGCGTATACGAATTTCGAGCCGGATCTAGCTAGCAGAGGCCAGCCCCGTGGCGGCCAATCGGCCGAAATCGAATTCGACAGGACAGTCTGCCTCTTCCCTTCGTCACGTTTCCCCGTCCTCTTCATCCTCCCTCTCCTTCTCTCTCTCTCTCTCACTCCCTCTCTCGTCTACGCCCTTTTATCTATCTACACCCGGAGAACCGTCGCGGCGGCCATTAAACGTCAACGACAGGTCCCCGATGACGAAGTGCCGCCGATGCACAATGCCTCCAAGCGCAATCGCATCGAAACGAGTACGGCCCCGACCTCGCGCTTTGACGAAGTGCGTGCTACCTGGATTTATTCGTTTCCCGTGAATCGCCTACCGTTTGATGCTGCCGCTCCTGGCCGCCACCACCGGATTCTCGCTTTTCGTTTTTACTTGTCAGCGTGTGCATTTCCGTGTGTGTCTCGCTCCCTGTGTCTCCGACCGTGTGTGTTTTTCCTCTGGCATCGGTGTATCAAAGATATCGCTGCCGCGTTCACGCACGATCGAGAAAATTCTGTTCGAATGGGACAAAGGAGCGCCTCCACGGCGCATGGCGCACCGTGTTTACCGGCATGGCGGATCGGCGAGTTCACTGTTCACTCTGATACTGAGTTTTGCATCTGTCGTTCGGAGAGGTCGGGAGATTGTACGATCTTCGACTGAAGAATCAAGCATGCCCTGCGATTTTGAATTCTTGCCTTTCGCTTCGAAGAAGTAGTCGGTTGTTGGAGATGTCTTTTACAGTTCTTCTTGGATTCTGCTGAGATGTCTGTTTGTGCCAGTCTCTTCTCGAGGCTGCGTTTCATTTTTATTTATTGCTTGAATCGAGTAACATGTTTCCGTGGGACATTCAGGCACGTTTCGGATACATTTGTGAATTTTTTATGAAAGGTATTTTAATGTCGAAGAATGAAAAATGTACCTTGGAGAAAAGTTAGCTTTTGAAACAGATACCAATTAAGAAACAGCATAAGTCAATATAAAAAAAAACTGTTCAAGGTTATTGTTCATTCGCGATATTCTAGTCGCCAAACTAATATTGGATAGCCTATTACTGTCTATGTTCCGATTATGATTACGAATTGCGATGCGTTTCGTCCGGATCTGCTAATGGACTCATCGGTAAGACTGATCTAGCATACCCTGCCTTAGACGCGTCAGATCTCGACTGCGGTGATCTGTCTTTCGTACGAAAACGTGTCTAGAGTGAAAAATGGATTTTAGAAGAGAGGTTCAACTCGACTGACTGAAAATCGTCTCTTCGTTAATGTTCGAACTCCTCTTCTTGGTAAAGAGGGCGTTCTTCGAAGGACCCCTCTATGTA
This sequence comes from Lasioglossum villosulum, assembly GCA_963971365.1. NCBI lineage: Eukaryota > Metazoa > Arthropoda > Insecta > Hymenoptera > Halictidae > Lasioglossum > Lasioglossum villosulum. The sequence continues at coordinate 13,173,911 of OZ020495.1, read as the reverse complement.
TGAGAGGGGATATTTTGTATATCCTTCTATGTAACGAGATGGTGTATGTGGAAACTCTTCTATGTATGCGAGAAGGGTTTTCCTCGTGGGTTTGGGCATCGATGAAATCTCATTGATTGCCTTATGAATAGAGGACACGGATTGGTCGTGCCGAATGCGACATTTACCAATCAACGTTCTTAACGAATATTTGGACCTCCTTCCCATGGCTCTGCTTGAGGCCCATCTCGGGCAAGGAGTGGGGCGATACTCGACTTGCGGAAAGAGACGCTCCGTCACTTGAAACCGTACAAATCTGGCGAAACAGGACCCTTCGATAGGATCTGATTTATGGGACATTGTAAACTCAACAGCGGAAAGAAACTCTTCTGGAGAGTCTCGACTGATTACAAACAAGGCAATTGGTTAGTTAATCCTCTAAAAGGTTCTTTAGGCACGTCCGTGCTATAAATATTGTCCCAACGAATGAACCACGTGTACAGTTCCGGTGCGACGGAACAGTTATAAAGTATTGAGACTTGACAAATAAACATCGAACGCGTTAGTTTCGTGAAGTATGCATAGGTGGATTATAAAAGTAAGTCAAAAATGGAAAATAATAATGTTGCGCTATCATTCGAGTCGTCTGAGACGAGCAAGCTCGAGGGTCTTCGCAGCCGATATGGAAGCCGGGTTTGCGGACGGTATGCACGGACCCCGAACGCATCTTCCCATCGACATGTCACGATTTATTATTTCCATGACATCGGAGTCTCCCAGCGCCTCGACGCCCATCGTAGTCGGTCGTGAGCCCATCTAATTAGCGTCAAGCTACGAGTGCCCCTACAGGCTGTCTCGACATCAGCGTCGAGAGCCTCGAATCAAACCGCCCCCCTCGTTTCATCCCGTCTCCCAACGGTCTGACTACTTGATTCCACCGTCGGTGATGTCGGTGTCCGTGATTTTAGCCGGCGCGGCGTGCCTCCGTCTATTTCGGCGCGAGACCGGCGCGCCTTGTCGTGCCGGATGCATTGTAACGTCGATTCCGGATTACGGTCACGTATCTGACAGACGACTCGGCCCTCTGACGCGCTATTTTCGAACTTTTCAAATATTCGAGAACTCGACTCAGCCAGCAGAGGTTTACAATTGTTGCTCGGCTACGTATTCTGATTCGATAACACGTTTTCTCCCGACCAAAGAAACGATTGAAGATATTCAAGCTAAGATATACAGTAGACGAAAATTCTATAAAAATATTTTGATAGGTAGACTATGGCTTTGATGCATGTATGGGAAAATTGAGTCATTGCAATTTGGCACAACAGAAAAATTAACTGAGTCGAAGAATCGAAGAACGTGAGAAAAATATTTGAAGTAATGAAGGAATACAAAGATTTCGAAGTGGCTTCTGTTTCTTGTATCAAATGTAGGATACTGTGTACAATGACCGTTGATAAGGAATATTATGTGAATTTTTGCTATCACAGAAATGTAGAGTCAGGAAGGTTCAATCTGGATTTCTTTAGAGAGTTGTTTATTAAATATTTAAAGGATACAATTACAACATCAACTCGCGCACAAATCTTAATACGCGTCTCGTGTTCTTGTGTTCTCGGGTCTCGTGTTATCTCTTAAAAAACCTTTGTCTGCCTTTGATGAAAATGATTTTATGAATATTACCACTATTATGCGCAATTTATGTACGATTAATGAGATAAATGAAATACTTTCAACTGCACATTCACATTCATAGATAGCTGCACAAGTTATTGGAACGTCGGAAGAGTTTGAAACGTTTTTCCAGAAATTCCTACATTTTCTCATCGATCAAACTTGCTGACATTTGATTTGTTTGGGTAATCGCAAAGGTTTAAAATATAGCTCTGCAATTTACGAACGCAGAAAAAGTTGAAACTCTTTCGAACGCTTCAATATTTTCTTTCACATCAGCAGTAACTTGATAATGTTCGTAACATTCTATTTAAATGCACAGTACATTGAAAAGTTCTGTATTCAATACTACGTATGCCGATCGAACGGAGCCAGTACTTATAAAAATAATTTTACCACTCGAATTATAATTAACCAACAAAATTTTGTTGCAAAACTCGCAATTACGGCATGTAGCGTAAATATCTCTCGCACTGCACAAAGTGTACGCCAACAGTGCTGCAACTATTGCAACTCTACACCTCCAATTAGCGTTTAACGAACAGAAAATCAAGTGGATCTTCAGCCTGCGAGTTCTGTAAATTACCCTCTCACGAATTTCAGAGTAGACTAGTGTGCAAACCGTATTATGATAAATATGGCTGTCTTGGCTGACCCTTTATTCAGAGTATTACGCTTGCCGGACACGATACTGAAAATGTGGGTTTCCCAACGAAGCACGCTTTAATAAGCTTGCGAACGTCTACGGTCGCCTGCCTCTAGGTAACGTTGATTTGCATTCTTTTTAAGACAGAGCCGAGAGGGAGAGAGAGTGGAGGTACCCGACAATGTAACCGTAGCTTCAAAGACGCGTCGGCTAGCCCACCCCTCCGCCATTTTCTTCTGTAGGTATAGGCTTGGCTGCACCAGGGCCGAAGTCCCGAAATTTAATTTTCGGCTGTTCGCCGCGAATACTAAGCAGTCTGTCCCTGCGAAAGCCAAACTAACCTATCCTCTCTATTTTTCCGTCTTTCCGATCGTTCGTCTTGCCTCTATCGCGAGAGAACGCGACGCTCGAAAGGGAGAGAAAATGGTGCGGCCATGATAAGAAGAAAATAAGAAAACGGGCAGGATAAGGGACGGCGAGACCGAGAACGCGGATGAAGAAGGAGGCCGACCGGACGTCCTGTCAGGACAAGATATAAGGGGCTATCCAGCCCTGGAGGACTTGGCACCCTTTTTCCCCGTGGCTCCCTCCGTCTTTCTCGGTTGGGCGACGTCCGACGACCGTTTCCCTCCCGATGTGCCACCTACGAAGCTGTGTTTTCCGACGAGATCTTCTTCAACGGTGAATCATACGTGTTGGAAGACATCGGCTACGTGACGCGGCGGAAAGGAAAACTTGATTTTCCGGGTGGAACGCGACCCTCTTGCCCCCGACACCGGCCTGCTGATCCGTGTTGTTACGGCTGATACCTACGGCATCGATCCACCCCGACTTTGGAATCCGTCGATGTATTCGGTGCAAGGGACTGGAGTTCTGCCGTTTTTGTCAATTTTCAAAGCATGTTGCTAATAGACGGCAACGCATATTGCAACCAGGGTTTCATCTATAAAATCGCGAACTCAGAACGCATGGCGTAAAAACCTCGGACTTTTCTGGCTGGTATCCAGATATTTTGAACTATTTTTTAAGTTAGATATGACACCATAAAGAAAAGTTTCGGACGGGAAATTTGGGGAAACAATATATATTTATTACAATAATTATTAGACGGGAATGATTTTTTATAGTGGAGTAAGTGTGAGCAACATTGAAAAAACTGGACCTTTAAAGAAAATCCCCTGGGACGCACTAAAATACTTTTTAGTAGGACAATTCGGGAAAACCGGACTTTGCGTCAGTTTGGAGTTTAGACAAACTTTTCACACATTCATTTCAATGTAGTCCTATAACAGTAAATCTCCCTTTCTAAAAAGGTGATCTGCGATTGTTTCTCGCGATTTTATTACACTTTTATATGTAGAAATTAGTGCTGGACCTATCGAGCAGTAAAAGGAATCTCTAAGTGTTATCTGATAAAAATGAAAAGATTAAAATTATTTTGATTCTGAACAAGGAAACGTATGTAACTTCACAGTTCCAATAACAGAAATAACGTTGAATGTTTCAAGTTGGAACGTTTTCATTGCAACGATAATATTTTATCATTGACAGCAAACGAAGTCCGAATTATTCCGTGACATTTCGCGAGAGTGTGCAATGGGCAATGTTAACGCAGAATTTTGCGCCGCCGAAAATGAACGGAAATTGTTCGTTTACGAAACACAATGAAAAATTAAATGGGAATATCGTGAATTAACGAATCACGGGAGCGTTCTCTCGACCATGTCATTTCGAGTGTAATTTCCTGTCAAACCGTCGTCGACACGGGGGAGAAAGTTATTAAAATTCTATGGGGACGATGATAGTAACGAAGGCGATCGGCGTGACCCGGTGTCGGGACGAGGTGAGCTATTTAAAAATTTTATTTGAATTACTGTCGTCGCCGGCGCGTCATGCGCCGACACGAACAGGCTGGGTAATTGTAACGAGATTCATTTCGCAAAAATTTCTCTTCCCGTGCGGCTCTGATGGCGGATGCGGCTTTGATCTCGCGTTCTGTACCTGCGCGCGGTCATCCTCGCTTCTCACCTATGAAGTCAATTTAATTATATCTAGCTGCGTCAATAGTTTGTGTTGTTCGCTTTGACTTTCGACGGATATAATGCACACGTAAAAGGATCACTTCCCCGGAAGAGCTGCGCACTCCTGTGACAGGGTTATCGAGGCACACAGAAAACATCGGCAATTAGGCAACTCGACGGCTACCTTTATTGTCAGTCTGAAATTATATGCAGATCCCTGTCGCGACAACTGTCTTTGCGCAGCGATTTCTTGACGCGACCCTATTCCCGAAACTTTGTTCTCCTTGCTAGTGTCACACTAAATTCTAATATAAACTCAGTCGTGTATACAGAGTGTCTAAAAAATGTACTTCCTTGAAAGTACTTCTGGTTGGTCTGTGTTTATCGTTAGTAACTCTTCAACGAAGTCGCGGAGAACATTTTCGCAATGGAAAAAGTAAGTTCAAATTACCTTAGACATCGTCCCGTTTGAGTTTGTACAACATTTTTGGGACACCCTGTATTGAGAAACTGGTATGTTACTCTCTATTCTGACAATATTCTTATCAGTATGATAACTCAATATAAATATTCACTTATGCAGTCATTTCACATTTCCAGATCTTGTGCGAAATGTGATTTATCATTCGATGTGATATTACTAGTAATAAAGCGTGGTCGATCGAAGGATTAATAGTAATTAACAACAAATTAATTCGATTTGTTTGCTCGCCGGTGGACGTGCGTTCATTTGCGACACGAGAGTATCAAACAAGGTATGACGTACGTACAACTTCCCCCCGTGAATTTAGCCTACTCCTCGTGCGATATTAGGTTAGCGAAGAAAATCTCCGTATTTGGTCGAGATAAATTGGAGCACAAGTATACATTACGTATCTGAACATAATTCCACGTGAACTAAGAGAACCGAAACAATTATAATCAAAATGATAGATAAATGAAAATAAATTCATAAATCCCTACCTGTAAGATTGCTTATAACCTTCCTTCATCCGACAAGGATATTTTACTATTGCAACTGCTGTCTCTTTGGTCGATTAGCGCGTGTATATGTGTAGTTCCTCTTGATTAGCCTAATTGACCTCTACGATCGACTAACAATGCCTACATTAGCCGGGACATATTACTGAACTCTAACAAGATAATCCTGACTCACCATCGTAATTGCACTGTATTATTAGATACACTTATTATTTAATCGAATTGATTCGCCGTCTGTATCGCTCTTACGAGGCCTCTCCTGGTCTGTTGCAATTATTAGATCGAGAGCCACCCTTCTATTGCCTTTCTTGCTAATGACATTCTGTAAGTTCTCTATACAGGCAGCAAGCTATAAGCTAATGAACTTCGAACAAAGACGGCAATGTTGGCGTGCTTCGAGACACGGGAGACCCTTTCAGAACTGCCATTACCTCCCGCAAGACTATATCCACGACGCTATCTTTATTACATCCATGTAACGGCGGATGCAGGGCGTCTACGCTGGAATAAAGTCCGATGTCGATCACGTGTCAGGATGAATGTCAGTTTCTTTCTGTTTCTTAGCGCATCCTGGTCTCCTCGTGGAAAATTCAATTTCACTGCACTGCGAAAGTACCGTTCGAAATTGAATTTAAATGGGGGAAATATTATTCGAGCACTAGCATCCGCAGTGTCCTCACTGCGATACGAAAGCAGCTGATAGAAATTAGCATATTTTATTTAAGTGTTGATACGTAGTACCCATTAATGTACCTGACGGAAAATAATGTTATCGCTCAGATAAAGTAATGAAGAGTCTGAATTCGATCCGTGTCAACTATTAAAAATTTAATCGTGATTAATACTAGTGCTCTTTCACGTGATACTTAACATTAATCAGACCACTTCTGAGTTGTCTATTTTCCTCTTAATAAAGTTGATCGTTTCGAGTGTTAACTACAATAGCTCTCGTCTATTTAAAATATCGCAATCTATTTCAAACTAAATGAAAAGCAACATTTTAATATATTTGAGAGGTACGGGAGATTTAATATTTAATTCGAGTAAAAGTTTAATCAAGTGAAAATAGTGTCCGTCACACTGTGGTTCCAGCACGCTCCATCGTAGCTTAATTGTTAGTTCGCAGCTCTGAACACATGTTTATTGTCGGGAACGCGTCGCCAGACACCGCGAGATGTCTCGAGTGGAGCTCTTACAAGTTTAGTATCACTCTGAGTGCCGTTTATCAGAGGTTAATGTTCCCCGACCGTCAAAGGAAATCATGAATCCCATTTTCTCCCGACGGTAATTACGGCATCGGGGATCGATCTATAACCAAGCGAGAAATGGTCCCCGGGCGGTCCACTTTGTCCCCGTTCAGCGCACAGAGCATCTTCGGGTTAACTTCGTTATTGTACCACTTGCTGGGCTTGCTTCGACTATGCGACCCCGCGACACTGCAACTTCTTAGCAAGGGAGAGGGTGCCTAGCCATCTTACGTAAATTAATTTCAACGCGACCGTCTTCGCGCGAACGCTCTGGTGCATATTCTCATTCCGCAGTGCAATATCGTAATTGCTGAGTCAATGCAAACCTCTTTAATGTTGTTATTTTATATACTTCCGTTGACAACGATTTATAAGCTAATCTCGTCATTACACTACGAATTACAGATAGTTTTTAAAAAATCATGCAAATTCGAGAATGAAAAATTGTCATTTTTATTACACACATGTGACCATCATTTTCACTCTACATACATTATTTTCTCATATTTTCTAAAGAACTACAATCTCTTATTATCTCTGATATTATCTGAAATTACCTCTCGTTAATATTTACGGATTGTTTTAATTAATTTTAAATTTCAGAACTAAAGTGATTTATTACATGACACTAATGACAAATTGCATGGAATTCATTCCCAGAATATGTAGCTATAAATTCATATTTATATACATATAGAGGGTCGAAAGATCGTTACGTTACAAATCTTGAAATACGAGACATTCCTCATTATTAGACTACGGATCATTTTGCAAATTAAAAACGTTGTGCATTGATTTTAAGAAACAGAAGCTGCATTTTCATCAATTACGAATGATATAATCGTATTTTTAAAGTCGCCTGGTATTTTCACTGTTCTGTGTTTTACTTATTTATTTCTACAGTTTTGTTATTATGTACTAAACCGATATGTTCCAAAGTTTCATTAAGGATGTAATAATCGAGAGCAACCGCCCCAGCAAGTATCTCCTGGAGCGCATGCATGATTTAGGCAGGTGAGTATGGTACAAAGACATATTTCCCCCTAGAATCCAACTCGATAAATTATGATTAAATATGTTAGCAAGTTTATTGAGCGTAAAAGCCACGACATTCATAGCGACAGGAATGTGGGGTTCGCGTCATCAAAATCCTGAGATTGTTTCCTCTAGGAGAACACATTATTCGTCACGAAATTCCGGGCTAATTAAGTCAGTCAGGTAATGAAGATGGCGGACAGCGGAGCAGGTAGGTGATAGGAAAGATGGAATCCACGCGCATCGGAACAAGGGACAAAGAGCCTTCTCCCGAGAGCGTTTCCCGCTCGATTATGGATCGAGCCGTAATGGATGGCAATTACTGTTGAGTGCAGACTATAATGCAGCTCGATAATCATACTGGCACTTACGCTCGCAAATGAGGTGAAGCTACCGGTGCAATCAAGGCGCGCAGCTGAATTTTCACGGAACGATTTCTGATACGATGCTTTTTTGGAATTGTCTACGTCGCATATTGAAGTATTTACCTCGAAGAGTTGGCCAAACCACGATTTTTTTTAATCTTCCGTGAGACGAAGAATTATGATTATGTGAGCTATTGGAATATGAACTAAATATGAGACTGAAAAATGGATGCAAAGATTTTCCTTAATAATCCTAACGATTTGATAATACCTAATATATTGGTACTCTTAAATTTCTTCTACCCTTCTACTATTTAACAGACTGTAACAATATTTCTTGATCGAAACGCTTTAGAACATTTACATTCCTAATATTTTTCAGAATGGTTACCATGAATTCATGGGAAGCTCGGCGAATCTGCGCAGGAGCGATAAGCCCAGAGATTTCCTGTTGACTTCCAAGTTGACCAAACCACGATTTTTTTTAATCTTCCGTGAGGCGAAGAATTATGATTATGTGAGCTATTGGAATATGAACTAAATACGAGACTGAAAAATGGATGCAAAGATTTTCCTTAATAATCCTAACGATTTGATGATACCTAATATATTGGTACTCTTAAATTTCTTCTACCCTTCTACTATTTAACAGACTGTAACAATATTTCTTGATCGAAACGCTTGAGAACATTTACATTCCTAATATTTTTCAGAATGGTTACCATGAATTCATGGGAAGCTCGGCGAATCTGCGCAGGAGCGATAAGCCCAGAGATTTCCTGTTGACTTCCATAGCGTGGTGTGAGTAGAAATAATTAACAGAATGCGAGGAGGGATGCGTCCTAGGGGTGGTCCAAGAATAAGGAGAGTTCTGGTTCTGAATGGCGGATTTCTATCTTCTGGCGGCATTAATTAGTCGACTAATTGCGGCTAAGTCCATAACTGGGCTTGCATTGGTTGGGCCAGGTCCCTTTTCACGTCCATAAAAAACTACGATCTACCAATCGGCCGGCCGTGAAAGGGAACCTAATTTGTGGGAGCATAGACCCTGGTTTCCTTCGATCCGATTTGTCCGGGACTACCCGAGCCACCGACTTATTGCAAGACGCGCAAACGTTTACATTTGATAATTAGTTTTGGCAGTTCTGCGACGCCGACAGATAAGTTTCTCGAATCACCCTGGAACGAAAAGAGTAAGGGAACAGTTTCGAACCCGCTCGGCGCTACACTAATACTCGTTAAAATGGGATCAACGCGCATGATAGTCCTGTGGAGTCTAATGGCTTCCAAAACGGTCCGCTGTTTTTGAGAAAAACATTTTACAAAAACGGTCAACGTGATCTGTAAGTTTCATCCTAAATGTAGCCCTTGCATCAAATGATGTGATGCACCGTCAACCATTACTTGAAAATTCTAAATGAATTTTAATAGCTTGATGAAATATGAGAATCTCTTCATTCTCATTATTGTGACATGTCTTTTATACAGAAACAAACATTCTGATATTAATATTATCATTATATGGCATAACGCGTTTTATCATAAATAATTACTTATTGAAGACATTGTTTGATGTAATACTTTTTATTAGGGGTAGTAGTGAAAGTGAATTTGAACGACATTATATACTCTGAAGAATATCACTAATATATTTAATTTGAAAAATAAATTTAATAGCTCTGGAACTAGTTTTTCAAATCGTTGGACTCAATTTCGAGCATAATTTATAAACATATTTAAGGAAATGTTTAATTTTCTTCATTATCTTCAAGCACTTTGGGTTAATATTATACAGAACTTTTATTTCGAGCTTAATGCACGGTAATATAAATTGTAACCTGGTTATGCTGTTAATACAGTAATGGTTTTGAAAGAAACCGGATACGGTTAGTATAATACTCAGATACTTTGAATAGAGGGAATTCCTTTTGGCGAACAAGAGCCGTGAAATACACGGTTACTATGAGAGGCTACATTGTTTGTCCCCCGGCGCTTGACCGACGAAATTACTTCGTTTCAAGTTATATAAATAATTACTTGGCTGTTGAAAAAAGTCGGAAACGTAGTTAAAAATGAAGGACAGACGTTTAAGAAACTGAGATTCTGGTGAATAAAGTAAAGGCCGCACAAACGAATCACTGAATCAAAGGAACAGTCCGCCCTCTGTCTCAACCTTGATGAGAACGCTTCTCTCTCGACACCAATGCTTTTCTCTTTCCCTGCATTTGACACTTTCCATTTATTCTCCAAAATCTCTCTCGTTTCCTCCGGCGTGCTTTGTCTTATCCATGTGGAATGGACTATTATATTTTCAGGAATTTTTCAGACAGGATCGGAGCCTTTATTGAACGGGTTTGCTTATGTAAAAGTCGTTCGAACATCGCTCGAACATCCTCCTCGAGAGCTATACTCTTCCACGAGTAAGCCATTCATTATTACGTGATTATTATGATTAACAATTCTAACAATTTATTAATGTCAGTATATTGTTAAAAATACTATTAATGTCACAGTAAATATAGACGGAATAGCGCTGGTATTCGCTGTAAGTAGAAAAAGCAAGCTATAGCCAGACGGAAGTATTCTTTGCTGTCGCTCTACGTCTAGGTCTTTAATTTCAATTTCTCTACAAAATTAACATTATACATAGTCAATATTCTACACCCTTGGTTAACTTTTCTTTGTAAAATTAATTAACAAAGGAGCAGTCGAAAGTAACAATAAAATTATTTGTCCTTCATTCATGCCGAAAAACTAACTCCACAAATACACATATAACAATGGGAAAAATAATTTGTCCATGCTGAAACTTATCAGGTTGGTACCTCATACTGTCCTACGAACGTATTTAAAAATGAGTAATTTCCATCACGGTTACTGCGCAGTGAAAAATCAGAGGCACTCATTTTCCACATCCCCAAATCTGTGAAAATGCATAAAAGTTCCTTCACGTTCAATAAAATTCGATTTAAACGATCGCCCACTTCGAGAACTCGTTCCGCCAATTGCGTCAATGCTTCCATCATCCCTCACCCTCCGCTAAACACCCATAAAATCCGCCCAAACGTTCTTTAAACTCCGGGAAGTTTCTTCTGGCGTCCGCAGGAATGCCATCTCATTAATCCCCGAATATTCCTATTCAGGCCGGGCGTACGCGGTGAGAGCGCGTGCTAGCCGGTTTTTCGCGCGGTTCGTCTATCATCCAAATTGAGTAATAAACCCCGGGCTTCCGGGAGGGCAGCTCCGGAGCCACTTTAAAAGTTAATCTTGGTAGGCGTATCAGGGTTCCGGGGGTAGAACGCCGGGACTCCATCGCCGGTTTGTCGTCCTTCCACCCCGTTCTTATCACTCCTGGCTGCTCCATTCTCGCCGGCTCTGGTACGCAACACACATCTTCGTCCCCTGGAAATTCTGCAGGCCGAAGCGACAGGTGCCGTCTTCCTGGTGAATATTTCCTCTCCTATAGGTCCCTGGGATCCGTCGTTCCGACGTAATTACTGGCGAACACACACCGTATTTCGTGCCGCAAGCCGCTCAAACAAGTAACCAAAAGAAAAAACTGTGGAAACTGACACGCGAGTTAGACGTATTCCATGAGCTAATGAGAACATTATCCTAGTGACTTAACGCTATGATAGCTGTTGATTGGTCGGTCACAGTCTGTTTCGTCGCGTCGGAACCATCTATGTGGATTTCTTCCGATTAATATTTATGGTCCGTTCGTGCTTAAAGACCGTCTTCGAGGATTAAGCAAACAAGGGTCATTCGACGACCAGTCGAGGCATCTGGCCTAATGTTTAGCTCTTCTCTACACTTAAAATACGAAGTATCGTAAATGTAGTCCTTCCGAAGGATCGCCCGCGACCGTTAACCGTACAGTGTCAAATTACCGAGACGCGTCGGTGACCGATTCAGGGATCGCCCCACTCCTCCTTCCAAGGGCCTCATTCAGTGCCACAGGAAGGAGGGCCTAACAGTCAAAAGTGTACTGATTGGGAAATGCAACTTTCTGCAGGAACCAATCAGTGCATCTTATTTCCTGCTCAAGAAGCCTGACAAACATCGCGTTGAGACCGCGTTCATCAGTTTAGTCTCGTCAGTCATTCGCGTCATTTCAACCCGGTTTACGGCAGTTCGTTGTCCAGCGATCAGGACACGCGTCAAACGGGATCGCATCTTTATCAGATCCGCGAGCGTCACACATTGTCGCGATTCAATTCTATTTAGGATATACAATCTGCGCGCGTTTAAGGCAAGACCTGCTAGATCAGCCTTACTGATGAGTCCACTAGCAGGTCCGGGACGAAACGCTTCGTTTAACGTATCTCTATTGTACTGCGAATCGAGTAATGTCTTTTGTATCATTATAACATTTTGAACTACTGGCCCAATATTAAATTGGCGGGCACAGAGCCGGTATACGTCGCGCTCAACACACAGCGACAATACACAGTCCTACTACAAGTATGCTCCGTGGCGAAGTCAGGGAGTGTCGTCTAGACGAAGTAAGGTAGTGTTAATGCAAGGACCCTAGGAATGATTTTAAGGTGCGGTCATTTCTTTCTTCGAATGGAGCCACTGTAATTTCATTAGTAGACCGGCTTGTAGCCAGGATGTGGCACATAGTGACAAGCACAATAAGAAAGTTTCTTAACTTGTGCATTCAATCTAGTCTCTTAGGTCTGGGAGAGCGTGTCGTATAGTCCCAGTGCCGAAGGTCCAAGTAGCAAGTAAAAATCTGGTGAAACCACAAGCGGCCCAGTCATTCCCACCTTACACTTGGGAATGACCCAAAAAGGCGGTGGCAGAACTAGGTAGCGAATAGTTAGCTAGTTTCAAGAAGTCAGATCAGTAGGAACCTTCAGATATGACAGTCGTACACGCGGTACATCAGACCAGCATGAGCACACAGTCCACATCAGTGGTGGTCTTTCTATTGTAGACTCAAAGGACTTTATTGAAACGTCAGTCCAGTTCTTAACAGGTAGAGAAGCAGAAAAGTCTCAATCAGGTGACACTGGTCATGAGTCCTTGAGAAGCTAAGTAGGCACGGACATTGGCGCTAACACATGCCTATCGTTCTTTTTTCTCTCTTGTTTCATTTTTCCCAGCATCACTGATGACGAGAGCACCGACAATATTAAAACGAAGGGATGCACGAGCAACGAGAGATAACGGGGGCAAATTGGAATAAAGCAACTGACCTGACTGTTGCGTACAATGGGGAAGAACCAGCGGAGTACAGTGAAAGGAACGATGGGGCTGGGACTCGAGAGAGAAACCGGTGATATGCCGTCTCTAGAGCGAAAGATTACGAGCCTGGAAAATTTAGCTAAAACAATGTCCGTAATGGATGCCTTTTTTTAAACGGCACGCAGTCATTACGCGTGCAGTCGCCGCGCCGTTGGTCTACTTCGCAATTTCAAGGATTGGCGCACGGCTCTCGTGACCGGGGAACGTCGAGAGCCACTGAGTATAGCATGTTGCAATGAAAATGTTCAGGTTTGAGAATTAATAAATGTCGGACGCGATAGTTAATCTGTGTTTTGTCGGCCGCGGTGTAAAGCGTGCAGCAGGAACGAAATGTGTGTGCTCGCAATCGTGTTTGCGTCTGGTCGGATCGACTTTGACTTATACGCGTATATGTGTGCTCTACATCATGAGTATGGAGTATATACTGGAAAACCTCTTGAAAGTATTTTAATTTGCTACTTTGAAACTATTCTCCCTAATTTCATTTAAAAGTTTATAGATTAAGTCGTGTTCTATAAAACTCGCAGTCAAATCCTTAAATTTAGTCATTTTTTAAATGAAACATTATTTTCAATGCACTTTATAGATGAAACTATGAAGTTTAAGATTTTTCGCTGAATAGCGATATTCGTTGAAGAAAAAATGTTCAAAGTTAATTCCACTTTTCCCTATATAAGATGGCTTATATCTTTATGAACTTTAAAATGATTGATCTCATTCTGTTCGTGTTGTGAGACCTATTGCTTTACTAGGAGTAGTGAATTATTGTACCAGGATCATTTATGCGACTATTCATGAGGAGTGTATAAGGATTAAAAGAGTAAAAATGATTTAAATGTTCGATAGCACATTTCGATATCGTCTGTTAAAAGCGCGTTTTGTTGACGTGGAAGTTGGTATTGATTGCGATGGGAAAGGACGCGATTAATATCTCGAAAATATCGCGGGTATCCTCTCAAACATGATAACTCGACGTCCGAAAGGAGATTGAGAAAAAAGGGGAGGCCGAGCCAATGCATTAGCAACGAGGCAACAATTCAGGAACTATGTCAAGTGTTCAGCATCGTTTCAAGAGAAATGGAATGAATAGTTAAACGGAACGACGAGCGACAGTCAACAATGAAACATGCAATCTCGTCCCGGGTATTCCAATGCAAGATCCGCTATCGGTTTTCACGATAACTCCGCTCCCTTGGCGGCGAAGAATTTTTCCAGATTTCAAGGATCCATCTCCAGGCTCGCGGCTGAATAATAAATCATCCCGTCGAACAGTAAGGCCGACGTGTACGATAAGTCGAGGTCGACGTTCCTGTGATAGTTGAAGAAATAAATGTGTTACGACCTACGGTCAATCTTGCGGTCGTTCAACCTTGAGTAAGCTTGAGTCTCGTGTAGACATTACGCCAGATTTTCTACTATTCAGGACAGCTAGTAATTACGCGAAGATGACTCAAATATTTAGAATAATCTGTTTCTTTTCACGTGGAACTCCGGTCTTGGAGATAACGATTTTAAAAAGCCATCTGCAAAGGAGAATACATCGCTATATCTACCTTTCTACAATTCACATTTGTTTTTACTTTTAATAGTAACCTATCGCAAGTTCTCTGCCATGTTCAATAAAAAAATTCAATTTTTAATTTCACATATTAACTGCGAAAAACAATTTGGTGAAGCTCAAACTTGTTATGTTACTACAATAGAGACTCCCATATCCGAACTAATAGGGAGTCAATAGTGGCCGGATAGTGGAATTTTCGGATAATAGAACAATTACTTTCTTTTGCATTAAACATCATTTATTCAAGTAGAAATGAACAAAATTGAGTATCTTTCAATATCTAAGGGTCCCATATCTTTTTAGCCGCTAAGTCACATGTGCTAATGCTTATTCTTCATCATTTGAAAATTTATTAAAATCTGTTCTAGAAGTTTCTGCAGCGGTATTATCCGCTGAAATTTTTTCTCCAAAGATATCCAGCTGTAGAATACCATACCGTGCTTTCAATTTTAATAACCAACCATTAAAAGTTTTAAATAAGCTTCCCTTTAATCTATCGTTTAACTGTAGAGCTTTTTCACGTAGCATTGAAAGACAGCAAACCATTGGAAGACGGCATCCTCTACACCTTTATTTTCTGGATTTGTCAAGCTTCTCCTACTGGTACTAGCATTCGTGAATCTACAGTCTGTATATAATTTTCAATATTGCGTTCCAGTTTTTTAATATCTGTGATTGTAGATTTCCCAAGACCAGGTATTCATGCTAGTATTGTTGCACTTTCACCACTTTCAAGATCTTTAATTATTTCTCTTCAATAGTCAAAACTACCCGTTTTCGTTTATTTGCCATTATGATACTGTTCTTTGCTTCAGACTGAATTTATATGATTACATTTAACCGACCAAACACAGGAAAGTATTTATTAAGTCTA
Source organism: Lasioglossum villosulum (assembly GCA_963971365.1). Taxonomy (NCBI): domain Eukaryota; kingdom Metazoa; phylum Arthropoda; class Insecta; order Hymenoptera; family Halictidae; genus Lasioglossum; species Lasioglossum villosulum. The sequence continues at coordinate 13,158,275 of OZ020495.1, read as the reverse complement.
AATACATTGTATCCAAACATCGCTACGAAATGTTGTGCGGATAATAGAACGTCTGTATATTAGAGTATTCGGATAATGAGGATATGGGTACGGGAGTCTCTGCTGTAAAATATATAATAAATAAAAGATTTCCACGAAAACCTGTAAAGATACAGAACAGTTCTCATGATCAATGTCTAAACAGTTACCCCCTAAATAACACGCGACACAAAATTTGCTAAAAAGACAAGCATGCGAACACCCATAAACAAGAATTGAGTACAAAGGGTTGAGGGTCTCTTTTCCAACTTTCCCGACGCGTGGCAAAGTCCCTATTATTATCCAATGGTTCCCAAAGACCGACCACAGTTACCGGTTGAACGAGAACTCGAGTGAAACTTCGCTCGCTTCCAGTACAGCTAAGGGTGCGGCATGTTTGTAATTGTCCCGTGATCAATCCGACCGAGGTCTTTCTCGATCTGGAAACTCACCGTGAACAAACCAAGGACGAGGCAAGTTGCGCCCGGTCAGGACAATCGGTAGGATGCGACGCGACGGGACGAAGTCTATGTAGCACGGCCTTGATGAGAGGAAGCAGTTTCGAATTGAGCCGGGACAGAGAGTCAGGCAAATGGATGTAATTCCTAATGGATGGAGCCCGTTAGACGACATTCCCCAGGCAGGAAGAATGTTAATATCTGCTCGGGGACGGGAACGCAAAGTTTTCAATTAGCACGCCGAGAAATGGGAATTAGAGTGGTGCGGCAAAGCCGGAGGGGCCCAATGAGTAGTCTCTACCGCTGAATTACGCTGTCCCAAAGGTCGCGCAACGACTCAGCGATTATTTAGGCGTAGCACTCTTCATCATTCGAGATGCAGCACAAAAATAGCAAATTTTTAGCTTTGGAAACCTTCAAATAAAGTGTACAGAGTCTGCTCGCGTCTCACATGGGCAGCATTTTTGCTAAATAGCACGCATTAGACAAAAATGAATAAGGATAATATTTTACTGCTCTTTATAATCAATTCACTGGCTTATACAAGATTTTTATACTTGCAATATTTTCCGAGAAACGAAAGTGATTTGTTATTGTGTCTTGTCAGTGCTCAACTACGATTAGGCCACACACTAAGCACGTTTCAACATTTGCCATTTTTGGACGATCGACGACCGATGACGCTACACACTACAGACGATGAAAAAGAATGATGGGAATGACAATCAATACGAGTGACAATAGACAATATTAAAATAGTACAATCAGATTCGTTTATTACGGAAACCTGTATTAACCAGGATAACCGGGTTACTTAGGTTACAGATCCTTCGTCTAACCCCGTTAGTCTGGTTATTCTACTGTTCCGGAGAATCCGGACCCGGTTAGGGTTAGAATCCCTATCCGTGCTTAGAACTTTTGAATATGTCCAGGTGAAAGACAGCCTCGATTCTTGCAATTAATACCATTAATAGACTAAAAAGAAGATACGAAGACTCCGTGGCCAAGAAGAGCGATTGATAGCATAGCGTTGCTAGCTCATGAATAATCTTTTTTAGTTAAAATGATTCGATCGCTATTTCTTCCTGCTTTGCGCTAGTAAACGAGATTTGACAGCGTTTCATTTCACGAATTACTTCTAATGGCGGCACTTTCAGATGCCACGGACTCCCCGAGCATTCCTATGACTCCCGATGCCGCACGTATTGAGCAAACTTGAAAGACGTGACGTCAGATGTTGCGCCATTAGGATTCCAAAGGACACTTCGGAACTCCGCCAAGAGTTTCCAGGATGCATGCAACAATCGGATTGGATTACCCGCTCGGGTGCTCGAGATGTACAGCCGCGAGTGACGAGAGGATATTGTGATCAAGTTTGAAGGATTTCGAGGGGGGACGAATGATATTTAGGACCGAACTTGCCTATTAAATGCAGCTATCTCTAATCCCAGACACCTCTATGAATCTAATCTCCCGGTGTAACTCCGAGGATGGCTTGTCCATCGACGGAGGATCAAGGGACAAGCAACCTACAACGTGTACAAGGTCCCAAACGACCAATACGAGAATCCTCCTTTGGACTGTTGACCTTCGAACAGTGATTTGATGCGACCCATTATTTCCGGTTCTGTCATGTCTATTTTCCAGACGACTGATCATTTTTGTACCCTTATGATCCGCAACTGAGAATATCTTAAAAAATTGTTGAGCAACAACGACAATTTTAGTACTTCATTTCTTTCAGAATTATTTTTAAACAGAACATCTTTAAGTTATTTTTTAACATAACGTCATTGAAAATCGTACTAATAAGGTCCCGGTAAATAATCTGTTAAAAGTTCCAAAATATTAAGAATTGAGTAAAGATGAGTGACATTTTAGACAAATAATTATATCATCTTACACATTGAAATAAAATATTGTTTCTTATAAACAGCAGATTTCACCAGGCACAATTCGCAGATAACTTAAAGAATAAATTCTGGAAAAGAGAAATGAAATAAATAAGTTAAATTTAATTCGCACCTGTAAGGGGTCAACCACTTGGACAGTCTCAGTTATCAATGCAAGTGTTAGAGTAAATGTACCACTATTTATCACTGAAAGTGGGAACGAAATTGATTATGAAATGACGCGATGCTAACGAGAAATCTCGAAGCTTTTAACAGACTGATGAAGAAACTCTCGCGCCTCTTAGAAGCCATTCCATACTACTACGTCTCGAAAAGAAGAGGAGCAATGGATTAAACGGATCAAGGCGTCGTCTGCTGAAACACTCTCCTTGGGAGGGTTAATACAATTACGACAAAAGATCCGGGATCAACGAGACAATCAAAAATGGTCCAGGGACGCGAGGCTAGTAAATGCAGACGGAGCAGCCGACTCGACTCGGCTGAGCTCGAAGTAGAGCAGCCTCGATATTTATTATGATCAGGAATTCCATTCATAACGATCTCCGTCTGCAGAGACTTATCTCAGGCGTCGGATAGCGTCGGTTACTCTCGATCTTCTTCCTCTGGATGCAATTTCAGCCGCTTTAATGGACTGCTGGAAAGATACGGCGATATTTCACGGCGCGAGAGACACCCGGCGGCGCGTCTTCATGTTTGTGACACGATTTTACAGGACTCTCGCGATAAGATCCGGCGAGAATTGTGAATCAACTGACAGGAGATAAACCTGGGAGGCAGAAGGCACCGGTACCAGCGAGAGGTGGAGGCAAGGAGGAGGCGGAAGAGGATGAAGGCGCGGGAACCTTGAAGTTTATTAAGATTAAGAACTTCATTCGTAGTAATTCCGCCGGAGAGTACACCACGCCGTCCTGCCAGGCTTTTCCTATCTCCTAAGAAGACGGAACTCGAGGGGAAGAGTGCGGGACTAAAGGGGAATGAAAGGCGCGAGGGACGAGGAGGAAACGGCAGGCAGTACGTTTCCCCCGAAACGCCCGAATGGCATTATAATTATTTCAGGAGAGCTAGGATTATTAAAACGAAAACAGACGCCTCTCGCGGGGAAACAGACCCACTGTGGAACGTATTACCCTCATACTGAAAACTTTATTTCCGAGGCAGACCCATTTGCTGATTTTTCGGCTACAGCTACTCCGTCCCCTCGCCCTCGAATCCCACCCTCACCCGAGCGGACTAGGTTATTCTAATATGTAAGAACGGAAGATGAAAAACGGTCATGGGAATTGAGCTTCGCGGGAATCCGTCATCTTTACGACCCGCGAACACCGATTTCAAATGATTGTAACAGATAGGAAAGATAATGGGCGGGGATTGCTTCTTAACCCTTTCTATCAGGTTGTTGCATGTTCAATGTCCGATTTGTAACAGTGATGTTAAACAAACATCATTTGTTCCTAGCATATTCTGTCAACGAATTTCCAATTTCTTAATTGCTGAAGAAATTGAATTATTTGGTCGTTTACGTTCTTCGTATTCAAGACTGTCGCGTTCAGTTTTAAGATTTTTCTACTACGCACAGGATATTGAATAGAGCTTTTAAAGACGCTTCAATTAGTTGGCAACTGTCTTAGGCAAGAATTAATGATAGCTAGCGAAGGTAGAAATCTCAAGTTTTGAAATGAGGGCTCATTGTTGTACTATTTTTTATAACGATCACAGTTTAAATGTCGATGATTTGTCATAATTGAAAACAAATATTTTTTAGATCGACTGTATGATGATTGGTCTAAATTGAAATACAGGTGAATGAAAAATGCGAGTTAACGGGATTAAGGATCTGACTCTGTGTAATGAATTTTGAAATATTCGTCAGTACGCAGACGTCCCGGAAGGGTTAAGTGACGAATCGCAAGCTGTATTTCCTCGCTGCCATCTCGCGTCCTCGGAAACCATAATTCTGTTACCTGGATCTTCGCGTTTTTCCGCGGCGGAACATAAACATTTCCGCGATTGAAAATAACGGCGCTCGCGTCTAGGCGAGGAGCAACGGAATCGAAGATGTCGCTGACTCCGGCTTATGGCACGATTAATAACACTTAGGTCGCTCACGATGGGACCCCGGCTTGGTATATCAGCTGGTATTTATTAGAATTTAGTGGGAGGCCATTACTTGGAGTCGGAGACCGCTTTTAGAAGGTGGCGCGGTGGCTGAGCGCGCGATGGTAACTGCAAGAGTTCCAACAAGCTTGTTCCAGGCTATTTTCGGGTAATTGTGATCTACGGCGAGGCCAGTTCTCGCGCGAATTATTGTGTCGTAGAATTGTCCCTTTCGGGCCACGGAAAACATTCGTCCGGTTAAACTTCAAACTCTCGCTGGCCGAGTCTACATACCACGTAAATCCATGGGCAGTCTGCTGAACACTGTGTGTCCTTGTACCATTGTACCCTAAACGATCTCCATATTATCTAAAAGTTCAAACACAGATTCGTCGATGAAGAAATATTGTTGTTAACACAATATTTCTGATTAGAGCTACAGGAGCTCCTGATTGTCCGCCGTCTACCACGGCACGCATTGGTGTTATTAGCCGAAGATGATAACGAAGAGCAACAGCGGCTCACATCGAGACCGAGTGACATGGAATTCTTTTTGGTTCAGGCAGTGGCCTGCAATTTAGATATTTAAGTTATTTAAAAGCTTCCTAGAGCTGTTGCCCTCTCTACTTTTATCGTCTTTTTAGGTTTGGTTATTGTTTTGATTGTTTTTTGAATTAATCAATTAATTGTGTTTTGAAAATTTTCAAACAACTTGCTAAGAAGTCTAAGCAGGTTGTTGCTTTACTTGAGGTTCAAGATCGAATGACATGGAATAATGACTAGACAGGCTTAAATACAGTTACCCTCTCTCTACCAGTACCGGATTAGTCACGTGACATTGCGACGCATGCATCACAATGACGAAACGCGTCGTAGAAGGGGAATGGTAGAGTGGGAGACAAATCTTAATCTGACGGCACTGGAGACGCCACGTTACATTCTTATAGGTCCACTTCAGACTCTTGTAAACATTTTACACCTGTAGGGGTCTAGAAGCTTAAAAAATTAACAATTAAGTAACAAACACTATAGAACGGAAGGACATAGACATTTAATTCTTTCCTTGATACTTGTAATATGCTGGAAATAATGCGACAGTTCTTCAGTTGGCTTGACGTAATCGTCACAGTGATTCGTTTCCAATTATCGATCAATCAATAACCTGTCGACAAGAGCCCAGATCGAGAGGAATAAATAGAAGTAGGAAACACCGTGACACTTCGTTTACAGGCTGATCGGCCTGGACGAGCGGGTCTCAGTCACATCGACGAGAAAGTGTGATGCAGAAGTAATTTCTCAACTACCTCGAACGTGTAGAACGTGTTTCGGGCTTGGAGTGGGAGAGCATAAAACATTTTCAGCGAGATTGGGGCGGGTCTGTTGAAATGGCCTTCATAAAAAAGAGCCATGCCGAGCAGGCGGTGGAGGAAGAGTCACAAAGGAAATTCCGAATGGAAATCCGGGACACGCATATCCCGGAAGTCGAAGTGACACAGTGTCGCGTGCTACAAAGATATCACGCTAATAAATGTCCGTATTTCGCCGTGTCACTTGACGCGATGCGCTCAATTTTCACGGGTAGAGAAGTTATAAAATACCGAGGCGAGACACACCGGCGTCCCGGCCGCTTACGGTTCGCCCGTTAAAAACGAGAAGAGATCATTTATCGGGAGGGTGGGAAGCTCTGACGTCGCCGAAGAGTTCGCCCCTGATACGTAAAACAGTTCGCCGTTAGGATATTAATTGTTTCGCCGGGTAAATTTTTAATTGGTCCTCGTGAGACCTCGTTAGACTGGACAAATCTCGACCATGCAGCCAGCCCGAGCTAATTAGACAACCGTGCACCTGCGGATCTACATTACGAGAAAAACGATGCATAATTCGAACGATTCTGGTGTTCCATCGGCAATCGTTCGATCTGCTGTCGCATAAATAATCCGCCGCGCCAGCGCACAGTGTGACGTTTCGATCATTTAGGAGCATTAAATTCTTAATAATGTTATTTCTGTTTTTTATCATGTATTTTGTTAAAATATGGTGATTTCTAATTACTTTAACATGCCTTTTGTTGTATTGACCGAAAATACGTATTTTAACTCTTGTAAATTACTATTTGAAAGGGTATTTAATTTAAATGATATAAGGAAGTTGTAAACACAGTCTTACACAAATATATTCAAACTTTTAATAAACTAAATACATGTAGAGAAACACTGAACAAGCTTTAGTGGTTTCTTCAGTCGTATCTGCATTTTCATATGTCCGTAAAATAAAAGAGTGTAATGCGTTACATCGTTCCTCTTTTGTACTTGAACACCAAATGTCGAATCAGGTGGCTCTAGAAATACTAGAGGATATTCTGATAACACGAAAAATAACTTTCACTTCTGCCTACATAAAATCACAACTTCTATCTATCTGTATTAACTTCTTCAGTTCTTTTATTTATTCGTTTCCTATTAATTGTATCTTGAAATCTTAAGAATAAATATATTTTCCAATTTAAGGTTTTTACAAATGATTAAATTTAGATTTGCAAGACAACACTAAATCGAATGATATGCAAACGTTAAATTAAATTAATAGATTCAAGAATGCGTTAAAGTAACAAGATACGGAATATTTCTCAATTTAATAATTGTAAAATTCATCGAAATCTTTATGAGGTAGCGCTAAATTGAATGACATTTAAATATTAAATCAATTTAATAGATTCACGAATGCATATATGTATATTCTTCGATGAAATTAATTTAGAAATGATTAAATTTCTATATGTAAAATTGAAAGGTGGTTTGAATATTAAATTAAAACTTGGTAACCGCTTATTTTACACATAATGAATATCAAACTTCGAAGTTGATAGATGCTCAATTACCCGCGACAACAGCATAAAGAGAGCGAACTTCGAATCGAGAATTACTGTGATTAATGAAGCGTGAGATATCATTCTGGAAAATCAGCAGTTTCGTCTAGACTGGCTTCGTGAAACGGTTCGTGGTTACATCGTGGACGAGGTTCATCGAACTCCGAGGAAAACTAGTGAATTCGTGTTGAGAACGTTTTTCGTGTCTGAAAGTTATTAGCAAGAAAAATGATTAGTATAGACGTGCTCGATTAATGTAATGCCCAGATTCGATGTGCTTGAGTGTGTGTGCATGCGAAATTACAGGAACATGAACTGAAAATATACGTTGCTCAATACAACTAGTTAGCAGCGAAGCATTATTCCAGGTGAAGTCATATCGATTCAAGATTTCAGATAAATTGCACTCTAGCTATCAGGGAAAATTCAATTTGGTGTTAAATTTAACCCTCATCGCCTGATCGGATGATAGTTCCACTTATACATTTTCATATTCGATTAAATTTAATAAATGGAACATGGCCCTCATAATTAATATAATTAAACTGATTTTCATAGAAATTATGTTTAAGACACAAAAGGAAACCGAAGAAATAAAAATAGAATTTGATTCAATTCACGGGAGCGATGACAATAACCAACATTGTTTTTGTAAAACATTTGTGTTTTACAAAACACAGATTTTTGTTGTGATGTCAAAAATAAATTATAGTAACTTCCCTATGAATCGGGAAGTTAAAAAGGAAAATCATTTGCTAAAGTAATGTATTAAAATTTAAATTCTTGTTTATATAAATTATTGTATAATTTTTACACAGTCCACTTTCAGTAGATTTACAGAATACACAGCAATGTGTGAGGAATAAAATGCGAGACAGCTTCTTTTGTGTTGTGTGCCGATAAAGAATGAAATAATTAAGAATAATTTAAGACCGATAGATACCATTTTTCTTAGATAACTATCGATTGTTTCTCACTCTGCGTGAAGTAATTCTTGAAATTATAAAATATAATTTGCAGACGTTGTCTGTTTACGACCCAATCCAATTGGTCTTAGCTCTACCTGGGGAATTTTGTACAGGGCTGACAGTAAATCCGACAAAGTTCCTAGGGCAGCTCGGATGGTCTATAAAATTCGTTTACGGCAATCGAAGAAAGTGCGAGGGAATTAATAAATGCGTGCCGCGTAAACGGACGGGGTTTCGGGAACGACACCTTACCCGTCTAAAAGGGCAGTAAAAGTGCATTTGCCAGGTTACCAAGGGCCATTAAATGTTTGCAAAGTTCAACGACGCAGCGATAGCGCAGGATGCATCCCTGAAAGACCAAAGTTCGAACGGCCGTTAATTAACTCATACCGGTAACTAACCTGCCGGTAATCCACTTTGCAGTTACAAGTTACGCGTCCCGGGGTCTCTAATGCGTTTTTTATTGCGCGACGACACGAAATTTCGTGGGAAAATTATAAATTAAATTCTCGGGGCGCCTCCCCCTCGCCTACGAGAAACTTACCACTTGGGCACTTCTGCGAGGACATTACGCACGTGTGCCCGCGACGCACTCATTTGAATCGCACTCCGAATTATCTGTTTAATGCAGCGCACGTTAACGCAATACCCCTCCCACGCGATTATGTCATTGTTTACGAAATATTTGTAAACTGAAAGCGCTTAAGAATGACTTTGCCTGTGCTGCAACGTTATGCCGATAATTAATGCTACGTTTACGCCCGGTTTAACCGAGTTACGCAATGTCCTGAAAATATTTAAGTACTTGCAAAAACGTTTACAGTCCACTGCGTTCATTTACAAACAGTATTTGGAAATAGTACAATAAAATAGTTCTTTTCGTTTAAAAAAACAGCCAAAAAAGTAAAACATGTTTTAAGGGGTCGTTAATTAATTTAAGGGGGAGTTTTAATCTGCAAATCTATGGTGCATTTATTATTTTTTTAATGTTCTTACAGTCATTTCGATTTGTAGTGTTTTCGAGAGGAACCACTTTTTCACTTGTCAACTTTCCATTTAAATTACGTTGTTGACTTTATTATATTTTTGCAACAAGGGATATATGCTGTAAGGACACGACTCGTTCGGGTTCGGTACGAAAGCGTTCAATCATACCTCGAACAAGGACGTCCACGATTCATGGTATTAATCTGTTGAATAATGTCGTTCAATTAATTCTATATACATGAGAATGCTAGATTTCAGATAGCAACTACGGTATTAAGGGCCAATTTCCCCAGCCCCGGATTAGAGGCAACCGATACCCACAATTTCGAATTTCCGAATTGGAAGTGCGAGGCATAGGCATGGGGCATGATACCAGAATGGTAGAACCGTGAAACAAGATCTAGTTGATTATAAACGCACGTTAAACCTACAGAAAATGGCAAAATGAAATCGACCGAAAATGTATACAACAAGACGCGGTAGAGCAGTCTAAGAGGCACAAACAATACGAAAACCAATAGATATATCATCAAATATTTTAGATCAATGGAAAAAGAAAATAAAAGATTCTACAGTACGCAATAGTGTACATTAAAGCTCAGCCTTATAGGATATAAACATAGACCTAGCCAACCGTGTTCTGCAAACCAAGGCACGGACATCATTACGTCCATACAATAAGACGGAGATAACCCAGACCATGGAGAACAAGATAAGCACATTAGTATACCCATACATCAAAATAGAGATAGCCCAAGAAACATAGAACATGTAGATAGAGACACTATTACGTCTACACAATACGACAGAGATAACCGAAGATTACACTACGAGTATAAAGACAGGTATACTATGCTCATAAAATAATAAGGTCAACCCTGAGATCCTAGGACACCAGAAGGAAACAGTTCTCAAGCTGCATAAGAAAGATCCAAAGCACCTGGAGGTCTCGAAGGAATGTGGTCCTCAGCCGTCCTCAGGGACCTCTCCCTATGGCTTCGGAATGCCTAGACCCCGAGAGCCTTGGGACTCCTGGAATCCCCGAGATATTTGCAAACTTACAAATTCCTTGAGACCCTAGGAGTATCTGGGTCGGAGCTTTTGGCTTCGTTGCTATCTCCATCGATATCGAGGATTCTCTGATTGCCTTATAGAGCTCTAGGTTCCCAATGATGTATCCATCAACCCCTACGAACCTATTAGGTGTAAAAGTTCATTTGCAGCCCTTGTAGTTAATCAATGCTGACTTTATTCCTTCAGGAACGACACACATATCACCCTCGAGTCTTAAGAGGCTAAAGCAATTTCTATAATTTCTTATTAATTTGGTGACGCGATATATTTTTTTGGGTTAATTTTTGCCATTCATGTAGAGTCCCTTTAGTGTACTCCACAGACATAGTATCCTCTATATCATCTTTTACGGAACATTATTTTTATTACGAACTCGTTCGACCCTAAAACTATTTTTATCGTCTTCTCCGTACTCAACGTTGTCCCTATCAAGTTGTATAGCACCTTGAGTGGACGTTGTTACTGTGTACTATGTCACTAAGAGTCTCTAAAGTTTTATATATCATTACACGATCATGTCATACATTGCAAATAAATATAAAAATGCTCCCTTATAATGTTTATGATCGCTTCAATGTACGAACGAGTCTTGGCAGAAACAAAAATTGAATGAAATTGTATTGTCATTTTAATCATTTTGTTCAGTCTGAAACAACGTAACTGTGTTTCTCAATTCTACTAGTAACTTTCCAGTAGTATGTTTTATCCACTCATTTCTGTTACAAATGAATGCAGTCCGGAGTCTAGTAACAAATACAGGGAGAAAAGTAGAGATTTGTATAATTAGATCTATATGAAGTACAAATCAATAAAGCTACAGAAAATCATTCCCAAAGTAAGAGTATAAAATACTAATACTGGGAAACAGATTTTTATGGTTTATCCGATAATGTGACATTCCGAAAACGCGCAATTACGATTTAAATCAGCACGGTGCCAATAAATTTTTGGTCCAGTCTGTGGCCCACAAATTATAATTTTCTCTCGGTGTTTCGACTCATTGATTTATGGCTTGCGCGCGAAACTATTTCACGCATAATATAGAATTTATTATCGCATTTGACAACACGGCTGAGATTAGGAAAAACGAATTCGCGCTAATTAATCGGTCTTCGGGGACGCGTTGTCGCACGAACGTCTACCGGCGTGCGAAAACGCGTTCGCGTGCCAGATTTCGTTGAAAATCGTGTCTCACTATTACGTGGTCGCCACGATTTTGGTTAATGGCAAATATGACAGCGCGGTAAAATATGGTAACGGCAGCGTGGAGTTTAGTGCACGTTAGGGGACCGTAATACCGTCCTCAATAATAACAAACTTTCCGCGATACGGTCTGCGCAGCTGCGTATCAACCCGAAAATTATTGACGACTATTATCGGACCTCGTTGAAAAACCATCATCGGCGCCCGACATCCGGTAGCCGGAAATTCGATTTTCTAAAAACGTATACATTTATAAACGATTAATTTCTATTATAAATTTTGTCAAAACGGTTTACACGTGTCAGAACGGTTCTTAAATAACATATTAAATACATTTCCTGGTGAGTATTTTGGACTGGTGCAAAATTGAGTAAGGAAAAAAACAGCTGGTAAATTAAATATAACAGAATTAAGGTATAAATTGTGTCCTAAGGTAAAATTAATGTTAAATCATGTACCCCTTGAGTTTTTGTGATGATTAGACTGTGGATTTTAAGCATTTACAACAAAAACGAGTGGATCAAATGGGAAATAGTAAATCATTTACAGCATTTAAAAATACTGTTATCATTTTGAATCTATTCTAATTATTACGACGAGAAAATAATGTTTGTGTAGCTTCTTTACTCTGTAATTAATGCAAACAATTTTTATTTTGCACAAAAATTAGCAGTCCGGTGATGATTAAATAAAAACAATTTGAATATGCAGAGTTAGCGATTCAGAGATTTCTTCATGCACGACAAACAATTTACAATTAATAAATAAACTTTACTCTAGCCATCCTAAACTCAATTCCGAAAACAGTGTCTAGTGTGCCGGCAATAAATTACGAATTCTGATAAAATGCTACATCTTTGATTACCCTCGACCAGCCTCGGAAAATTCAGAGAGGTGTTGACAGTTTATTTGAAAGCTTCATTTTCATCGAATCCCCCGATCGATCAACACCAATCGCGATTTCATCGTTCGGGATTACGTCGAAATCTGCAAAAGCTCCCTGCAGCTATGCTGTATCCGCGAGCGGAACCTCGAAACTGAATTACGTTGGATGGGCTTTGCTCCTACGGAGAAGTCTAATGAATATACAGGACGTTCCGGGGGCCATCTTTATTGCCTTTAACGTGAATTATTACTTTTAATAACTTACCGACGTTTGCAGCGTGCCGGGAATAGGCACGGTATAAAATTTAAATGAGAAGTGATAGCGAGACGTTGATGTTGGAGTATAGAGCATACCTAGGCACCGCGGGTCGATATTCCAAATACGTAAATGTTTGATAAAGTAAATCTTGATAGTGTTCAAAAATAGAAGATATCAATTTCATTCGGTTGCTACAATCTGAGGAATGTATGCATGATTGAAATGTGTTGTACGTACATTGAATTGTTAAATAATTGTAGATAAAGTGTTATCGATGTACTATTTTTATCTTATTGAAGTAATTCAAACACTAATATTTCCATATAGTTCGCCTTTCTAACAGTAGATACAATTTTTATTGTGACTAAAGATCCACGGTCGAATAATTCATTCCAATTCATTCTCAAGAAATGACTAGTAGCAACCTAAAATATTCCTGTACCGTTCAAGTACATCCCTTAAACAAACTCGAGTGGCGAAACCGAGACTGATCGATTCGGAAGGCAGGACGCGACACAGCGGGACATACTTAAGCCGTTCGAGATTGAATCCTGTAATATGGCTGGTCGACGTTGTAAGTGGTCCCGCAACTTCTGCTCTGAACTTCTATCCTCGAGAGCGAGACCGTCCTCGAGTTTCGGATTCGAAGACGAAAGTTCCAACAGCATCGGGAATTGGGTTGACCCCGTGTGACGTAATGAAGGGTGGCTAAGAGGGGAAGAAAAATATATATATATACGCAAAGAGAGGGAGAGAATGAGAGAGAGAGAAAGAAAATGAGGCAGAGTCCTGCGGCGGTTCACTGACTGGTGCAAAGTGGTCTCCGAAGTAGCAACCGAAGTTTGACCCTTTTCGGCATTAAAGTTGGCCCCCGCGACGACATAGCTCGCCGCGGACCTTACAATGCCCGGTGAACGTTTCGACGAGATTAGAGCAACCAGCCCCCTACCATTTTCCCATGAAACAAGGCGGGGTGGGGAGAGACGAAACGTGCTAAAAGAAAAGTTAACGCGGAAGTTTGCCACGCGAGCGCATCCATTAGACGTGAATGAAACCACCCGACACTGGCTTCGGCTAATTATGAATTATCGAAGGGCTTCTTCTGTTCTTCGGTTACTCATAAACCTGTGTATAATTTAGCCCGGCTCATAACTCGTTGATTATCTGCCACGATTAGGTATCCGTTACATCCATCATACTCTATCTTTTGTCGAAGATGGGTCATCAATTTTATCTACACTGTTACACATTTTAACAAATTTGTTCTACGCACAACACACACACACCTGTGCCAGTAACCTTCGCTCGTTTTCTCAGCGTCACAAAATTTTTGATGGAATATCTAATTAGTGAACATTTTTCAGCAGATGCTTCTTGCACGTCATACAATAAGATGCGCTTATTGAATTTTATTGAGGACACAGTTTTATGTACAGTAGGATCTCGATTATCCAAACATCTAATATCTGAAGTCTGCATTCCCCAACACAGACCAGCATTGTAATTAAGAAACTGTTTTATTATACGAAATCTTGCGTTTCCAATTAAGTTCGCAGACTCGGGAGTCTACGATACAGCAAAAATGACTTTGCAAACCCTTAGTATAATTAAAAAGTCGAAACAGGTTCGGGGTGCATTATACTTTCTGGATTACGTTGTAACGACACGAACGTTTCTCAGCCCCGCCCTTGCACTCTCGAAAAAGGCAGCAAAAAGGTTAACACCGACCATAAAACCGCTTTCAATTTTCACCCCGGAACTTGAGCAGGGATCTCTGCGAAAAGGGGGCCACTCGATATCACGCAAGCGGCGTTGTATTTATCACGGTTCAAAGACCTCGGACGCTAAGGAAGCGCTCCGTCATCGTCAACGAAGCGGGCGGCCCTCGTTGCCACAACCAAGAAATAATTATCTCTCGCGTCGTCATCAGAAAATCAGTCGACGGCAAGGGTCGTCGGTGGTACGAAAGGGGAAGGGTGACGGAAGAGGGGTGGTCTCGATTCGCCGTTGGTAAGGAGCTTAAACGCGGCGAGAAGAAGGGAAGGACGGCCGGGAGAATCTTGCGAGATGCAACTCTGCGGCTTTGGCAACAGAAGGGTTCTCAAAAGGCCGACCCTTGACTGCACTCGTGATGGGGAAGGGCGAGTCCAAGCCGGAAAGAGTGGTTGGCCAGGCACGAGGTTCTTGTCTCCGTCGTTGGAGTGCACTTCCGGCCGCCTCGCGGCATGCAAATATTGACTACATGCTGCTGCCCCCACCCGTTACCTCGACCGTCCCCGCACCCGGACCGACCCGCCCCATTCTTTTTTATCTTCTCCACGTGCACTCGAAACACGGCCCGTAGCAAAAATGTCATAACCGTAATTGCGCGGTCGGAGATCTCAGGATCATTTGCACCGGAACGGTCCGCCGACGAACGACCCTTTCGGGGACGCCGAACAGCCGACCCGGACCGACGACAGCAGGCTCTGTCGATGAGCTCCGCTACTTTTGTAATTAACCCTCCTGTCAATACCAACATTTTTTACAACGCTTAGCAACATTATAATCGTTAGATCGTTTTACCTCATATTTTCGAAAAAGACCATTTCAACGTATCTAGAAAATTCAATAGGTACTAGTACTAATAAATTCTTCATCCTCTATGGATGAAAGTATTTGTTCCAAAAGTTTACTTACTCTGTTTCTCTAGGTGGACGTGATTACCAGAATTCATGGTGACCTGTCCTTTTTGTGCAGAACTTCATACTTTCATTTACGTAAACGTGTATCATATCCCTAAACGAATTCACTGACCTGATAACACTTTCGTATTCCACTTAGCGTCGTTCAAAATTTAGCTTGGCTAAATGGGTCACGTCCACCTAGAGAAGATTTGTGACCATCATAAGATTCCTTCCTAGAAACTTCAAATGGGACACCCAGTGTACACGACCTACAAATTAATTTCTTTTATTTTACATTATTTAAGAGTTCCATAAGCGATCTAGTATTCCAAGGAAAGTATTGTCAGCATCTTAAAGATCTTCGTGCGCGTTTAATGCTTATAGGCGAGAGTATGCGTGTTTAAGCATGTCTAGCAAACCATTCGAAAATTCCCGAGCACGGTAATCGTACCGGCGACATAGCGGCGAATGGTTTTTGCACGACACGGTATGAAACGGGCGCATACATCGTCTCGTCGAGGCATCCCGGGAAATGACGAGACGACGAAGCATCTTTTTACTGCAATCTAAACGACTTCGTCCAGGACGGCGACGTCGGGCCCGCCCACGCAGGCTCTCCACCGACGCCACGGATTTGCCGGTAGATTGGATATATGCGGTTTATACGTTATTTCTCCAGGTTGTTCAGAAGCGACTGCAGCCACCTAGAAGAGACTGCCGGAGAGATGAAGAGGAAGGGGATCCAGGGGATAACAATGTGTGGTCCGACTGAGGATACCGCTGGCGCACCCCTCTATCGTGATTTTCTCTTCGTTATGCGTGTCTACTCTCGCGCGACCCTTACTTCTCTGGACCCCTCCATTTATTCCACGTCACACTTGGCGACTTTGCACATCATTCGAATCTTGCACCTCGGCTTGTCGTGTCTCGAGGATCATTCTTACTTTCTCGTAACCTTTACCTTCGTTTATTACCAGACTGCCGACCTTTGTGTGTTCGCTACTTGCGTAACCCTTTGAGACTCGTGAGAACTGGTAGCTTCATGCTATACAATACTGTTATTTTTATACCAGCGACTACAGAACCAGACTCGCCACATTCAGACTCGTGTCCCCACTCTACTTTCCCCTTCTACGACGCTATTCCCCCACACTTCACTCACGTGACTAATCAGGTACCGACAGGGAGGGGGTAAATTTTTCCCTACATTCGTGCTCTATCCACTTTTCTCTCCTACCCCTCCAAAAAACCTTACCACTACGCCTAAAAAACAGAGTCGATCTTCATATCTCCTTGACGTTTCTAACTATAAAAAAATTGGTGACATTAGTTTATGAGCGCCTCGAACACAAGCAGTGTCGGCTCATTGCTGAAATTAATGGAAGTGCTGCACAAGTTCCATATAAAGATTTTTGTATCTTTTTCATAAACTGGGGGATGGCTACTGACATTAAGCTTAAGGATTAATATTGTACAAGCATAAAGAAAAAATTGTTGAAAAGAACTCGTTATATCAAATGTTATCGATAATATCAAGTGGAAGTAGGGAATGCTGCAGTTCCACAATGCCTACACGCGAGTCGCCACTGATGACAAGTAAGTTTGGTCTGATGCCTTTTCTTCTATGTTCAAAAGCAAGCGAGTAATACAGGTGACTTGTTTATAACGCTCCACCCTGTATAGCTAATTCGTGTAATGATTAAATGTAGTCAGGACGATTTTATTGAAATTAAATTGCGTCAGGGGTGTAGTTAATTTTCTCGACATTCAACTGTTTCCCTTGGCATCGGATGGAACAGCAACAGCGGTTTCCTCGGACGCATCAACGACTTTGACAAATCATACAAATGAGGCGTGTCAAAGGCAAGGGTTGCGAACGAAAGGGGGGCAAAACTTCCCTGTTCCATGCAAATTCGATTGGCGAGTTCGATGTGGAGCGACGCCGCGCCGGAGTGATTGTGGTTACCATGGGGGCTACAGCTTCGAGTATACTCGCGGCTAATATCCTCAAGGTACATGCCAGTCACCACGTCCTGGTCGAGAAATTCTCGTGGAAGCTGTTTGAAATTCATCGAACGAACCCGAGTCCGACCACCGGGGACGCCTCCCAGCCCCCGTCCTCTTCACGCCCCTAAATCGCGATGCCGGACCTTCGGCGGATGAAATTGAAAACTCGATTCCGACTTAGATTCCCCGGGAAATAAGCTTGGCTAAATCATGCGGCCTAGCCGCTTCGCAGGATGCTGGAAAACTGAAGAACCTTAGAGCACTCCTAGGCTAAGATCCTTTTTATTTTTCAAAACGAAGTCCATTAGTTCCGGAACTTGCTGCAGGATTATAACGCGAGAACCGAAACTTTATTAAGAAATATATATTGCACGAAGTTAGATCAAACTTTACATGTACATTCTTGGAGAAGAATTCGAAGTAATACGTTCGAATTTTTTCGCTATTGTTTTAGTCAATTTATAGTTATGTAAGTGGAGAAAGGTTTTAAAGATTTGTTAAGTGTGTTATTACTGTAGAACACGTTTGTCAAGACTAGTGTCTAAGTAAGACTAATAAGATTAATGGTTTACTAATTTTTTGCAACATACACAAAGGCACTTGTGAAACACACAAAGATAATCAGTTCTTATTGTGATACTGTAATTTTTTTCTTTTCCTTTGTGTTCAAAGATTAATTTATGGGATATCTCGAAAACAAACAGTAAGACAGTAACAACATGCATTATATTCATACGTGGTACTTTCTTACTAGAAAATCCGTACAAATCCTGTTACTCTGATCCCATATTTTACGAGACACTTACCGACTCCCTCTATCTCGAGAAAAATTTCCGAGCCACGCGACTGGAATATTTCACTCCCTCCCGCGTCCTGTGTTTTTCGATTTCATTTTGTAATTCTCGTACCAGCGCAGATATCTTCCTGCTGATGATCCACATTTTTTTTAACTTGGCTCCCGATTATAAATATAGTTTAATAAGGTTTTCATTGTATTTCAACTCAGAACCATTAACAAAGGTTCTCGATTTGTGGATTAAAAATTTTGTAGAATTATTCTGAAAAATGTATATTCACATAAACGTTCTAACGGGAATGAAAGTTAATCACTTTATTTAATTTCTATATTACAAATGTTAATTTCCTCATATGAAATTTCACTCCGGAAATTCTTTGCCAATTTATAAATTTAATAATATGTTATTATTATTCTCTTAAGCGACACTAATATTCAGAAACAACGCATATTTTTAATAATAGAAACACCTTTGTTCTCGCCACCATCTCCGGTGCGTGTGCACGAGTCCAATGTTAGCACTCTAAAACCTAATCCATTCCTCTGTAGAATTAGCGAACAAATGGTTACAGAAAATACATTCGGCTTCGCTAGAGTGCGTTCCATTGAAAAATCGTCGATTCTTTCCGGATTAAATACCGGTCCCTTTTGTTCCTTTCCGCTCTGTTTGGAATCCTGTTTTCTCTTTCAAGGAGGTGTATAATCGAATTAAGGATAAAATACTTTAATTCGCTTAAAATTTTAGATTCTCCAGAATAAGTATCTCAGAGGTTCTTCGTTTTGTAACAAAACTCTTGGGAACTATAAAATATTAATCAACCACAAAAGATTAATTTACGAATGGATAGAAAAAAATGGTTCTTCTATGATAAAATTTTTCTTAAATAACAATTTATTTCTCCTTTGAAATGTGCTGTTTCTTGGGCACGGTACACGTTACCAGAATGCAAATGCAACTGATCTTTATTATATCGCCTATTTTACCATTGCATCAAATATTAAATTTTTTATCATTGAAGGGTAATATCCAATGTAAATGTTCACATATTTTAATCCATTGCTCCGCTGAGAAATTCGTGATCACCATCTTAGAAAATGATCTGCATACGATTGTTAACAGAAGTGTATACAGTTATCGCAGTGCTTATCTTAAAATGATCTCA
This sequence comes from Lasioglossum villosulum, assembly GCA_963971365.1. Taxonomy (NCBI): domain Eukaryota; kingdom Metazoa; phylum Arthropoda; class Insecta; order Hymenoptera; family Halictidae; genus Lasioglossum; species Lasioglossum villosulum. The sequence continues at coordinate 13,138,918 of OZ020495.1, read as the reverse complement.
TCGTTATGTGGTCGACGAACAGGTCACTCGACGTTTCGGTATAAATAATATAAATTATTCAACGCGTGTTATTCCGCTAATGTAAGTAAATTTATGATTTATGAACGGGAGTGTACATTCGCCGGGCTGCTCCTCGCATTTCCTCGGCTTTCTACATATGTATGCGGTTCGTGGTGCGTATTCGCGATCGCGGAAACTTTCCCGTCCGTTCCGCGCTGTGACGGAAGTTTCGGGACTCGGAAGACGCGACGACCGTTTCCGCGGACTTTTAGCATTTCGAATATCGTAATGGCACGTGCGGCATCGAGGCGTGTTAGAATACAGGCCGCATTGTGCGTCGGATGCGGCTGCGATCGGCCGACACTCGCCAACTTTCGGAATAATATTCGGTTTCGCGGTTGATGCGCCGCGACGAAATCTCTCGAGCGTGACAGTGTGCACGGCACCGGCGCATTTAAATGCGGAATCTTCGGTGACGGTGAGGACCGGCTAAACTGAACTATCGATTTATGGTAACGTCGCTTCGCCTCGCCTCGTTTTGCTCACCGCGTTTAAATACCGTTGTTGCGTTTTTATTCCTCTTCTATCTCTCTTTGCTTTTGGCTTAACTCCCCTGTTCATAACCGCTTGCAGGATTCGATCCTTGATGGAGGAGGTTTGACAGTCGGATGCTCTACTTTCTGCTCTAATCAGGCTTATCGAAAGCTGCGTACATGTGTTCGAATTTAACGCGTGATCCAATATTCTATGATTTTTAATTCAACTTTTAATCGTGTTCATTGTTTTTATGGATATTAACTATAAATTTAAAACATTGCTTTCGACAGTGCTCCACTACTGGATTTTATGAAATGGCTATCTCCAAAACTTCTATGAAAAACATGAATTTATATCAGATTTTTTAAACATGGTCGCTTACCTCGAAAAATATGGAAAACTACACATTAGTAATCACAATGAAACGTAACTACCACAATAAAATAAACGTGGTTACCTGATAACTTGAATGTATGATAAATCAGTACTTTTAAGATACTAGAATGTTTGAAAAATCGATTTTGCAGTACAAAATTCGGAAAAATACATGGTCGTATGTGTCTTTCGATAATATGTTCCTGAATTTTTTTGTAATTTTTTGTTGAACAGTTTAGTGATTAACACTTCATCATCAAGGAATGTTTGTTGCCTGTTGTTTTCGCGTTATTTAATGTATTCATCAATAATTTGCAGCATTATCAGAGGTTAAATAACTTCATAAAGGCGATGGAATCCATTAATAGAGAACTCGGAGTTCTGAAAGTAGCGAGAAATCCATCAAGAAAGTCTCGACAACTTTTCCCAAGCGATTTCTGAGCGAGAGAAGACGTGTGCAGAAACATCTATGGAAACAATAAACGGTCTGCGAGAGTGTATCAATGTATCCTGCAGGTTTTCTATATTTTCCGTCGTCACTTCCATTCACGGTATCGCACGTCCGTCCTGTTTACCACGCGACGCCTCGGATATAAAAATTTTTCGTTTCCCCTTTTCGAGCGGAATCTCAGCTTCCCCGCAGCGCGCCGTTTCCTCCTCGGGCTGCTTTATACGAGGCTCACGCGCACACCGGAGCTCTATATTCGCGAACTGGAAGCTCCTCGTAAATCCTGGCAGCCATAGTCGACGCATCATTTCCATATAGATTCTCTTGCGTAGGTCTTTCCATTTACGGGGCATTTGCTTTCCTCATCGCCGATCGTGGCAACCATCACTCCGTAGGAATTTCCAATCGTCGTGCACGAGAGATGACAAAGATCATCCTCTAGTCCCGAGACGTGTAATCGTGATCTAAAATCGCCAGAAAAAAATGCGAGGCATTTGCAATCCGGCCTTAGAGAGCCGGATGAAGCAGGATTTGGTGAAAGTGGAAGCTTCCGCCATTTTTTGGGTCCATGCTGTCTCGTATTTACTATTTCAGTTTATTCTATTCTTACTTTACGTCGCTTTTTGAACAGGCGACTGTGCGATTGATCGTTTTAAATGATTCATTCAATTTACACATTTATTCTGTTCTAAGATTGATAGAGCTCTTTGTAAAAGTTTTCACGATTTATGCAAAATTTTTATTTTGGTAAATAAAAATGTTTTAATTCATGTGACATTTTCACAGTTTTGTATTTCGTATTCAGTGAAGGTGATCTGGAAATCTTCGGAATGCCTTCTCGCACAACTTTTATAGTATCCATATATGTATCATTTATTCATGGTAGAAGTGCGCTCGAATAATTCGTTGAGTAATCATATTCAAGACTAGGATTGAATATTTTCTGCCGAGGGTAGTTGACAGTGCAGTATCGACGCTCTGTAAATATTTATAAACTTGTACGAAACTCGACGAACAAGGATTAGAGAAATGTTCAAAACGTTCGTGACAGAAAATGGCATAATGAATCTTAAAGGAAACGCACGTAGAATCGGCGCGTTCTATCCAGAAAGCGTAACAGGAAAATGGGATCGATGGAAGTCGGTGGTAACCGGGCCGGAATCGTAATTCCACGTTCGTTTGGAATTCAGCTCAAGGTATTGCGACTCACGACGCCGCATAATCGGCGTCTTTCGACGATTCCTCCGTCGAATTTCCAGCGTCGCCAGGGCCCTGCCAGGACAGGCCGGGACCACGAAATGACACCAAATAACAGCCGCGTGCGGTGAATAATATTCGCGGCGTGCCGTACCCGCTTTTCCACCACTGTAAATTCACGGGAATTTATCGCCGTGCGACCACCATATAATAAATGGAGGGACCCGTCTGGGTGGCCTTTTGACAAGCTGAGAAGACTCGACCGTCGACCGTTTCTTTTTTCCTTCGATACCGATGAAAGTGAAATAAATGGCGGGAGACGCGATAGCATTGTAATGCCATGTTAGCTCCTGGCTGCTGCAATTTACCGTCCTCGCATCCTGGCCAGCGTATGTTCCATTTCACATTCTATTCCTTCACGTTCAACACTAGCAATTTTAAGCTCGCATCGTTTACGCGACATTGGAAATTATTTTACAACCAGACAGTCGAATATAAACTCTGTACATTGGCCCATTAGGAAAAGATATTGTTTATCTCTTTCTGGACGTGGACAAGAATGGATTTTTCCAATAATTATTATATGTGATTAGATAAAATTTTTGAAATCGATTTTTGGTCAACTGAATCAATGAAAAGGACCACTGTGCGCAGTACCACAGCAACGTGTACATTATCAGCACACACTGGAACTGGCTGGCCGAGCAAATGCTTATCTAACGTTGCAAGAAGCACCAGAGTTGAAAATTAATAAACTTGAAACACTCTGCGAAATCGAAGTTTCGTAATCAGCATGCTTCCAGGTGGATGGCCGAGCTGACCGCGTTCAATGAACTAAAGAGACTAGCTCGTTACGCTAATTAGCCGAACGTAGCGGAAACACTGCTCGCAATTCGCAAATCCCTCGACTGCTTTACGAGGTCAACAAAGAGACCAGTCATCCGATTATATCGTTGTTCGTCCAAGGAGAAGTATCAACTGTCGAGATTCCTTAAGAGCGAGGAATGACAGCCTCCGATGCTACGTTCGAGCAGCGTCGTCGATCAAACGCGAGTTCAACTGTGGATGTATTAATCCAGAGAGGGCGCACACTTCTTCTGCTGGTGCTAATTAAAGTCAGTTTCGAATTAGCCGTGCTATAGAATGCATTTGCGATACACAACAGAGCCATCCCATGCTTTCTTGTTCGGCCAACTCGGCACTTGTCGATCAAAGCATCGGAAGTAGATCGAGCAGGACAACTCTGTTTTCATCTCGTGAAGTTCGTGCTATTGGAGTTCGTATTGAAGCACAACTTTCACTTCTCGTGGAAAATGTAGGGACGCGAAGCATCCCACTCTGAAGAATTATTTTCGACTCGCTTCACCTTTCAATTTTTTATTACTTTTTCTAAATTGCACACTCGAAATGTCGAACTGTTATTGTGGAATTTAATGTTAATTTATACAGTTGTATTCGTAAAGTAGTAGGAATTAGCAGAACTATTATCGGAGTTATTAATTCAATCTTGACGGGTATAATTATAAATGACCGGATAAAGTTAATTTAGTGTTTGAAAAGATAAAATCACATTTTTATTTGGCTAACTCCTAGTTTTTGGAGTGGTGGAAAATGTTCTATAACAATTTTTAGGATTGGCAGACGGCTAGGCAATTTAACTAGGTAATTAGAAGATAATAGAGAATCGTACGAAAATTTAGAATTCGTGATACTTTGGATGCAATTAATGTGACTAATTGGCTAGTAATGAGGCTGTCCAATTTTCGCGAGCGCGTTTAAGCGTTGTGGACATTACTTTCCCATTTTTCGTTTCATTTTGTCGCTCTGAATGGCTTTAACTGACGTTTAAAATTCAACGTCTACTTTATGTTTGAGCAACGTTTAGCGAATTTTATTGAACATTAAGTGATACGAAAGAAATATTAACTGTAACTACACTACGGAACGTGATAGGGCTATTAATCGCTGAAAATGTTCCTGGTTTATTTCAGTTTTCATGAAATAGGTCGTATTTCTTTATGGAAAGTGCTTTAAATGTCGACTTCAAAGAGAAAATATCTTGAATGATTTTTTCAATAAATCATGAATGCCTATTAATTGAAGATATTTCAATCTCTCTTGGATTTATGGCAACATTGCACGTGGCATTTTCTATATTTATTGAACCATGGTCCCAATATTGAACGATAGTTTTCTGGAGATGGACAAAATTAAATCCTCGTTCGTCACCATTTTCTAACCATTACTTGGGTTAAAAATTATTGAACATTTTTATAGGAACGATGATATTGCCAAAGAAATGTCGTCCTCTGTATCTACATTATAGTTTTATGCTATAGTTAGCGATGTCAATGAATTATACTCGATCACATTTACATGTGTATTATGTTATAGTTAATTGCAAGCCATATGGTCGGTAATGACGTCACAGTTAATACAACCACGTTAAAATGAACTATAAATAAATAATAAGTCTATTAGGACTGTGAATATTTATATCCTCAGTCACTACTCAGAGCGCAGTCAGAGCTCGACGACTTTGTCGATTCTTGTTAAACTATCCTGGAAACTCTAGAAATAAGATTGAGTTTATAATTCACTGTTTGTCCCCGACTGTAAGTAATAATGTAGGTAGGGTAACTTCACCGATTACTGCGGGATCACTGTTCGATCGTACTTCATTTTACTAATTTATCACGAAATAAGAATATATATAAGCATCTTATGGAAGACTGATGTGTTATGAATACAAAAATAAATTGGTGTTCCTCAAAACCCAACACAACTTATGTAATACAATATATCTAGTATTGAAGTAGTTATCTAAATAATAATAACACGATCCTCTATGCGAATTAAAGCAACATAAAGAATGTATAATCCTGTGAACAACAGAGTTTCGGTCATATTTTTATCTTTTTTTTCACTCAGATTATAAGAATATGAGAATGATTAGCAATTTTATATGTCTCGCCAATGAGAATACATTCTCATTGAATTGTAGAAACTTGTTCGGGGCAAAATATTAAGTTATAATTATTACAATTATTAAAATATTAAAACGTATTTTAATCATATTGGAAAAAAATACCGCAGCATAACGTACAGCCGCGATTATAGGTACATTTACCCTACATAGCTGGCGTTGCATCGATTTTGGTTTCGATCCGCGAAGAATGAGGCGACGAAGTAAACCGCGGCCGGTCCACGGTCGCAAAGAAGGAGTAATATAATTATTCGAAGGGAATCTCGTCCACCTTAATTAAGCCGGGGCTCCCGGAATTGGCTATCCAAAAGCGAGTGGATATATCGACATCCGAGAGCGTTCCTGTGGCTGCGCCCGAACAATACATCCATAGCTGTACAGTCCATTCCTCCAGGGTTAGGAGGTGCAGCCGGCCAGGCCGAAAACCCTATTCAATTATCTCGCTTGAGTACACCGGCTGTCCTGGTCGTTGTGACGATACTGCCATCCTGCACACGTGAATGCTGGCTCTGCACACGCTCGCGAGCTTTCGGAGGAACTTAATTATATGTGGGACACTTTATCGGAGTAAATAGTAACCCGGTTGCCGAGGCTATTGCGACAGTGAATATTAAGTTACTGGCAAGCCGAGTCGATATAGGATGGCCTTGAGCTTGAATTCTACCTAATACGATAATGGCTTAATCATTAACCGGCGGTTCACGATGATAACGGCTAATTAGCGCGATGGTAATCGGCATCATTCTGCTTCGGATGCTGCGAACCTATCGAACGGCTTTAAATCTGATGATTTTATTGATACTCCACGCGTGATCGTTTTATCTTCACTTTATCCGATTACACAGATTTTTGGATCACAGCCGACTCATTAGCGACAAACCAGACGATCATCGTCGCGAAAATGTCCAAAAGTAAGTCACTTCCTCCGGAAAGTTTGTACGTTTCTGTATAACTAATAATAATCACAAGCACAAAATCTATGCTTCTCAGTTGCACACGAGCCACTGAATAACAATGTATTGGACGTGGAACATAATTGATAAATTGTGGTTTTATCATGTGTATCAGGTAACGTACACCTGTTAAGGTTGCCAGTGGCCATATATTTGTCAAAATAAAATAATAGTGCTTTTATCCCAAGGAATCAAGTAATTTTTGTTTTCGTGAATTGAATATCTCATTCCTCTTACGATCAGTTGATGTTTGTACATTGAAAATATACATGTAGCAGTCATAGCCAACTGTAGCTTTAGTGATTCGTTGCTGTAGAGAAATATTGTTTTCTGCGTTTTCTTCAGTGCGTGTGCGAGCCGCTATGATTAGCAGTGATAAGGAAGGTGATCATTGTTCCCGCCAATAGCAGGCAATTTGAGAATCTTGAGCGACAGAGTGCGCGTATTACAGTGAGCAATCGAGAGTTTAATTTTCCCGGAATGAGCGGAGCGTGCAGCGGATTCGGAGTCGGTTCATTTATACGGAGCGTGATTTTTCCGCGACCGGGTCGCGCCGCGCTCGCAATCCTTCAACCTCAACAATCGCACATGACGCTTTTAATTAAGGTGAAATTCGCACGCGACATAGTTGGACGAAACAAAATGCTTGACGGAGCCAGAAGATCGATCGATGGGCCAGAGCCGCGCGCGTGTATCGCCGCATCGCGTTCCAATTTCGAACGCGAATTAAGCAGAAAATCCCACGTCCTATTCGGGCAATAATACGCGGCGACGAAATGCTTGATTACACCGCGGCCAGCCCGTTCCAGCTTCAACGACGGATAAATTACACTTGACAAACGGTAAAAGGAACCGTACAAGTTGCGACTTAACACGCGTTCGATCGCGAACGATGACTGTAGCGTCTTGTCCGACGCCATTCTGAATGGAACCATAACGACTTGTCCTGCAATGAATCGTGTTGTAGTTATTTAAAGAAAATTTAATAATATTTATTACGCATATACACAGTGGGGCGATAAAAAGGGGCACCTAAATAACTCGCTTGCATTTGAACATAGAAGAAAATCTATCAGACCAAACTTACTTGGTACCGCGGCGCTCGTAATCTGTTGCTACCAATTTTTTTTGCAGGTAAGGTCATCTCTGTTTTTTGAAATGGTACGGTATGGTTTTTTATTTATATTCTGGTACAGTATCTATGTCCAAAATCAATCTAGTTATTCAGGTGACCTGTTTATTAACAACCCACCCTATATACATATTGATATATTGTATATTGTATATGATATTTGGTCCCCTCAGGGTTTCAAATCCATTTTTACCAATCTCCCCCTTGTTTCCACTCTCTATATCGCCAAATTTCAGCCTATTTCAGCCTAATTTTCAGCGGGACCTACTTTTTATTACGGTGGGTTCCGAACCACGTCATATTGATATATATGTATATACAGGGTGTCCCAAAATTCCTCCGACACCCGAAAATAGGAGATTCCTTGGGTCATTTGAAGCGACATTTTCCTTTACAAAAATGGTGTCCGAAGCTTTGTTTAGGAGTTATTAACGAAAAACACGGACCAATCACAGCGCGACCTAGACGCGAGTTAGCACAGTCGGCCCGACGCGCCTACTGTCAATTGGCCGAACGTGTCATCGCATTGGTCCGTGTTTTTCGTTAATAACTCCTAAACAAAGCGTCGGACGCCATTTTTGTAAAGGAAAATGTCGCTTCAAATGACCCAAGGAACCTCCCATTTTCGGGTGTCGGAGGAATTTTGGGACACCCTGTATATTATATGTATAAATTTATCATCACACTATTATTGATGGCACAACTGTGAAAGGGGTGATTCTACACGAGAAAATAAGTCGAAAATACAGGATAAATTTTTTTCGCTTGAGGCTTTGTTTTCGATAAAATTGAATTTGGAGATTTGTCGGGTTCGCGTACCATAGTATATGTATGTAGAAAGTAGAATTGGTTGTTCATGGTCAGATGCGTCAGACTCCATTGCGAAACTCGATTTTCTCGAAAACAAAGCTTCGGTGGAAAAATTTTATTCTATATTTTCATCCCCTGAGTAGAATCAACCCCGTTGTGCCATCAATACCGGGACACTCGTGTACATGTTATATTTTATGTCATGTCTTGTACATGATACTACATACTTTATTTATATTTTATATGGTATCCTTCCTGGGATCCAATACTTGAAATATTTATTTTGTCTACGTATGTCCCGTTTATGTAGTTCAAAACAGAGATACGGTATTATTTCCTGAGATTTAGCTCTTTCGAGTTCATAAATAACGAATTGGGTGAGCTTAAGGTTTAGAGCTCAATTATTTTACTGTTCGGACGTTAAAGCCATTAACTGGGTTATTTAAGAGCAATCATAGACGGTTTCATGAATTAGTAACTATAATTTCATTACTCCTTCTCTTTAATTACACGTGATTAAGTGAAATTTATATGTACATGTTAAATATGATGTCACGTTAAGGTAGACATTTAATGTATTAAATTATAGTATGAAGGTATAATCTTAGTAATTACAGAGCTCGGTTGATAATACCTAGAGACACTGAAGGTTTATGGTATAACTTGAATGTAGGACCTATTCATTTTACTGATATGGGTACAGAATCTTGTTACATTATGAACCATGGAACATGAAGCACTTGAGAACAATCAAAACTCGCATTAATTAATATAACTGGATACACCTGGAATAGTATACACTATAAACGAAAATAGATACAAATGCTTTTCGAAAAGTGCTGCTGATTCAATTATGAACATTTTCTTTACATTCTGGATATCTTCTTGATACTTTCCAGCAAAATGCTGAAAACACTGTCTCTACAACTATCAGATTAATAAAAATGTACATTTCAACATAACAGTGACCTGAAACGAAATAAACTTTCTTGTCTTGAACGACGAAATAAATTCTAGTTCTATTAAGTTCCGGGTCCGTTCTAAGTTTTTCAAAGTTTTAACGTACCATAAACGCGCGTACCTCCGGCAGCCTTCTAATCATTTATGTCTTCGAAACAAGCCTGTAAAATTTCATGTGTCGTTTAACCAGTCCGCCGATTATCGAGCCCACGGTGTAGGGGACTTTATGGTCGCGCCATGCTGCGCTTAAATAGGACGTGGTTCAGCGACGAGACAAACGATAGTTCAACACACAGTGTGACCATTCTTCAATTATAGTTTGCACGTATTGTCGAACGGTAAATCTCGGCGTTTGTGGGGTCTTTTCGTTTTGCGCAGCTGTACATATCTCGCGGGCGCGTTGTTTGGGATTGTAACGCGTAATCGAGTAACACTTTAACGGGATTTCCGGCATCCCCGAAGCCCGATGCACCGCCGCCACCGATTTAATCAACCTAATCGCAATCCTTTGACCCCCGGAGTTCATAGGGCGGGCGAAGGCAACCGGTGTTTACAATCGATAGCCCCGTTTCGACCGCGATTTCGCGTTGCTGTATAGGTGTGTGTATACTGTTGCCGAACGATTGCGTTCCGAGCACAACGGAAATGCTGAAACGCGACTTCGTGTTTTAACGATGCATCGCGTGACGCTAGGTTTTCACTGATTAGCGACTTTTAATGAATTCGCGGAACCCTCGGGAAAACTGTTCGCGAACTCGAGTATTCCGGTTACCATGATCAAACACGGAATCAATATTCCCTTGTTAAGGTAATTGTCGTGTTCCTGGTCTTGCGTACGTGCCGACTCCTTAAGATCGTGATAGTACGCCGAGCTGTGGTAAATTCCAGATTATACGATCCCGTTTCCAACGTATACTGTTCGGATCCTCGAATATTATTCTGATAATGAGGTATCGGTGACGAAACACGCTGATCTCTAGCTAATTTCACTTGGCACATGATGCGTACAGTCGGGTGCAAAATTAGTTAAATACCCTTGAAATACTAACTTCTTTGAAATTGGACAACTTGATTTTTTCAGATATTGGAAGGATGAGTTCACTAGGTATTAAAGGAATTAATTAACAGTTAGCACTAGTTGTAATTAAGAAGAAGAAAGTAAACGATTTTTAGCGTTTCGTCTGTGCCAACAATGGAAATTTAAAATGTACCTTTTCAATCACCTTAGAGTTGGAGTTAGTGTGAGGAACCTCAATTCAATTGTTTAAACGAATGAATACTATACTAAGAATATTGTACGAATATTACAATGAACTACACTATACTATATTATATTGCAATTTTCATTTTAGTGGAGCTTTTTATTTTATCTGGAACCTCAACAATGGAGTTAGTGAGAGGAACCTCAATTCAATTGTTTAAACGAATGAATACTATACTAAGAATATTGTATGAATATTACAATGAACTACACTATACTATACTATATTGCAATTTTCATTTTAGTGGAGCCTTTTATTTTATCTGGAACCTCAACAATGGAGTTAGTGAGAGGAACCTCAATTCAATTGTTCAAACGAATGAATACTATACTAAGAATATTGTACGAATATTACAATGAACTACACTATACTATACTATATTGCAATTTTCATTTTAGTGGAGCTTTTTATTTTATCTGGAACCTCAACAATGCAAGCTGCTTATAAATGACCAGTGACTTTTGAAGACTGCATGTAATGCTCATGGTTAGAGCACGAATTTTATTCATGATAAAATTGAGCAGATCAAAAAAAAATATTAGGCTTGAAGATCCGCAGTCTGTCCAAACGTTCGATGAAAGGTATGCCTGGCTGTTGACACACGTGGTGGCGAAAGTGCTCCCGTGTATGATCGATTCAGTGATTTGCCTATTTGAAAATCGGATGTGCGAAGAGGCTTGCGTTTGCACTTGGGGTATTAGGGTCGCCTAAGTTCGGGTGGCGACGTTTGAACCCGAGACGTCTGAGGCTCAGTAAACTAAAGCAAACTATCGCCACCGCTTACCGTTCTTGGCATACCAGCTAAACGCGTCACGACTAGAGACAAAGCGGAAATGAGACGTGCCGGAAGATCAAGGGTGCCTAAGCTGTGTCGTAACTTCGAGCGACAACCACCGTTACAACTCGAACCGTTTCTGAATGAGTCCCATTGAACCTCTACAGGTGTGATACTCGTTCTTTTCGGACAATATTAATTTCAACTATATTTTTTCATACTTCATTTTCGTCTTATATTGTAGTGGAGAACTATCCATTAAATTTTCTCCCACAAATACAATTTATCTTGTAACATCAAATATTCATCCGTCCTCATTTTCGAAACTTAATGTATCCCTCGTGTGACAAATTGTCAAGTGAAATGAAACGATAAATGATTAAATTTTACTAATTAGTTTATGTAGAATGAAGTAATAAATATTTTGGCAACATATTGCTTGCACGTTTCCTTATTACTCTTTGTTACCTTTGTCTTTGATCTGAATACGTGACGCCTCTTTTTCTCCTCTTCAAATTCACGCCAACTTTTGATGTTCAAAGCTGCATGAATGCATAATTGTCGTGCAACAATTACACAACAATAAACTAACGGTCAAAGAAAATAACGTGAACATGATAAGCGTGTCACCGCAGGACCTTTTGTGAAACAAATGCTGTCACGTTTTTGCTATTAATAGTAGTAAATATATTTCATGTTAAAAAATGGAAGCCAAAATGTTCCAGAATTGTTCTACAAATTGCAGAATAACATGATAAAGTGAACATTACGTGTGTTAACGCGTGCAGAGTATCTGGATAATGAGATTAATGAGTGAGAGGCAAAAATGTATGAAAGGAAATTTGGTAGTGTGAAATGATGAAGTGAGTGTGCATATTTGGATTACACGTAATATGTTTTGCTAAAGACACGGTTCGCTTATAAATATTGATAATTCCATCCACTGCTTGAACATATACAGGGTGTCTCAAAATTCCTTCAACATCCGGAAATTAGAGGTTCCTGAGATCATTTGAAGTGAAATTTCCTATACAAAAATGGCGTCCGCAGCTTTGTGTAGGAGTTATTAAAGAAAAACACGGACCAATCGGAGCACGGCTACAGCGAACGCAGTCCCACGCAGCGACTGGTCCCGCTTAGCGTGGTGTCGCCGTTGGTCGAGCCAGAATCAATCCGCTATAGCCGCGCTCTGATTGGTCCGTGTTTTTCGTTAATAACTCCTACGCAAAGCCGCGGACGCCATTTTTGCAAAGGAAAACGTCGCTTCATATGATCTCAGGAACCTCTCACTTCCAGGTATTGAAGGAATTTTGGGACACTCTGTAGATGCCTCCAAAAGTGGTTTGACGGTTTCCAAAAAATATTGGAATGCTTTTTGCAAAAGTTCCTTTACGAATTTTGTGCAACTTACGGGTACGTAGAAACCTGTGCAAAGGTAAACTATTTGTTGAGCGTTAAATGATTTAAGAAAAAGTTTCCAACTCGGTTTCGTACACTCGAGCCTCGACGCAGCTCGACAACCAAGCAGAGTTCATTCGTCGAATAACGCAGTTCAAAATTCCAGCCAAGCTACGATCGCGAGGCGGCAATATCACGACATCGATTAGTTGCCATTACTCGTCACCGTAATTGAATCTGATTTTCAACAGCCGAAATGAAACAACTTCGACGGTTCCGCGCACACTAACGTAAAGACGTTACGTCAATCCCGATCCTTCTGCGACAACTGGGTCGAGATCGACTCTAATTGGACACAATCTACTAGTACATAAACCAGAACCGTAGGCTGTCGCACGTAAGGGAACAATACACATCCGGCAGGAAAGTTCGTTTTAAAGACTGTTATTATATTTCAAGTGTTCTTTCCACAGATGAAACGCAGCTGTTCGCATTCAATGCCGGTACGTTCCCCTGTTTGTTAAACCATATTTATTCGAAGTTTTGAGAACGACGAACGAATTTGCATTCGTCGATGGAAATTCTGTTAAGTGGATTAAATATAAAAATGTCAATAGCAGGGTTAGTCGTCTTCCTTCTTATCGATTACGTGTAATTCGAAGAGGAACTGAATAATTTGTTGTGCCATTTTAGGCACCGTTTTTATACGACTAGGTAATTATTTATAATTACTTCAAGTAATTTTCTGTAACGATTAAGTTATACATTTATGACAAAAATGAGGAATTTTAAAACAGTAGAAGGATTAAATGTGTTTAGGAATATTAATGTGTCATTTTCATTTAAAAAGTTTCTCTTTGACTCCTGTCTCTTGCAACAAATTTTTATTTTTCATGAAGTTCCGCAGTCTAATTATGAAATTGAATATGGTCTTCGTACACGATGAGAAACTCATGACATTACTCATTCAAATGCCCATTTAAGGATTAATTAATCATTTGCCGGTCTATTTCTATAATGAACATTCTCTGATTGCATATTAGTTTCAGTATGCATGATACATTTATTTGGAAGGTATTATAAATATATAATTCATAACTGCGAGGTAAATTTTGAATAATTCTGATCACTTTCTATTCTGAACTAATCGAGAAATGATTTATGTAAGAGCTGATAACCTAGCTTCAAAGGGTAGATCATGGTATGCTACATTTATATTTATAACATGTTTAAAAACACAGGTTATTCTCGTTTCATTCTTATATCTATGATATTCATATTATGTATGACAATATCTCGATTTTCTATAAGTCATTTTGTTATCCATCCATATTTGAGGACAATATAACACACATAAATGCAAACTACAGTAACATTTAAAAAATACCAAAGTATCTAGTTACTAATATAACTTAATTATTTAGTTTCAGGTTCATCGTACAATAAATAGATTTTAAATGGAATTGAATTATAATTTTTTAAGAGTAAATTTGATTTTTTCGGAAATATCTGCAGTACATTTACTTTAATCGAATGTCTGATGCGTTTCGCTCTGCAAATATAAGAAGTCAAGCTTGAATTTCGTAAAAGATGAAAAAATCGGCGATCATCGTTGAGTCAGTTTCTAATAGCCATAAAATTTCAATCGAGCGTTCTTAAAAGTCTCCCATGCCAACCGCAAAATTGCGCCTCCGCTATCGCAGAAGTTTCTACGACAAAATTTTCCCGGTGATAAACTTGTGTCTGAGAGATAATCGCGCTCGACTCGATGGCTCAGCACGGCCCATGAGAAGCCACCATTATCGAGAAGCTTACTTTCCGTCGGAGCTTATTATTGCAAAAATATCCTCTCGATGTTCAAGCTTCTTTATAGGTCCCGAATAATTTCGTAAAATTTTTTATCGGACATTGTTCGCCAGGAACTAAACTAAATTATAACCGAGATTACTGAAAACAACCCTTAAATTTCCGTTTACAAATATAATGCTCAACTTTAACGAAACTAAAATGTCATGATTAGACTGTAGATCTTTACATGAATAATAAACATTTTCTTTAATCATTTTCGTAACTTCTAATCTTTCTATTGCTTAAAATTTTAGCCACTCATTTTGTGGTTGTACGTTGTTAATCTGGACAATTATAATTTTTTTTTAATGTAGATTTAATGCTTCGAATTCTTACAATTCTATAAAAACTTTATACTATTGTAAAATACCACATTGATACCATGAAATTCTTCAACTGACATCAGAGGTTGTAATCGTACAAAATTATTTAGTTAATTAATTTTAGCGGAAACAAAAAGTATTCTTAGATCATTTTCTATTTCGAGAGTGATATTAAAGCAGAGAGTGAATTCCTTTCTATTGGAGTTACGTTCGATAATATTAGAGTTCATTATTCTCAGTAATTCATGTATTATTCATTAGAAACGATCGAGAGCGATAATTTATTATTCAGCTAGCTTGTATGATCATCGTTATTTTTAAAGCAGGCTTAAACAGACAAATTAGAAAATTATATTTAAAAGCATGTGAACTGGAACGAACCTCGTTACGAAATAATTTTATCCTTCATTATCGTATCACTTTGTACTATTTAATCAATTGTTTTTCGATGATGGCACAATTTCCTGATAACTATCTGCTGATAGAGTCTCACGCAAAAAAAGATTGAAATATGATAATTCCGTTTCAGAGCGAGTCAAAGAAATCAAAGATAATTGCTTAAATGAATTATTTAATTCTCAATTTCTGCATTGATGAATTCTGGTGCACCCTCACTAATTCACCTGTAAAAATTTGCATCTAAATATAATAAATGATCAGCAAATTTTTTACAGTCATCACAAAAATGAATAGATATATAGCAAATATTTGTACACTAATTACTCGATTATCAAAAAATTTCCTATATTTAACCGTGATAATTTCGTAAATAATTTGAATAATTTTTACAGCCAGAATTATATGCAGTTTTTCCCCATAAAACGGGTTCGCGACACCATAGTTCACGATCGAAGAAGAACCAGACGTTTCGTGATATTTAAATCCGACATCATTATCAGCTCGAATAACAATGATATCAGATTTGTAACGTTTCCGATCGTATTGCGTGCGATGCGAGGCCCGAAAATGCTTGGCCAGCGAATCCACGGGAGAATCAAGCTATTAGCCACGATCAATTGGTCTCGATAAATTAATAATGACTCCCCTTTGCTTCCACGGACATGAGTCTGACTTCCGGGGTGCTTCCTACAGGTAAACGTTATCAATCATTCGAGAACGGAGCTTCGTCAACAGGACGGGTGACGACCAAACAGAATAGAAGCTTCTCGACTGATCAGCGATCAATGACACGTGTTCGGAACGCTAGGGGAGATTAAAAAATACTTTAGGGTTTGAACAGGCATTCGACTGTACAGGGAACATGCAAGAAATAAATAGAGAGTGAAAAATTGATCATGATCATTTTTTATTTAAATTAGACCTCCGTATAATATACGCAAAAATGTTTTGTACTGATCATATAAAATTTCACAGCCTGTCAGTAATTAAAAATGCAAGCGAAGAAATATAGACAGTAGAATAAAATGGAACACCGAAAATTTGCAAAATTGCAAGCCTCTGCGGGGAGGAACGGTAACGACGGGAGGATTGCAGAAAGTTCGGTGCAATAGATGAATCTCGGTCGACCAATGAGTATCTGAGCAATTCCGACAGCGTGTCACGATTGCGCACGTGTACCAAATAGTCACCGTATCTGTACCGAAAATTACACGGCCGAGATCCGAGTTTATCGAACAATCAGATGTTAGTATCCGTTATACAGAAACCGACTGAAGTTCTGTGCACAAGTTCCACCTATGTTCTTGAGCTAAGACTTTGAGATTATATTGAAATTCCACTGTCCGACCCCGAAGCTTAATCAACACCATACACTAACTCCTGAACGGACAATTGCTTCTGCATAGTTTACTGTAATCTTAAAATCACCAGTACCGTGTAATTAAACTTGTGGTTCATCAAAATATTCGATTATTATTGTAGAAGTTTCTAGTTTCGAGAATCCTCAAGACCTTCTGTAAAAAGGAATCGTGTAGTCATTTACAAAAATAAATTCACCAGCTTGTAAAATGTTTGGAAAAATAATTGTGACTATGAATGATTAATTAACGAATTTATTATTCTTTATTTAAAGGAATTGAATGACCATACATATATAGAGGGCACTACCGGTCTGAATTATGTCATTTACCTCAGCGCAACGATTCTAACAGGAATCATCGAATGAAAATTAAAGGAAGACAGTTTTGTCGCTTCAATAGACAAATGCAGAATAGACCTAACTCAACTTTTAATCAAGTTGAGACAAGAGAAAAAAGGGGCACTCATTGCTCTCCTGCAGAAGATGTATCTTTCACGGTTTTTTACGTATCTGTCAAATTTCTTCGATTTTGTAATTTCAAGAGAATCATTAAAGGACCTGAATGTTCCACGAATTTAGGGTTAGTGCTTTAGATCTCTTCAGATCTCCAAGTAACTTCAAGAAGGTTCTTAAAGTGTTTGGGCTAGGTCTGGGCTAGGTGTTACGTATGGGAATCTCGTGAGTTAGTTCTGCTTAGGTCTGGGTTGGATCTTAGCACATTCGATGGTTCAGGGCGTGCTTTAGACGTCTTCTTGAACTTTAGACGGATTCCTTAGGATCTAGGAATTTCGAGGACCTTGAAAAGTCTTAGTTTAGCTTTGGAGGGGGTGAAGAAGCTAAAAACATTGAGCTTAAAGATAGACCTTAGACAGATCTTAGGGGTTCTAGGATATTTTTAAGACTAGTCTAACGCGGGTAGCTGCAAGTTGGCACAGTGTAAAGATTGACGCATTTTAATAGCATCAATTTATTATTTTCGACTTACAATTAGTAGAAGCTACCGAAAATGTTTATTTTGCATAAAGCTCTGCAGTCTGATACTGATGCATACTGATAATGTACTTGAATGTATAAGTTTGCAGAGTACTGTAGATGGCCAGGTTTAAAGCGATGGAAACGGTAATTTTATTTGTGCACATCCATAACGAAAGTAGCTGGATCGTTTAAGAACAATTTCGACGGACTAACCCTTAAAAACTCTTAGTCCTACGCGTGTCTAGAACGGACCAACCAGAAATTTTGCGACTCCAGGTCGCAGGTACGAGTAAATCCCGTGTCGGCGTGTGCGCGTCGCGTGGACACAATGAAAAGTTCGTCCCATTGTGGTGAACGCCCTGTTGGACAACGTTCGCCGGAAATAAAGGGTATCTCATGCCCCCGGGACAGGCTGTTCGGCCTCCCCGACGGGGTAGGAGAGGTCGAACGGAGAAAAAGGGTTAACTCGGCCCAAATACTCTTAGCGCGAGCCAACTCGTCGTGGTAGTCGGCAACTTTTCTTTGTTCCCGAAACCGGATGACCTCCCCTGACCCCTCTCTGATGTGCCTGCGGGATGGCTCCAGCCAGGTAGGTAGCTGGCAAACGGTACAGGAGACAATGTCCGCCCGGCGAGGCTGAGAAAGCCTTTCGCCGGGGAATAATGACGCTCGCGTTTGATTTATCTCGAGACACTCGCTCTGCCCTCTGACCGGAAGCACCACTCACGCGCGGGGAATTTATATTTCGATTTATTAAGCAGCTCGCGGAATCGCGATCGCATGAATCTCTCGTCTCGCATAAATATTCATTACTGTCCGGATCTCTGTTTCGGTTTCGCACG
Organism: Lasioglossum villosulum; assembly: GCA_963971365.1. Taxonomy (NCBI): domain Eukaryota; kingdom Metazoa; phylum Arthropoda; class Insecta; order Hymenoptera; family Halictidae; genus Lasioglossum; species Lasioglossum villosulum. The sequence continues at coordinate 13,120,338 of OZ020495.1, read as the reverse complement.
GTGCGTTGACAATAGACAGAAATAAAAAAAGAATAACGATAGAAACTATGCAAGATTTAAATGGCTCTACTTGCCAGTTAATTTTTAATTATTTTTCTTATTTTTAGGAATAAAAAAAGCATAACTTTCACGACAGAAACTATGCAAGATTTAAATGGCTCTACTTGCCAGATAATTTTTAATTATTTTTCTTATTTTTAGGAATAAAAAAAGAATAATTTTCACGACAGAAACTATGCAAGATTTAAATGGCTCTACTTGCCAGTTAATTTTTAATTATTTTTCTTATTTTTAGGAATAAAAAAGAATAACTTTCACGATAGAAACTATGCAAGATTTAACTGGCTCTACTTGCCAGTTAATTTTTAATTATTTTTCCATATATATACGACGACGTATTACGCGAATAAATCTAGTGTATCTAAATTAATACATCATGAATGTTTACAATCAATTTTATTCTTACAACAATGTACCGTAGAAATAATACACTGTTGTTCAGATTCACGTACTCTGCAACAAATTATCGAAACCATTGATCAAATTGATGGTTGTGTACCCACGTAGCTAACAGTAAGTTAAATAAAATTCAATTAAACTGTGTTCCTTTGAATTTAGAAAGCTTGCACGGAATTTTAAAAATTCCAAGTCAAGCAATGTGGTGTAGAACGAAGAAAGGAAAGGGGAAAGCGTAAATCCAAGAAACTGAAGTCAACGGTGCACGTGATTCCCCGGGCAAGGAGCGCAGATAGGGTGTACATATAAATCGAGCAACTTAAGCCGGAATAATAGACTATCGATTCCATTCCCGCGATACGACGCCGCCATCCAGGAGCCATGTTGTTTTATTTCGTTTCCCACCTCTATTCAGTGGAAAATTAATTGGCGATCTCGCTGGAGCTACATGCCGTTAACATCAGTGATTCGGGTTTTCAACTAAACTGAACAATGAACACATACCGTTCATACTTCATTTTTAACCAAACCTCCGAATTAAATTTCTGGGGTAAGAGGAGGAAGGAAAAATGTTCAGGATGTTCGCACAGGTTGATTAAATATTAATGAAAGAGTCATGACTAGACTGCGGCTTTTATACGATTATGATATAAATGGGTAGATCAGCTGTAAAACTGTAATGACATTTAATAACTTTAAAAATACTGCTGTAAAATAATTAAACTTTCTGCGATTGAGACAGACAATTTTTATTTTGCATAAAAATCCATTCCAATGTACCATGAACATTTTGGAAGTGAACGGTATTTTATTCTAAGTTTGTAACAATTCATTTCCATAAATTAAATGAATCCGACCCATTATCATTAGAAATACGAACAATTAAAATAATTTTCAACTCTCCTTAAAAATTGGAATAGTGCATTAGCTGGTACTCAACGTGAATAAGTTTATCTAGTAATTTTTCGCAAAAGTGTCCTCACGGTTTCAATACTAATGAAATAATTTGAAGCTTAATCCGAAGTGTTTTGTTCGCGACCGGACAACGAAAAATGAGAGTTGCCAGTTAGTTTCAATCACTGGTGAAAGATCAGAACGAGTTTTAATTTCCGCAAAGTACCGCAGACTTACGACGTTACATCACGGAAATCGAGAGGCCGGCGTGTAATATCGCGGTCACGTAGCGAGTAAACGTTTTCGTTGTATGAAGAACATAATTACAGTAGTAGAAAACGGTCGTACGAAATAAATTCGACGACGAGGCAACCGCCCGCGCTCGCGCCGCTTCTTTGACGTTGAGATTGCGATCCATTACCGCGTCGACGCTTTGTACGTTAAACGTAACGCCGAAGTTTACTTTCTCAACAAGTTTCTACTTTAGTCTTGCGGTTCTATTACGCGGGCGCGGCGTCGCGATACACAGTCGATCGTATATTACAAACTTTAGTCGTAACTAATGCCGCGCTTTGCTTCCACGTTTATTCAGTAAACGACTAAGACTCGTGGTATCAAGCACCGGGCACAATCGCGAGGCGAGAGCCGGCTTCCAATTTTCCTTTTCGTTATGGAACGCTCCGGCGACGAGGGCGGCCGGAAATCGAGTCGCTGCCTAATCGATTTCCGTTTGCTCGCCGCCTGATTAGTTTAATCACGCTCGATCCACTTAAGACGCCGCAACCGAACACGCGGTGTTCATTAATCCGTGAATTTGTTTTAAAGACAAACTCCGTTTCAGACTGCGCGAATTATTTCGACAAGGGAAATCGTTCTTCGCTCATTTTTCTAAGAAATTATTGTTTCATCCTTCGCAATATTCGTGGATTATTTCTATGCATTTGAAAAAGTAAGATGATCGTACGTCGTAGTAAATAGAAGTTAACTGTGCAATAAATTCATTCGGAAAAACGAATCTGTTTCTGCAGACGATGCGATTGGGATTTTCACCTACCATATCATGCACGAATGTCCTAGGAATAATTTAATTACTGTCAGAGAAACTAGATGCTTCGAGCTTTAAAATGGGTTCAAATTTATTAGAATATTTAATTTTTTATCGAAATTGTCAGAATTCGAATACTTTTTCAAGTAATACGAGTTTCATTTTTCGCAAGAATCAGCAGTACAGCCATATCGTAGTGTGGTAGTTGGTACCACAAAAACTGCTTCAAACCTCAGTAGAGTTATTTATTTCATCGCGTTTCATACACTGGCGAACGCGGAAGCGCATACACTCCGCAGACCCCTGAGTCCAGAATGTGTATAGTCTGCGTGTAGATGCACATAATTTAGGGTGGAAAAAGTATGCAATGAAACAGAACATATTCGAGAAGCGTTCCACAACCGACACGGTGCGTTTCTTTCAAAAAGCACGGCCAAGGTTTCGAGTTTCCTTGCGCGCCCACTGAAATTCCCTTTGAGAGTCTGGTCCCTTTGAAGATCGTTCTACCACATGGCGGCGATTCTAACTGTACAAAAGAGGGACGGACACAGATAGAGAACGGAAAAAAAGAATGCTGATCGCTTTTGAAGGCCAACGCGGGTTTTACTGTTCTTAAAAAGAAAAGTATGCGAAAGAGCGGCCGAGCGTAGTCTAGCAACGCGTAAGTCACGCAACGAGTTTCGCGTTATATTTTCCCTGCCAAAACGGAAGGACATATTACCTTGCTATTTTTTCACAATATTTGTAATTTCGCAATTTTTGCAACCTTTGCAATTTTCGTTGCACTTTACTCTTTGCTCCTGCCCATGCATCCTTCCCAGTTTTAAAACTAATTGTAATCTCCTCAGAAATTTTTAATTTTGCATAAAAATCCACAGTCTGTTTGTCTATTCAAGAAATATATTTTCCTTACCATGAATGCAACAATTGAATCATCCACTGGTATTACAAAAACCGGTAATCACCTAACAAATAACTGTAAAAACCATTTTTTCAAAGTCAGATCCAATTTCCTCGAACCAACGGCCGAGTACGAAGTCCGAAAAGCTCGCACGATTTGTTTCGGAAAATCTGATGGATGCAGATAGACGACGGGTGACGGTCGGTACGTGCTAAGGGCTCGGGCGTTAAAAATGAAAGAGCGCCCTATAGAGCCGAAAAAAGGTAACCGGATTGTCGGGTCGAAAAAGGTAAAAGGGGACGGGGTTCGTGACCCGTATAACCCCGGGATCGCCCGCGCGAGGTTTTCTCTCAATAAATTTCACATCGATATCGATTGGGGGATAAAAACGCAACGAGATCATTATTCGGCCGTTAGCCAAGAATCGTTAGCAAAACCGCGAGCATCGGATACACGTAATGACTCGAGCTTCCCTCCGGGATGGGTTGTCCCCGTGGAATCCTCCCCCGGTTCTAACCCATATCTGAAAACTCCTCGACGAAAGTCTTCGTTCTAACGATTTCGTCAATTTAAAGTTCCGTTTCGTCCGTTCTTCTCCTAACTTCTCCCGTAAAATTGTGCCGGTTGAAATGCCGGAAATCGAATAAATAGAGAAAACGGACAAAATCGGGTTTGAAGGGGTTGATCCGGGTTACAGAAATATACTTGGACAAAATGATGGTACATGTATGTAACCTTTAATTTTTCGGCGACTAAGGTATCAGTAAATGACCAATTTCAAATAAATGGCAATAGATGCAGGCTTCAATTAATAATTTTTAATCGACGATGCATAGATCGAGCCAAAAGAATCTTCATACAGTCAGTTTAAAAACGAATAACTTGTTTTAAAATTGGACCAGCTTGAGTTTGTTTGAGATGCTTGAAAGATCAATATACTAAGTAATGGATCAGTAATTTTGTCTAAAAATTGCTATTGGTTGCAATTACGAAGAAAAAAGAAAGGTCATAATTTTTAGTGACCTCTTTTAAAATATTTTAGATATTACACGTTGATATGTGCTACAGACTTTTCATTTTTCAAAGATTTTATTCTCTTGTTAGTTTAGAATTATTGGGACGAATTCTCAAGCGACTTTAATGTATAATAAATAATCAGTCTCGATAAACAAGCAATGTTTGGCTAAGGGTTTGCAATTTTAAACTCAATTTCTAGTTCAAGGTAAATATCCTACTGAAAGAGGGCATAAAAAAAATATTCGACAAGCGCTTTTTACAGCCGCCTATTTTCGTGTTTACAAGGTGGAAACTGCCACTAAAGTCCGGCATGAAAAATATATTTTGCTACATATTTTGCGAATTAATGAAGGCTGGGAAAAATTTTAAATGTAAAACTTGCGGTACATTTTTTGTAAGAAACAAAGTGACAGATATTTTTGTGGATTCATAGCTGGCATTCGAAAGTTTCTAAGCTGTTAAGAAAACTATGTACTACAAAAACTTTTCTTAATATTGTCGAATATATTCTGACTGTTTCATAATTAATAGTCGCATAGAAAATCCTAAACTTCACCTATTTTGCTTTATACCTTAAATTAATAAACTGAGTTTAATTTATAGTATTAATTGGTGAAATTTCACACTGAAACTTATCAAATTTTGCATTAAACAAAAATAAATAATTCTTCCATTCAGAAACGGAATGAATCTGGCGCAGAGCTAAGTCAAAAACGTGGAATAAAATTTTCTCGCTCGAAGGTTTATTTTCGAGAAAATCGAATTTGGAGATTCATCAAGTACGTGTGCCACTGAATACGAATCGGCAAGAACGTCTGATCATTCTACTTCTTGCAAATACTAATGCATGAGAACCTGGTGGATTTTCAGAGCCGATATCCCAGAAATTGAAGCCTTGCTTCAACTTTTCTTCTACCTTTTCACCTTACTTCTTTCCACGGAATCAACCCCTTTCAAACTTCACCATGTAATCAGAAACACCCTGTATAATAAAATAGAAATTCTAATTTCATTCAAGAAGTGTACAGTGAATGAAAATTTAATGAACGTACATAATAGAATCGTATATACAGAGTATTGACCGAAGTATGTAAAAGAAACATATATATTAAATCAGAAATCTATTAAATGAATTTTGTCGAAATAATCACAATTGAATTCAGCTAATCAGGTCCATCATTAAGTAACGCACTAATTTTAATGAATTCAAATTGGTCACGCCCAATTCAAGATGCAACATCCAAGAACAAATATCGAAAGGATATAGTTTGCTAGAAAACACATTTTTTATTTACAATGATTCATATCCAGACAGAGAAAACAGTTGGGGATAGAAAATATATTTTTTGAGATATTCTAAAAACTATAGGGTACAGGTTAACAAATCTTCTTTTAGATTACGTTTTTCGAATGGAGAGTTTAATCCTCCTATTTTTCTATCTTTTACAAAACAATTCATCAAGTTTTCTCTCCCTCGAGATCGAAGAATATTATATATTTAATAAACACTTTCAGATCGTTATTATTACTCCACATAATGAAATATGGTGAAAACAGACAATTCGTCTTGAATAGGATGCGCGGCGAGCGCGAGACCATTTTCTTGCAGCAAAGAACGAGTAACGGTGTATAATCCCGAGCGGAAATCCTATATCCTTCACACGGAATATTCAGGATATCTGGTATTCGATGGAGCTAGGCCGTTACAGAGCTGAGCCGTTCATTATGTACGATCGAAAACCGATAACTTCCGGAAATCACGTGCCGGCGTGTGTCGTCGCTTTCGACACGCGAATTTCTGGGGCGTCCGTCGTCGGGCACCGCGATGACCATCGTCTCTCATGTGTGAAGCGTAATCCCTGTGAGCGCGGAAGCTTGAATCCGAAACGTGAACCGGCGGGAGAGAGAAACGCGATGCGTGTGTCTGAAGCGGAAAAATTAATCTCATCGGGAGAGGTACCGGACAAGAGAGAGAGGCCATTTTGTTTCCGCTGCGGAACGACGTTGATCCTAGAATGCCTGACAGCGGAAACCGATGGCCGGGTCACTAGCGACACACGAAACCATTAGGCTGATCGACTTCCTTGAAACACGTGTATACATGGTTTTACTTGTTCAGTTATACTAATGTCGTTTCTCTTTTAGTCAGAGATTACTAAACTATCACAACTAAAGTATAAAACGACTATCGTAAGTCAAGTATTTTGAAATTTTGCATACATGGCTACGCTTTAAAATATATATGCAGGGTGAATCACGGATCATAATCGGTATGGATGACTCTGTTATTAGCTGTCCGATCGAAAATGCTTTTATTAGGTTTAGCATGGTTATAAGAGAGCTTTCACGTGATTATAGTAAATTTTTCGCTACCTTCAATTTTTTGTAAATACACCTATAATTTTTTTACGCCTATTTGTAGAGGATTTCAAGCAGAATTTGGAAGCGTATCGTAACATCAAAAAAATTGCAAATAAGATTGTAAAAAACTGCTTTTTTAGTTTCTTTTTCCAAATAATTTGTCATAAATAGGTTCTTCTGAAACCAAATATACGTGATAAAAACATTTTAATTTCTTTTTCCAAAAAATTTGTCATCAATACGGTCTTTTGAAACCAAATATACGTGATAAAAACATTTTCGATCGGACAGCTAATAACAGAGTAATCTCTACAGATCACGATTTGCGATTCGCCCCGTATATCGCAGTGTAAATTCTATATTCCCGCAGGAAATGAGTACTTTTCTTCGATTAATAATTCCAAATGTAAGATAAAAATAAAGTAATTCCAGATTGTGAAACGATTATAATTTATCCATGTATTATAAAAGTTAGCTAAAGGTTTGCTTGCAAGAAAAATTTGTCTCGAATTTTTAAAGAATTTCGTATGTGAGTGGGGAACATTGCAATTCTTTCACGCGAATAACTTCCAAATGTAAAACGTAATTTCTTGCTACGTGGATCTTATCTATCTACAGCACGGTTAGTTCCGTATGCGGTAAACTGGTAGCAACGTTAAGGAATAAGTCGTAATCCGCATAAACGCAGTCGCTTTAATTCAAACCAGGCGTTACAAGGGGCGGTACACATGTAGCCATCACATCGAGCATCGTCGACCTGGCCTGAAGCAAGCAGATAAAGGGAGGTTGACACGTCATAGGTGCGCGTGTTCTCGAGCTCGTTAAAGCGGGGTCGATATTCCCGAAAGAGGTAATGCAACATCGACCTTAATGAATACATCAAACGACTGCACTTAAAACAGCAGATCGATGGAGATTGATCAAGACCAAGAGTTAATTAAACACGACACGGCCCTCACCCTATGTAATTGCACTTTTTACCTACATGGTATCCTAATTCCATCGCTCCACGAAAATTGCGTACTGCTGTTCGAAGAACGGGGAGACACTATTTCAAAGATACATTTTGCAAGCTTAATAGACAATTTTTATGAAACTCTGTATTCTCGTGTAAATGAACTGAAACTAAATTCGTGAATACATATGTACACACTCACGAAATCATTTTTCTTTGGAATTATTCATCAAGAAAATAGATCAGTTGAGAAGAGATTTACAATATTTAACTGCAACAGGCGATATGTTCTTTTATTTAAAATTAGAAAAAAATGGTTAGAGAAAAGAACTTGTTCAGGTAATTTATTTTTCGAACGAACCGCACGTTGTTTGCGCGTCACGAACGAGCAACAATAACAATTGTTCCGTCTAAACAGTGCAACCAAGAGATCGCGCGGTCTTTGCATTTTCAATATTTGCGGATCGCGATTCGCCCGAACCCAATTCTTCAAGCTTGCTGTGATCGGAGAACGGCTTTGGCCTAGATCGTCGCCCTGGGCTGAAGGTGACAGTCAGGAAAAAGGTGCGACATCCTATTAATTTATTAATTTTTATTTGATAGATAATGTTTAGTTGGTGAGATTAAACTGTCGGACAAACTAATTGAACAATTGGGGTTACGTTTAAAAAACTGGAATGTACAAAATGTACCAGTTTCTTTTTTAATATTCGACATAGTGTAGTACCTCCATTAATTTTAATTTTCCCAAATACTATCGAGAATGGCACACATTTCCCAAAAACGGGTACCAAGCATCCCGTACAAAAATGTACAGCTACGTGTAGAGTATAATTGATTTGCTAGAATGTTTGTCCGATGTGATAACACAGAGAAAAGTGGTCCTATTTTTTCGTCCATGACTGTACCTTTGCAAACGCTGTTTGTATACCTGTAACATTCCTGGGGAACTATCCGCGCATCCTCAGAACCGTTCAATTCCGTGTGCAACACGCGCGCGACTGCTCCGGAGCGACCGCTATCCGAGCGCAATAGCGATGGAAGCGTCATCGCAGCGTTTCCGGGCCGGGGGAGAGTTCGATTTCTCCGGCGGGCACGGAAACAGCAAGTTTTCAATGCCAACGAACGACCCCTTTTTTGTCGACTTTCCCGATTCTTATCCGGTGCACACTGGGCTCCGTCGAATCTAACGTGACTCCGGGGCACGTCCGGGAACACCAGCACAAGGAAGAATGAAGCGAAGAGGGCTCCGAGCTGACAGAGCAGAAGGGAGAAGGGCTGCATTGATTGGCTCCTCGAGATCGTGATGAAAACGAGCAAACAAAACGGACAAAGCGTTAAAGGTGACCAATAAAATTACCCGCTTGGTCCTCTAGCTTAAATCCACTTTTCGAGATACAGTAGGACCTCGATAGTCGCACGGGACGAAAAGAGTCTACGTTTAATCTGCGCCATACGCTCATTGCAATCTTGTTTATTGCAGGGTATCCTTGTTTGTTGCTAGCGATTCCTGCTACGAGTTGTTGGAAGTTCTGGGACACGTTGTGGGTACAGACTGGGAAAGTAGGAGAACACGTGATTGGTCACCTCTTTCATTGCACAATTTAGATTACTGCACACACTTTCGGTCCCGTTTCGTAGAAATAGCGAGGTTCTACTGTACCTGAAACGATGGATGAACGATATTACCGTGTTCCATTGCATAATATATTATTATCACGTTTTAAAGTATTGTATCCATTGAACGTTTACTAAAAAAGGTTCCACAAGGACGTTCAAACAATCTTTGAATTCTGGATTATGTACGTGAATATTACAAATAAATAGGAAATATTTAACTTGACATAGGTACTCTACAAACTGAAACTTGACTTCAGCTGTTTCCTTCTGTATTTGTAATGTTGAAACATTTTGGGACGAAAGTTCCACAGTTCATGTTTTAGATACAACCTACACAAATTTCTAGGACTGTTTCGTTCCCCAGGTTGTACATTGTTCGTCTGGTTTATGAAATACTACATCACCACAAGCGTAACGAATGATGATTTAACACCTCTGTTCCACGGATCCGTCCAAGAATTCCTCGGAAACGCGAACCACATTCTCGATAATACTTTCTAAACCGTGTTCTCTGTCTCGTTCTCCCCCTCTCTCTTTTTTCTTTCTTTCTCACCGACAGAATTGAAATTCGGAAAAAGTTACGTGCCTCGGAGAAATCATCGGGAATTCCAGGTTGAAACGAAATCGGAATTGAAAATGGATTGCGGGACAGTGGGATGGTAAACCGGGCGAATATCACGTTACCCCGGGCTGAATGCTGTCGGACGTACCCTCGGCCGTTTTGACGTTTTAACCCAACCCCGCTGTAAACTGTTCCAGATATTTGTTTGTGGATCGAGTAGACATTTAATCTTCGCCGCTTTGCCCTTCACGTAACGATCCTTTACCGTTGTCGCTGGTGTAACGGTAACGCGTATCCGGGAAAATTCATTTCTGCGAGAAAAACTGACTGAAAAACAGAGACGTGGTTTTTCCCATGCCGGGAAAACATCGCTGCAACTGTTACTGATACGTAATATCCACGCTGAAAGCTATGTAACGCGCATTCCTTTTTTCACTCTTGTCGAAAAACTTTCTTGTTGATTTTCTGATATTCTATTCTTGTTGATTTACGCGTTTCCCTTGACCGCCCGACCGAAGATTGTTTGCTCCGACCGATGAATATCGCAGATTTTAATGGAACAAGTCGGCTAACAACGTTTATTGTCTCTTTGCCGGCGTTGTTTGCTCTGAGCGCAACAGATTAATATTCATTAAACTTTTTGACGGTGGATCGCGCGGAGTGCGTTTCCCATTTGTCGTTCAGCGAACGACTTTATGCAATACATGCCGCTGTGGTAATACAAAATTGTTTTGTAACTTGGGTTCGATACATCACTCACTGAATCTATGAATTACCTTCGATCTATTAATCTATAATACTTCACCAATAGTTTCGCTAAACATATTCTTGTTATACCTGCGTGAGTTTAGGAAATAAGAGGCGTGTACACAAATAAAATTAATTAGAGATTACGGCGTGATCTGCTTGAAAATAACCTAATATTTGCACTAGTTCTTTGCAATAACTTTTGGAAAAAGCACTACGATAAACGATTTCGAATTCTCCAAATGAAAGAGTTTTAATACATCCGTCCAGTTCCCAAATTATGCTATGTTATATTGTAAATGTTTATATTGCATTATAGTATATTGATATAGGAAATATAGCATGGGAATGTGAGTGGTGAGTGAGCGAATGGAAAAAATGAAAGATAAAACCATGATCAATTACTAATAATACTAATTTTTGAAATAGTTTAAGATTAATAATTTATTTTGAATACTGTTAATAATAATAATATTGTGTCCTCGCAGTGAAGAAATACAAGGTGGAGTCTCGACAAGAAATGAAGTGTAACTTGAATGACTAGCACACCTACGTAACGAAAGAGTCGTGTCAACGTTTAGAATGGTTCCCGAGCAAGTAGTTCGCAGGCTTTACACGATACGTCGCGTACATATGCATAAAGCTTCATAAAAGGAAATATTAATGGTAGATTTCAGATTACCGAGCCATATTTTCATAATTATGTGCATTACACATATTCTCACGATCGCTTTAGTCAATCACAGAAGCGAGTCCATCTCCACATCTAAAAACAAAAAACAGCCCACAATCCCCGCAACAAAGTGATTTAATTCCTCATAACTCGCAGGGACCTCTCGTGCCGCCACAATCCCCGATAACACTCCGGCCGGGTCTGACTAAACGATTCCTATTTCACTGTGACCCGCCCCGCGAAATGCAAGAAACTCCGTGAACCACGACATGGTAACACGATAGCGTATATCACCATTCGAATCGACGTTTTTACAAGGTGACCGATCCAAATCTACCAGACTAACATGCCTTGTTTCAATTAATTTCGGGACCCGCACGATTGCGTGTGATCAAAGGGCTGCGTGGAAATAATGTACGCGGACGTGTTATCTGCTGCCACATCAGGAGCGAATATCACGGAGAGAGACAATGATGAATATCGACGAAATTTAACTCTGCTTGCAAAACTGAAAATGTTTATTATAACAGTTTCCACTGTCCCAGTTTCATAGACCTTTGCAGAAAAATCACCTGCCTCACTGTAATTTTCATGTTCCAGTCCAGAAACAGTTTTTCGATCTTTCTGAAAAGTATCGTTTTCTGACTTGTGTCACTTTTGTCGTAAGGTTGCGATATAATAATTTCTTGCTTGTTGAAATATGGAAAATTTTGCAAAAAATTACAAGTAGCAACAAAATTTGAATTTTATAATTTTTATAAGATATGTTAAATAAAAAGATTTGTATAAGATATGTTCACCTTTTTGAGAAATGCCATTACGTTCTATAGTGTTTTCAATTTTTTGAATACCACAGACTATACTCTAACTTGAGTTTATATTAGTAATATGCGAAGTGTCTCAAAAATATTCGAATTCCTTAAAAGGGGCGGTTCTTAAGATCATTTGAAGCGACGTTTTCATTTGCACAAAATGTCCGCATCGACTTTGTTAAGGACTTATTAACGAAAAACACTAACCAATCAGAGCGCAGTCTCGGCGGTAGGTTTCACTGAGCGCAGCATTAGTGCCGCAGCGCGGTGAAGCAGTGAACAAAAGAACCAGCAGAAATTGATTTAAATAGAACTCGTTTATTCAGCTGCAAATGCAGTTGCTGCTTCGAAATGTGTGTGTCACTGGACCATTCGGAGACGAACTGCATAGCAGACTGCAGGTGGACGGTAGTGGCGAAAGCTAAGGGACGTACAGCCAGGTCAACGAACTGCACAGCTGGTGGTAGATAACAACCGTGAGCTTTGAATGCACACGTCTTTAACACTAAACCTACCACCACCGGTCAAACTAACGATTCCAGATATTTTAATTTAATAATTGTTCGAATAAAATAAGGTAATCAATAAATATTCAAATAAATATTCAAAAGTAATAACATAAAATTTCATAAGAAATAATGGTACAGATATCTTTAGTAAAGCACGTATTACAATAGGACCCGCACAAAGTCTAAGTAAAATCAATCTTGTCATTTTTATACGGGAACATGTTCATTATAACATTACTTTTAAAGCTCTGTTGGTTTAGTGTTAAAGATGGACTCTCAACCGCGGTTTGCAGGACACTGATTTTAGACAAGATTTTTGTAAGTCTTTCGGGAGGGGTTGTGCATGCCAAACGTCGGGGTGGTCCGTCAAAAAAAAAACAGGACACGAGGGGGACCGTTGTACGTTAGAATTTATGGTAATCACATGTTTCGGTTTTCTTTCAGATTGGCACGTAGAGTCGTTATGTGATTGCTCGAAAAAAATTCTGTCCTTTTACCGAGCATGAGGTAGAAATGTCAGGTACGCGCGTGGCGTTTATGAGTGTCCTTTTTCTCCCATAATATTGCCATCAATTCTAGTCTTACACTAGTCCTTCTCGTGTCTTGCTTTTTTTCTGACCACCCCGTCGTTTAACATACTTAATCCACTCCCTGTTCCAGAAAAGTCTTGCATAAAATCAATGTTGTTCGAACAGTGGCAGAGGGAACATCTCGAAAGTTGTGTCAATTCGAAGCTCGGGATTGTTGTCTAACACCAATTGTACAGTTCGCCGATCTGACCGTACGTTCCTCTGAGTGACCCAGTGATGTATACTTCGAAGCAGTAACAGTGTTCACGGTTAAATAAGTGAGTTTTTAATTAAATCAATTTCTACTCTTTCTCTTGGTCACTGATTTACCACGGCTCGACACCAACGCTGCACTACGTGAAACTCGGTGTTTCTCGTTAATGACTTTTTAAAAAAACCGAGATGGACATTTTTGCAAAGACAAATGTCACTTCAAATCATATCAGAAACCACCTCTTTCAAGAGAATCCAACATTTTTGGGACGCCCTGTATAGTAATTCCGATGTTCTCGAACAATTTTGATTTTCTTATACACATACGTGCCAGTATTCCTGAAGAGGTTAAAAAATATTCGAATACAAAGAGTGCTCGGTCGTTCTGGTGTTACGTAATAAGTATAAAGCGGATTTGATGCATTTATGACAAGAATGAGTAAGTGTAATTTAAAACAGCAAAAACAATAAGAGAATTGAAAAACGTATTCTTATATTATTTTCAATTTATTAAACATACTAACAATGAAAATAATTTTATATTTCACTCCAGTTTGTTGCAATTCAGATACACGATATTATTTTACCTAAAGATCCGCTGTCTAGTAATCAGTTATATTTACGGGGTTGTTCGCACGCGAACGGTTCGCTTCCATCGCTAACAGAATCCGTCGGTATTACGTATCTATTTCAAGGCGACGAAAGTCGCGGGATCGAGAGTGGTCCTCGCGACAGATATAAGGGGAAGAGTGTGGAGGTAGATAGGTATCTGGTTACCCGGAACACACACGGATTCCCGACTTATGGAGTCCTAAATCTAGCCAAGATATCCCCGATAACTTTCCGCGGTCTATAGACTTGCCGGACGGTTTCTTTTGCTCGTTCAAAGAATTACAAGGCGTGCCGGCTACCACATAACCCGCTAGTTTCGCCTTAAATAAACCAGGCAAAAACGATCGAGCGGTTTCTCAACCGTCAGCGAAAAATCGTGAAAATCGGTACCGGGCCACGCCCCCTTTCACGATTTCTACGTTCCGCTGATTTGAGAACGGCCCGGGAAGAATTTTATACGATTCCGATATCGCTGGGTGTATCGTAACGTGTGGGATATTATTTTAGGGGTGGATTCTGGCTGCTGGTTCGGCGAAAGAAGTATATAGGGTATTCTCAATGCTACCGTCATTTTTGTCCCTCTATTTTACTCATTTCAATGTGGCTCTTGCGTTTTAATAAGTTTACATTGTGTGCAGGGTATCGCACGAAATTCGTAATTTCAACATTGCGAACAACATTTCGTATACGTATATCCATCGCTCGGTCTTATTATTAGATTCCAAAATATTTGAAGATATATGTTCATACATTCTAATTATTACATCACATACACCCACGCAATGTTTCTGTGATGAAGGTTCTTGCGTTAAATAATATAACATTATCTTATTTAATATTGTTAAATGTGAGAATCGTTAGAGTCGATCGAGCGAAAAAAATTAACCCAAACCAACAGCAATTCCACTTATTAGTGAATACTATCATATAATATTATATTGTTTATAATGTGACAACCATTTAGATACACTGGGTGGGTGTGTGTGATGTCGCCGCTTCTCAAACACGTAATAATTAGTATGTATATATTGAACTATCTCGTAAACTAACAATAAGACCGAGCGACAGGTATATGAATGTATGTATGTAATTTCAGATCTAGATTGTAGAAGTTCCGTTCAACGATTCATGTACGAAATTATTTCCTGCGCGGAAAAATTAATTCGAATTCCATTTTCGGTTTTCCAAACAATCTCTTGCTTGTTTAATTAAAAACGCCCGGAAGAAGTTTAAACGAAGAAATTTGAATTTCAATTACCTCTTTTCAAGCGCCAATTCGTTAGTCTAATTAAAAGCTTCCAATAATTCCTGAAGAAGCTCCTCGTAACATTTCGCAAATGTTTTTCATCGTAACGGATATTCAGAAAGTGGGTTACATGAGATACGGATCTCTATTAATCTTCTGCCAGGTGTAATTTGTATTTTTTATTGTGTCGAGTGCAGCTCCGAAATGGAATCTGTATATTACGTTACACCCCACGCATCGCTTATGTTATTTTCTCTCTCGCTCTCTCTCTCTCTCTTTCTCCTTCGGGTCGTTCTAAATGAAACCGTGTATATTTTATATATTTTCATTTTTTTTATTTTCATTGATCCTTCCTTATCCAAATAGGATGGAAATAAGGGGAAAAAGAATTTCCATTCGATTTTTGCGCACACGCTCGCTCGCCTGCCCGGTTTTTTACCGCACGCTAGATCACGTAAATCTCATATCGTGGCAATAACCCGATTTTCAGAATAAATAACATTCGGTTTGTTAAGCCGACAACTTGTTTGTCGCAGATGCATGCTCCGGGGTACGAGTATTTTTTTAATTGCCGTTATTCGCTCCACTAGCGTCGTTAACCTCTCATAAAATATTTTAACAATCGGTTATGCCTCGAGCAGCATCGTCTGACAAATTGCCCGAAATTCACTGACAAGGAAACAACGGTGTCGTACACAAGCTTTCGTGGCAGTTAATATAGAGTAACTGTACCGATTATTGTGATATCATGCTTCGATTGCTCGTAGAATGGAATAGAATTTATCATAGAATAGTATGTGTAAGCACGTCATGGAAGAATGGTGTGTTACGAGTACAAAAGAAAAAAGTTGGTGGCCCTCAGAACATAATACAACATAAGAAAATATTAAAAGGAAATTCGATATCATTACGGTCGGAAAAAGCATGTTCCATTTACTGCGTATCTCTTACTGCGGATTAGAATTTGAAATACACTAGCGTGCTAGGCATTAATTTAAATTATTGCTGAGTACAGACACAAATGACTTTTTTATTTATTGCATCTTAAATGAATAAACATTTTATTAATTTTAACACGGTTGAATAATATCACTTAAATTACTAAACACATTCTTTTAACAAATTTTTCACAATTTAATTTATAATGTAAACTTCTTTGTCGTTCTCAATTTTTCTTCCTTATTAATTCTAAAAAACTGCATTCTTTCTTTGTTTTCCTGAAGTTTTCAGTTCCATAAGTAAACCTTTTCGCGATCTTCACATTATTTTGCTTTTTATTTGTGTGTTACGTTAATGTACGTAACGCTGAGAGAAATTCGTTTACATTGAATTGTACAAATTTATTTAAGGCAAAATATTTATTTTTCCGTACTTTAATCTTATTGGGAAAAATATCGCAGTAAAACGTAAACAGGCAGTAATGGTACATTTACCCAAGGTATTGGACGGTCTGAGGCACAAAAAAATGTGATTCTGCACGGTTATTTACGTTAAAAAACATCTGTGATTTAACAACGAAATATGCGAGATCATTAAATTTTATAGAAATTATGAAGTCTCTGGATTTTTAATTAATTATCAAAATCTAATATAAGTAAAGGTCAAATATAAAGTCTAAATTAATTCGGATATGAAAAGCTCCACTATATTTTAATAGAAATGAGATGTGCAAAACCGCAAAAACAACACCGCAAGTCATCGGATTATCTTCTCAGAGTAATACTAATTAAAAAACATAGCACTGATTCGAAATTAATTTCAAGTTCTGGATTAGTTTCAAATTGAAAAACTCCTCGAATTCTAATTAGATTACTGTTTGGAATCGTCTTTTGTGCTTGTCGCTATTTTCGTAATTTAGTGAAATTGGATGCAGCGTCCGGATCAGAAATTTTCGGGATCGAATTGGAATAAAACAATCGCAAGTTTCCATTTTATAATGCTGATTTCGTTGTTACTTTATTCGTTGTTATTAAAGGATACGATCTTTTAACATTATTAATAGGGTTTCTATGCAAAATAAACACTCTTTGAATTCTACTTAATATTATATTGATATCTACCAAGTTATCGAGGTAAATAATAGATACTGAGATAGTCGGATTTCATCTAAATTCTCAAATAATGATGAATAATTACAGAGCAAATAATTATTAGCATAAATCTAAGTGGGACTGCCCTAAGAGCCGACCCTAATAGTTCACTCAATACATAATAATTAATTAATATCTAATAATAGTTGTGTTATACAGTTTTTTCTATCGTGTTATAGGGGATTCTACTGTAGCAGTAAAATTCTATACTGAATTGAAAATTTTCAGTTCTACCCGACCCCTGATCGTCGTTGTTAACCAACATCGTACACTCCAGAACATTTCGCATTTCGGTGTCGTCGGCGAAACAATTTTTCCGAGCTTCGCCTCGCATGTCCCTCGCTCCACGTATAAATACATCCAGCGCGCATGCACGCGTGTGTCACGTAGAGGAACGTGTTCCGGGAGAATGTTATCTTTCTGTCACGAGATGTTATCCCGGAAAAATCTTGCTGTACGATAGACGCTTGTTCCCGCAGTGATTTCGGTGTACACGAGGACCGGAATCGGGGTTCAGTAATACAGTATTGTTGAGTCCAATCGGGGAATGGTTCTGTGCTCCTTCTACACGCATGATATTCTACGTTGAGGTGTACCCGATACTCCAAGAATCGTCCAATTAACGTATTGGAGAATTTAATTTACAATTGAACAGCGGGAGCACCAATTAATCCTTACTTCAGGGACCTTATAGTATTTTTATGCTACAATAAATCGATTTTTTGGTGCTACAAAATCATCAGAGAAAGTGAAATTTGTACACTATTGTCAATTCAAGAACATTTAATAACATCATACTCGTAAGAATGAGAATTTAATTATCCAAAAAAGTATTTTAAATAAATTATCCGAAGTATTAAATTAAAAAGTATCCAAATATTAAAAGTAAATTATCCAAAATTTGTATACTAATGTCAATTTAATTACATATTATAACATCATACTCGTAGGACTTTCATAGTTTAGTTATTAGGGAAAATTGAATTGTCCAAGAAAGTAAAATTTGTACGAATCAATTTGTGTATCTCATAATTAATTGTAAAATTTTCGATTAAAAAGTTTCAACTACCATGTTGAAGAACATTTGTAAGATAAAGTAAATAGATGGAATTATGTTCTTAATATTTGTACACAAAAATATATAACAAACTTTGAAAACGAGAGTTAATAAAATTAATCGAATGGTACTTTGATATAGAAATCACAAGGAAATGTTTATTGAGTTTCCAATTGACTTTGTAGCATCGACCATTATTTTCACTTGCCCGTAGTTTCAGTGTTAACGATAACTCTGTCTGCACCCAAATCGATGGTAGTCAAATTGTAGGACAATCGAATCTGCTTGATTGACCCGTACGAATAACTACTTTAATTCTGTAACTCGTTACGGACCAGTTTCACGCGAATACACGCTTTATCGGGAATGGAGCATACCACCTGTTATTTTCTCAAAATGGCACATGATGAGTTATAATCAAATACACGACGGTGTAATCAAATTTGAGCACTGAACTCGCCTGATGGTGTCACTGAATATGAAACGTTCACAGGTGACAATTGCTAGTCACTTAAAGCTAAAACATAGATTAATTATAGTCGCCTTTAGCAAGGACAGGGTCAAATGATACCTAATTATTTCTGGTCGAGGACTACAGATTGAATGACAAGCAGACTGTATACTCCTATCACAGGACTGTGTACTGAATTCTGATTGCCAACTGAAGTGTCCTGAATTGCCCTGACTCACTGAATTGAAGTATCGTGATTGACACTGTATTGATTTCGGAAGTGTCCTGTATCGACACTGAGAATGTCTTGAATGAACGTCCTCAATGACGCTCTACTAACTAAAAGCGTGTCGTTATTGGCAAATTACTTATTGGAAAGTTCCTCTTGCGAGTGCTTTCAGCTAATGGAGATTTCGCTAAGTCTGTTCGATTTTATAGGTTACTAAATTAAAATGCGGATACGTCCTAATGTCCATTAAACTGCTAGAAATATCCTGTCACATTCTGTACAACAGGCAGCATTTAATTCTTTCAGACTGTCTCAAATAATTCTAGAAAAACACTCCGCCTTCAGGAAGACGGTGTTCGCACTTTCGCGATTAATCGACGCATTCGGGAGGGAAGATGGGTCTTAATTCGTGCTAATCGCTAGAAATCAAATTAATTTCGCCACCCCTGACACCCTCTTTCAACGGATATTTAATTCAATCCGTTGCCGACAATCACGTTTGGAGTACAGTATCTTCAAAGTTCTCGTTCACCATCTACCTTCGCCCGTCTATCTTCTTCTCTCATTCTCTCCCTCTCTCTTTCCTTTCCAAATGCGGAAACTACGCGCGTAGATGGAAAAGACCGGTAAAATGACTTTTCTCACATCTGTCACTCCTGGCTTGGTTACTTAAAACCGTGATAAGTAATTAGTAGACTCCGGATGTTTATGCAATTCGCAATTTTTCTACAGAAATTTTAAGAAACTCGATTCATAAAATCTTATTTTCTGTGGTGGCAGCCTTTTTAGATCTGAAATAAATTATAAATCGTACTAAATTCTGATATTTTATATCCTAGAATTTTTTGAAAATTTTTAAAAGCGATAATTGCATAAAGATCCGCAGTCTAGTAATTAGTGAATGGTGAGATGTTTCGTCGGATGGTAAATGACGGTGTGAAGTAGTATAGTAACAATAACTTATATTTAAACTAGGAAAACTTGCTTGTGCGAAAACTGGCTGACGATTAAAGACTAGAACGAGAAGATGCTTCTTATAAGGTGTCAAATTTGTAGTGGAGGTGCCAAAGAATAGTGGAAGAAAATTTGAGGTGAGCTTTAAATTGTTCTAATCTTCTAGTTTCTAATCTTTAATAGTTTTCTATATATATCGTATATTATAATGTTTGATTCTGATTTATTTACATTTAAATTTCAAATGTAGTTGAATGTTAATTTCCTTCAGCTGCCACGACAATGTTGAGGTATTATACTGTGTAGTCATGTGATTGAGACGAACTATATTGAGGTTTGAATTTACCGCCTAATATGGATTGAGCAAACATAGATCACTTGCTTCTAATTGGTCAAATTTCAATTCTCTATCCGTTAGTATGCATTGTTTACTGTGTAACCTTTAACAAGGATTTAGTACATTATCTACCAGCATGGAAGTAACACATTATTCATAAAAGATAAATTTCTTTCCTATATAACATGTAAGAAAAATAAGTTCATTTTCGAGTTCAAAACTTTGTTTTTTCCTTTTCTTTTAGAATACGGTTATTTTTGCAATGTTACACTTTGTTTCAGACGCAAAAATCTCTTGAAAATGATCCTCATCAGGATCGAAACGTCGAGATTTCAACTTGCAAATTTGTTATAAAACATGGAATTTTAGTTTATATTTGATCGAACCTGTGCGCCGAAACCATCTATCTATTATTTAAATTGTTAATGTTATTGCGCCGGCAAGTCTTGGCAAAAATTAATTTATTGCCTCTAGTCGAAGTCTTTGGTATTCAATGTCAAATTCTAGATACATTTTCGTGGGTCCTGCATTATACGTTACACCTCAACAGCTCTGTCTCTCTCTCTCTCTCTCTTGATCAATAATTCTCCCTTTCTCTACGGTCGTTAACTCGAACTCCTGACTGATATCTTGTTTTCCGTCCCTTTCTCGTAATCTGCTCTCTCGACTGTCGGCCCTACTCCTGGTTAGACGCGGAAATAGTTCTCAGTTACGCGTTAAAACAACGAAGACGACACTGTACCCAGCCGGTGATACTTGAGGCTCCGTGGTTCCATTGCGTCTGGAATTACCTCATAATCTACCTGGACCACCGACACCAGTTGTCTATTCGCGATTCCCGACTGTCCGGATAAACTACCATGACACACGTGCTGTCGCACAGCGGTTTCAAATCTACAAAATGAAACTAAAACCTCAAAAATGAATGTTTCTTTGAAGGTACGGTGACTCTATGGAAAAACCACGGTACGATAGTCCTCTACAGTTCCTTCAATCATCACACAGTTTTCGCGACGTGAACTCGCAGAATTTCACGAGTACTCTGTGCACAGTGAATTTACACAAATGAGTTTGCAAAACATTTAAAAAGAGGCAAAGTTACTATTCCTGATTAATTAAAACTAAAGAAAACTAGCTGCGAAAATTCATTTTGATTTTCTACCTGCCGAAAGCCTATTAGGACTTATAGGATTTTCCATAATTGTGCTGTATCAAAAGAAAGCATAGAAACTTTCTTTTACATTGCTATCTTAAATAGAACTATTAAATTACGTTATTGAGGGTAACTTGTTAGTTCACAATGAAAATTGCTGTTGCTATTGAAAATTCCATTAAAGAGTCATTTACCATAGATTTTTCAAAATTATGCAATAATCACCGATATTTCGCATAAAGATCCACGGTGTAATAATGACAAGGGTGTTGAAATTCTCTCAATTCTGAAACTCTCCGGAAGACGCTGAACGGTTCTCGATCGCTGTTGTTGCGGTGTCGCGGGTGCAACTCGCCCGCAGTAAACGATCGCGTCGTCGATGAGGCGTTCGCACAAATTCGGCTCTCCGGCCGAAATCCCGCCGTTGCGGAATCCTCTTGTCCGCGGCCGCAAATGTACGCGTGACGAGCGAGCACACGCGGCGAGACGGAACGTTCCGCTGCGCCCAGGGGTACGATAATTTAGCAGAAAAACCGCGAAACATTTGTCCGGCCGGCATTAATTCCGAAACTGCCGGCCGTTCCCAGCGAATCTGCATAAAACCGTCGAGCAGACCACTCGATAATTCGACCGATACGCGGGCGGCACCGACCATCGTCGGTCCGGCTCGACGCGTACGATCCACCGTATCCTCTTCCCCTTATTTCATCGACATTTTCTTCCCCCTGGACGGATTCGCGAACCACCGCGGATTTCGACATGCAAGCCCGCCGTCGTCGCCCGTTTCAGCGCGACGCCGCGCCGCTTATTGAAAGTCACATTTGTTCCGGCCCCGTTCGCGCGTTGTTACCGTTTTGCCAGCGCGCGTTCCGCGGCCGTTTTTCCCATTTTATTCTCGAATCGCGCGCATGCATTTTCGGTCTACCTCGAGCAAAGAGACGATGGTGTCCCTCTCTCTCTCCCACCCTCTCTCTCTCTCGAATGTAGTCGCAGCGGAGCACTGTCACGTTTACGAGGCCGGAGTGGAAAAATTGAAAATACCTTCCCCTGTGCCGGCGGAAATCAAAATTGTGGCCACGAGGAATTGTTAGCGCTGCGGGCTTAAATACACTGCTCGTCCCGCGGAAATGGCTGCGGAAATCAAACTGACTGTTTGTCGGACACACGGCTAACTGGAAACGGTAACGGTCGTATCGAAAGAGGAATTTTTAATTGCGCGATAGTTGAGGCTATTGCAAAGAATTTGATTAAAATTTTTATATCACTGGATGCGGTGCAAGATAATAATTATAATAGGATTGGTAGTTAAAATTTCTGGAGTACTCGTGCATCTTTCTTTGTACTAGTTTGTGGTTTATAGTAGCAACCTGTGGTGCGTTAGCATTTATGGCATATCTCCATTGGAGATAAGAGGGATGCAAACCACTGCCAAGGTTGGACGAACCGAATAAAGGGAATCGACGATTTAAAATCGTTTCACCCGACCATTGTAAGATGACGCTTCAAGATTTCGTATTTGCCTCTTTTTATGGATTCGAGGATAATCTTGGGTTCAAGTATGGTCTGTGTATGTGAAGAGTACTGGGACGCCTCTAAGTGGGACAGAGTACTGCTAGCCACAGACGTCATTCTAAAATTCTCAGTCACCACTAAACTATGCTGTACTATTATTTACAATATTGTTTACATTATTAAATACATTGGTATGTAATCAATTACTAAACACAGGTTTTAGATAGTTATTTCTTTCCTTCTTCAATCATTTTAACAGGTTCAAAGTAAACAGTATTTTTAAAATCCTTTAATATTTTTGCTATTTTATGATTCGCCTATCCACGTTTGGCATAAATGCATTAAACTTCTATTCTAATAATGACAAATATTTGAGTTTTACGCATTTATAACAAAATGTCTAAGAATTAAAGCAGTAGAAAGATTAGAATGAAATTTGGGTATATTAACATACTATTTTCAACTCATTAAAATGGCTGAAAAAAGTTTTTACCTGGATACTCTATCGCAACCAATGAAGGCAATTTTTATATGCGTTTACAGTCTAGTATTGAATATATAAATATCTTAATTAATAAGTTACACTAATTAATTTTAATTCATTTCGTGAATAGATTCACGTAATTTGATGGAGCAGTACCATAATAATTAGATTATGTATATTCGTTATTAAAGGAGAAAGATAATAAATATTAGTGATATCACAACCTGTAAGGTACTGATGTGCGCATGTTGTACGACATAGATGCTTGATAGCATCAATACATTATACGCATCGGTTAATTATTATACAGTCTAGTAATTAAAAAAAACGATAACAGTTCAAACAAATTCAAGCGAAATTGAGTGAAATTCAGCTAGCGTGCCTTGAAAATACAGTGTCATTGTCTGCTTCAAAGACTGCGCCATTTTCCTGTCACCCTTTTGGCAGAATAATAACGACCCACCATTTCCATTCGTGCCGGGAGAAGCGCGTTACGTCGCCGGGAGAAAAGGATCCTGTGGAACAGTCTGAAGTAGCGAAACGCGAAGCTGAGAACCGAATTCCGTCGGGGTGGAGCAGTTACTAATTTTCCGAAAAAACGAGGCTTGCAGAAACCGGTTCTTCGCGAATTACCGAGCGCTGTTCCGGAACCACAGTACACGCAGGGGTCGCTTGCGTCCTGGCGCACCGCGAGGAGGCGCACAACAATGGCCACACACAACCGTCGTCGTGCGTTCGTTCGTTTTAATTTCTCGGCTTCTAATTAAACCGCGACCACCGAAAAAAAGAACGGGCGAACGGTGGGGGGAGGGGAGAAATGGAAAGCTGCACGCAGGCATTTTCCCATACGTTTCGCGTGTTCTCTGCGAAACTCTGGCAGGGGCCAGAAGGGGTTGCGGAGAGGGGACGGGGAAGAATCGACGAAAAAACGAGAGAAGAAGAGAGAGAAAGAGAGTGGCTGGAAAATATAAGAGGACGGGATTAATGGACTCGAATTGGAGTAATTGTGCCATATCCGGCACGGTCGATACTATCGGGGCTCTTGAAGAAATATCCGTCATCAACAGCCACTTGATATCTCGCAACTTCACGACAATTTCGCAAATAATTATTGTATGAGGAACACAAAGCGGCTTTCGAGAGCGCTCTCGCGTTCCTCTCAGAATCCAATTCCGTGCCGCCTCTTTCAAATCCCTTTGTCACCCACGATAATCCTCCGGTAGACGTGGTCGCGTTGACGATGTCTTCTCTCTGTCTCTCTTTTCCCGTCTCTCTCATCCGGTCTCTTCGCTCTCACGGCCCCTCCCCGTTTGCCTCTCTCGTTTTCGCTTTACCCGTTTCAAAATTCCATTACCTCTTTCGCTTATGGATACCATACTCGTGCCCCCTCTAACCCGGTCTCGCAAGAATGCAGGAAACAGTGAAAAAATGTGGTCGAGTTAATAGAAGATTATGGGCAACTTTAATTCCAATTAAATCCTCGGAGGGATATAAATAGAATCGGCGACTGGCTTTTCTTCGCTATTTATTTGCCGCACGGCTCGGCTCGCTTTTAGTAGGCCGCCGCGCCACGGGGAAGGGTTCGGATAAAAGAGCGGCGATTATAGCAGGGCGAAGGAAAAAACGCGGCTGGAGATATCGGTGAAATATCGCGGGGTCGATGTAGCAGAACTCGAATCCCCTATCTGTTTTTTTGCTCGATTTAATTGCGGATAATGCGCCCGTCCCAACGGTCTCCCTCCCCTCCTCTCATTCTGCAATATTATTCCAGTGTATTAGCATAAGCTGCGTTCAGCGTTGATACGTTATTAAATTTTGATCCGGCAACGTTTATGAAGTTATTCGAGCCGGCATTACGTATTTTATAACTCGTCCGCGTGATTAAATATTAATTTCGTTCCCGAACGCTTTCGCGCGCGATGCTGTGCGCGAACACCGTTGGAAACCGTACGAATTATTCCAACGATTTTTATTATTACGCCCCGTGTTACCTTGCTGGAGGATCCACCTCTTCTCCCCACTCTGCTGGTTAATTTTTCATGTTGAATCCACCGAGTTTCTCAATTACCATTCCCCAAACAGACGCACAAACGAGAATAAAGTACCGAAGATTCTAAGTGGGAGAGAATAGGGTTCCCGACATACAGGCCAGCTGGATGGAATCCATTAAAATCTAGATGAGTTCATTTTCAGAATGTTGTGTGCTCAAGCAAAGAGCCGAATAAAAATTGTGCGACTGCGGAAACGTTTCGCATAATAAGCCGAAACCCCTGTAACGTCGCTCTCTCTTAACTAAGAGGGTTGTTTTAAACCTTTTAATACGCACAACGCCGCGCGCGCAGTGCGAATTATAAATAAATTGCAGTAGACATTTCGGAAATTAAATTCGTACAACCACGCACGAAAAACACCATTTCGCTTTTGGAATCATAACTGAACACATGGCGAGTTAAAGATGTATTATTGCATGCAACTATAATGTAGGAAATGAATGATTTGTGTGATGTTACTTGTTGTTTGAATGTGAGAATCGAGAATCGTGTATGTATGCGTGAGTGCCGTGATATTGCGATTGCGACACATCTTGTTAAATCAATATTTGTCCTAGAAAGTTTATAAACATTAGAAAAAGTAGGATATAAAAGGACGTGTTCACGTAGCGATTCGACTTTTTCTCGAGATACGAAACACGTCATCACGTTTGATTTAAATACGATACGTTTACGTTAATTTCCGTTAATTTCATATTTCAGTTGTGTATTTTCTTTTTGAATTAAAACAGTTATACAGTTATTTAATATATTTTCGCTTACAATAATGGCCTAACGAATGCCTTTCGTATATGTGAAAATAAAATGTTTATGGGCAACGTTGAGCAATCGTGATTTTATTTTCACATTTTTTGATTGATTCGAATTTAGAAAATGTGGACTTGAAACTGAGATAAAAAGTTTGAAAATCTGTGACATTTGAATAAAAATATATTATCTGCAAAGGTAATTTTGAAAAATGTGAACAAGTGGCTTTGTTAATGGTAATAATTGGAGAAAGTGAAAAACTATAAAATTCAATATTTCATTATTATTTAAAACCATTGCTACATTAAATAAAATTCTACTTAATTCCACTTCTTGGAAGTTTGTCCCTAACTTATGAACTGGCACAAACATCTTATTGTTCTCTCGTATCTCTATATAATATTTCAAACCAATATTTTTTCATATTAAAAAGTGTGGGCAAAAACTATTATTTCGATATTCGAAGAAGATGTTTAAACAATATTTTGTGCTACTAAGGAAGGAAATTAATAATACATATTCATAGGATTCTGTTCGAAATCCTCATCACCAAACTGTCTCGATGTTATAGTGTAAAGGGTTAAAAAAAGAAATACATTTATATACGCCTGCTATTTCTAATAATTGACAAAGCAAATTTTTATTTTGCATGAAGATCCGCAGTCTAATTGTACCTGTGAACAAAATTGTACAGTTTCTCTTCTCTGATTGTGATATCTAAAATTCGCAGCTTCCTCGGAGGCGTCTTAAAAATGGAAGGTGGAGTTCGAAGTAAATAGCAAGAAGCGGGAGCTTAGCAAAGGAGGTAGATGACGACGTCGGAACGAAAACTGAGCTCGAGATAAGTAACGCTTTATGCAGGCGTTACATGTAAATGAAGGGCGAAGAGAAGGATTCAGGAGAGGGAGAGAAAGAAAGAGAGAGAGAGAGAGAAGAAAAGAGAGAAGGAGCTTCGTTTTTGGGAGAGGAATTTAAGTGTGCTTCAATCTCGCCGGAATCTCCCTCGGATCCAGGTCCAAGACTGAGGAGTGAAAAAATCTGATTTGGTTCGTTCAATTTCACCCTTGCGTCGAATCCCCTGTTTTACCGACGAGGTACAAACCGGGGGGGAAAGAGTTCCAAAGTAATTGGACAATGGAAATGCAATCGGCCGACGCGAATTGTTGTTAAAATTCACCTAATTCTCCCGTGAGCACGTGCGGCTCACTTCCGGATGGCTGTTATTCCTTGTTTTGTTAAAGTCACTCGATGAAATACCGAGTGGACCAATTGTGCAAACGTGAAATGGAATTTTTCCGAACGCCCGAAATTCGTATTGAAAGGTAACAGAACTCTCCCGCGCACGCAAAAACACACTTCTGTAAAAGGATACCAAAATAAATAGCGAACCGGTGGATCAAAATAGCTTGCAAATGCAACGGCGATGTGTTACAATGAAATAAATGCCCTCGAAGCGCGATGCGTACGCGGTTCCACTGCATCGCAAAGTAGAATGCGATTACGATCATTCTGCCGATGCAAATTGTTCTCTTTTATGAACGTATTGTTACGTGCTAATTTGATGGATTCGAACGATGGAATCTCGTGGATACGCAAAAGAATGAAGTCGTTTTCCTTTGTACCTTTTCGTGGGTATTATACGATACAACTATTTCCGTAAAAAAATTATTTCAATGTCGACCAATGTGACTGTGCGTATTTTCTTCCAGAGTGGCAAAATAAACATAATAAAGCTCAATTTTCACCATAACATAATCAAGAAACTTGTGATTCATGACCGAATATGTTGATTAAAATTGTGCTTACTTCGATCGATAAGTATTTAGATACTTAAAAATGAGACACTTCGTATACAACAGTCTTGTACAATCCACGAGCATATTTAAGTAACAATTTATTAGGTGCTCTGAACAGTTCGTTTCTTTTTTAGCGCAATCAGAATTGGCAGGAATTTTGTTAGGAAAGCAAACGGGAAATCAGGAGGATGCTTAAGGAAGTAATAGAACATGGACACGCTCATTTGACCTAGCAGCGTTAAATATGCAGATTACGAAAGAAAACCAATTATTTTTGCATCGAGGTACAACAAATCGCGGCGGTAGAAGCTCCAGCAGGAAATTAGAGCAAAGTGCCGTTGGATTAAAGAAATTCCGAACGGGTTCGAACCCATGTCTGGCAATTCGGTGAGGAAAGGAGGCCAGGAAAGGAGGACGCGTAAGTTCCTCCGCGAACGGCTGTCGTCTATGGAAGCGGAAGAACAGAAGAGAGCCACAGAATGTAGCGAGATAAGGTCGGCAAATTGCAGGCAATCTGGCTGATTAGGCTGCACACTGGTAATCCTACAGGTTCCAGGAAGGACCAGGACCAGGACCACGACCTATAACCGTCTTCGACCCCCTTCGACGTGTATTAGCCGAAGAAACGAGAAAGGGGTTGAAGTATCCGCCCGAGGGCTGGCTATGCTACATCCGCGGCGGTTCTAAAAGATTAGAGGATCCTCGTGGAAAGAGGTCGGTGAGTCGAAAGAAACCAGTCCATTTTATGCTCCGGATAGCCGATACGTTTCGTCTTTTTACTCCTCATTTCATATGCGCTTACACAGCGTTCGCCGTTTTTGGGCTTTAAAAGGTTCCGCCGCTCTGATACCGGTAAACCGCCCTCGATACCGCCCTACGTCTATTTTACGAAATATTTTTATTCTACAGTGACATACTCTGGAAACGTTCGCCCGAAGCGAGTGATTTCTTTCGCGTCAATTACGGAACAGCCCCGCTGATACACCGAGATAATCCCGCCCAGCTAACAAGCAAACTTCGGTAATCCGACAATTCCAATTTCTTCTAAACTTCGCAGATTTGTAATGAATCTTGACAGAAATATAATGAAATTTTTTGCCGGGGAAAAGTAATCTTAAAAATTCACTCGTGCTTTTCTTTCCGGAAAGCTTTAGTGTACCTTCGGAAGTGTTCGTTCGCAGGGACGAAGATTATTCATCATAATTTCAGTAGTGTATTAAAATTGATGTGTAATTATGAAGTCAATCTCTTAAGTCGTCACGTTTTGTTAAGAACTGTAATCTAATCTGGTGTAACAGTTCGATACGATAATGATTCTAATCTATTACTACTAAAAAATAATTTTGTGAGTTATATTGATAAGAAATTATTACAATGGAATTGTAGAAGACTTGTATGCTCACTAAAAAGACAGAAACGTTTAAAAAAAATATTCATACTTGCAAAATTACGATATAATTATTTTGAACCTTAAATGTAGTCAGACTGCTACATGGTCAAGAGTAGCATACTAAAGTTCACAAAATTACGACTATTACCATGGTTATAAAACAAAATGTTATTTAATAACGTCGTCACTAGTCGAAAACATTTACTTTATTCTTTCAAATATTCCATACGTCTGTATGTAGACGTTTATGATTGACTGTATATTCTCTCTCGAATGTGTGGTCCATTTTACATTATTCAAAACACTTTTTGCTCGATATATCTTTCGTATCTCCCATGCTCGGGAGCTTGGAGATCTGTCAGGCTGAAATTGCAGCTACGAGACACGAAAAAAGAGCAGTAGATTTGAACAGTCTCGTAAACAGAAGATTCCTCTTCTATCTTCGTTCACTTATTTCCAGGATCGTCGTGCTAGAATTACGACGGCGATAACTAAACGAATCGTCGGAATTTCGTCGTGACGCATACTTTGCTCGTCAGTAAAAACCGAGTAGTGGTCAATTAGTACAGCATAGAATCAATACTCTTCTAAAAGACCACTTCGAGACCACTCGAGACGATAACAGAGGTCAGTTTATTACGATTTTATGGAGTAAACTACGATCGGACATTCTCTTTACTATTATTTTACGATGATTGGACGCAAATATATTTGACAGATATATTGCGACCGTATTACAATTTTCTGGTTCGATTGAATTTCTAGGAGAACGGTTCGCCTATATTTTGTTTGTCTAACAATTATCAATCACAATTTTTATTACCGAGCTGTAGGGAATGTGAAATCTGCTAATATACAATCAATAAAGTACTATACATTATCGTTCTCAAGTTAAGAGCATCCCTTACTTTTTTAAATATATTTTAATGTTTAAATATATTTTCAAACATTAATTTTGTTCTATTCCTTGTAAATAGATTATTAGGAAATCAATAGTGGATGATCCGAACTTCTGAACAGCAGTGAACATACATATAAATAAGCTTGCACTATTCCTGCATTGCAATAATGAAGAAACATGATTAATAAAGAGTTAAATGACTGTAATATTAATTTCTGTTAATGAAGACGAAATTATTTTCGAATGCGTACATAGAGCGTTGTTAATAATTGTGGAAAAAAAGTTATAAATAGAAAGTTATAAGTAGAACGAAAATTGATAGAGAAATTTCGAAAACAGAACCAGATATGGTCAGTCACATTTCTGCATTAAAGAAGCAACAACACGCATGCTGTGATAATGTTATATTGTTAGATGAACACTCACCGGCGTTATTATTGGCGGAATTTGGATCCTTACCTGGAACATGTGAAAGCAGACGTTGTTTAGCATGATCAAGTGTCGTCAACGATCGTATGTAACATAAATAACAACATCGATGTGATCCTTGTATGTACTAGACACTAGACAACACTGTGTATGTATTACGTTACACGAGGTGGGACGCCACTCTCCACGCAACTAATTAATTCTCTTGCGGCGTATATAAATTAACGGTGCTACAATGAAGCTATCCGATGTAAACGCGAAAACGTTCTCAAGTATATTAATAAGGCGACAGTAATTTATGCAACGCGGTAAAGCCCGGCGAAACATTAAGCATTTTTATCGTGATCGCGATTCCCCGCGAGCCGAGAAACGAGATTCCTTAATAGTTCTCCTAATTAAGCGGTGCTTAACATTTGCATTTGCGCTCGCGTGCTATCTCGCCCCGAAATGTATGTATGTTAGCGCGTATTAGAATTTCACCACGAGTTTTGTATAGCGTGTCGGTACCGCTCACAATTGACACTGAAAGCTTGTCAATATTTATTGTATTGTATATATAATATTGCATATATATAAATTTTCATTCTATTTAACTTTAAAATTAATATTTCTTTTAATTAATTAATTTAATGTTACTTTAATGGCAGTGTTCATTAGTAAAACGAGGTACTGTTTAGGTTTGTTTGGTGCTGGTGTTCCTAGGTGTATTTCTTATGTAAGTTCTATCGTATCATTGAAATTAATTGATAACGTGGGATCGAGACAATAATTTCATTCTTGTGTGCAAAGCATCACACACATAATAAATGATGTATACTTGGGATATAGAAAACATAAAATGACAAGTAGAGATTCACGATATAGAATAAAAATATGTCGGGAAATCTAAGGGACAAATAGAAATTCTAGGAATATAAAATGAAATATGGCAACGAAATAAAGTGGTTGCAAACCCGGCAGAAGTAAAGAATGACTACACAACTGTTGGAATTCCTCGTAAAACACGTGGAAACATGGAAACCATCAGTCAAGTGGTGCGACTCAAGATCAACAACATTTTTCATATTTAACTACGCCATCTCGATTGTTCAAGAAAAGGAGTCAACTTCAACCTTTCGTACTCTTTCTCTCTCAAACATCTTGAACTGCAGATAAGATTCATATGAGATAATTGAATGTTTTTCATGATACACATCATAAACGTAAATAAGCAATATATTTTTAAGTCTAAATTAAAAAAATCTAAAAAAAGGTCAGAAAAATCTCTCAACGATTTGTGTGTACCGTATAACTCGGTAGACACGGAACGTTCATACAAAATAAGAAGTTGGTGCATCAATTGCAAAATACAGGAACTAAATACAAATTTATATTTTTCACTGATAATTTTAATGAAGTGGAAATAATAAATTAATACTCTTTAAAGTCTTTTAATATTTCCACTTGGAAAAACTTATCTCAGCAAGATCCAAGATAAAATCGGTAATCGTTACTACCTTGTAAAATCCGAAGTGTTCAATTTCTCAAAGTACTTCGTTATTTCCGCCGAAGTGCAGTTTAATTACAGAACTTTCATTATTATTACGGGGACTTTGCGTGAGAAAATGTCCTTCTTTTTCGCCATTTATTCTTAACTTGGAGAGACACGGCGATGCTCGCACTGCCTAACGAGTAACAGCGGGATCGCTTTACGTGCAACAGCGTGCACGCATGCAGATGCAGCGGAAAGTTTGCCGGTTACGATAGTGCAATTTTGCTCGGTGGTCTGGATGGGGTGGGGAGAGGATTTCTGTGCTGGGACGCGCATCAGAGAAGAATTCCGTAGAGGATCCCGCGAACGCTATGGTACGTAAATACGTGGAACGGGTCCGGAGGATGAAATGCATAGTGCGATTCAACTACGGCGCACGTATGCGGAATGCGCGGACGCGACTCGTAACTGCATACGACTTCGAAAATCCGGCCAGGTTCGCTCGTGCTACTTATCTTCTCGAAAATCGAGCGAACCGCTCGACAATAGTATTATTCCCTGTGTCGTTCGCGTGTCCATCTTTGCCAGCGACTTCGCTCGTCCGACACGAACCCGAGTCGACAGCGTTTCACCCCGGGACAACGTCCACCCACGAAATAATTCACGATCCACGGAGAATGTTTCGCTGTTTACCTTTTTTCTCTCTCTGTCTTCCAAATTTTAATACCCTCTGCATTGATGCTCCTAATGCATTTATTAACTGCGGAATTTAGTTTTCCGCGCACACGTCAAGCGCATGCGTCCCAACATCAGGATTTGGATTAACTTCGTTGTGAACGGATCGATATAAATATGCCGAAATATTTGTGAAATTTGAATGCTGGACGAACGGAACGCCAAGCAGAAAAATATAATCGAAGCTTTCGGAGGATTAGAGATCGAACGAGATTAGTTCTTCCTGGAATTTGACGAAAATGTTTTGTTATTGTAACTATGCGAATATGGTGGTGATTATTCCATTTTCGAGTTTCCGACATAATTTTAAAAATACGCGACGCCGTATGTCAATATTGGAATAATATTATTGTTCCAATTCGATATGTTATTAACATTTCAATATAATATTTGCACGTTATAATTGGAAACGCAGTAGGTTATTTATATTATTGTTTTGTGCTTGTACCTACACTGGAATTGTATTTTACTTCATTTGTCATGAATATGCATCGGTTATATTCAGGCTATTAATTACATTTTTGGTTGAATGTTTCTGCAAACTGTTTAACAGACCTTTTAAGAACTGTGTTATATAAAATTATAAAAGTCCAATTTTTCTGAAATAGATATTTTAGTTTCTGCTTAGTTATATGTAAGAATCTCGAGCATTATAGGAATATATTAAGAAAATTGTGAAATATTGGTGGAAATATTACTTTAAAAAAATTGATGTAATTTATTCTATTTCATCAAGGACAAAATTGAGATAATAAAATTTTTAAATATCATTGCACTGTTTCCTTCTTATTTAAAAATACCAATGTATTATTTCCATCTGATTGAAATGATCAGAGACAACATTTTTTATTCAGCTCCTGCTTCTTGTAAATAATGCAAAAATTTTGTTTTGTATAGAGATCCACAGTCTACCATAGAGTGCGTCTAATCAATTAATTTGTTTATGTATTACGGTAGTTCAGCGTGCTCTTGAGCGAGACTGTATGCAAATGGATGAGTTCCTTTAGATCCCCGCGAGCTCTTTCTATATTTTTACCTTCACTGACGTGTGTATTTGCCCGTACAGTGGCGTCCCTTGATCGAAATCAGAATACGAAAAATGAAAGAGAAACAGATCCTACCAGAGGTACAGAGGACATCGATAAACTACGTCCGAGCCATCACGGAGATTGCCAGAGATGAATCTACTAGCTGGTTTCGTGACATCATTTCTTTGCCCTACTTTAATGCGGCCCTTTTCACATTATTTATCTTAAACGAAACCAGCATTTTTGTAACGTGTTTAGTGAGTTAAAAATTCTTATAGAACTTTAGTTGCTACTTTTAAGTGTAATATTCCTTGCGAATTAACCAAAGCATAAGGATTCAAAACGGTTCTACAAATTTTCATCACCAGCATAAAATAAGATTTACAAGCTTGTTGAAAGTGTCACCATACTTCAGATATTCTAAACCAAATAAAAAATTGATTTCACATTACAAATTAGCCTTTTAGCTATTAAAGGACTATTACCAATGTTAATACAGACTAACAAAAATTAATACAATATTGGCGTTTCAAATAATCAAAAACAAATCCGGAATTGCAAGGGATATCGCATAAATATTAAAGAACATTTATCATTGATAAAGTCCAAGCGCAGAATTGTTCACTGCGTCAAATGAAAAAGTGAGCTTCCAGAGATTAACACATTCGCTGCCAACGTCACACACGTGTGATCAGCAGCAGGGGTTCCTATATCATGTAAAGAAAATTAAATTAATTTTACGCGTGTCACAGGAAAGTTATAAATTCTCCAAATATGCTATGTGTTTCATAACTTCAAGTAACTTTTCCGTGACAATGTAATCATGCACATTTTACAAGGGAATACGTTACATTTAAAATATTGCAACAATGAAGGTGATCGCTGAAACAGGGTGGCAAACGTGTTGAAAGAGTACTGCTGTTATTAATATAGGTTAACAAGGATTTCAGGTAATCTAGAACCAATTAAGGAATTACAACGAAAATACTGTACAGTGAAATGATTGTTATCACTGGTAAAGGACCAAGAGCGATTCTCCGTCGCGTGAAATTAAGAAGCGAGCAAAGCCGACTTATCAAACTGTCCATCAGAACGCGATTATTAGTTTCGCCGTGGGCACGGTAAAACGTACTTGTACATCGTTCGATCATGGCGTCGATGGATCGCGCTTGTCTACGGGAAGATTTATCAGCGGCGTTACGTCCAAATGGAGGATCATCGCGGGAACACCTTTATTCCGTTCGTCCCGTCCACTTAGGCGGCTCCTTTGTCACTAGACTAAGACGGCGAGCAGGGTACGGGGCGAGGGGCCGTGAAAGAAAGAACGAGAGAGAAATGCAAATTGCAGGGGCGGACGAAGCGGGTGAGGGCAAGGGCGGGGAGTCGCGGTTATATTCCGGCCTCGTCGCTTCAGAAAAACGACGAAAAAAATCGCTTGTGCAGGGCAAGGTCGACATTTCTTCTTGCGGATAAAATGCTCTCGCTGGGAAGGGCGCCAGGATATCTCTCTCGGCGGTCGCATTTACGTCTAATAAGAAAAATGCTGGATCAAGGGCGCGACGGTACTGTGGTTCCTGCAGTTTGTCTGATATTACGTACTGATGCCGGCCCGATCTGCCGACAAAACATTCTGCAATCGCGCACAAGATTTTCTGGCCCTAAATCGATTTTGCATCGGGGACATTCGGTTTCACTAGTCCAAAGATGACGACGGATTGCAAAGCATTTGTTATGACAAGACTGCGGACCTTTATGCAAAATAAAAAATGCATCGATTGCAGGAGAAGCTAAATAAAAATTGTATTCTTCTTTTAGTTATCCTATTAAGCTGAAAATAATACGTTGGTGTCCTTAACCCCTTGCCCTACGATTTATTTTACGCTTTCTGTGATTAGAACTTTTTTGTAGATCGTAATTTCCTATAAAAGGAGAAAATTCATCTAAATTGTATACCTATATGTTCTCTAATAGCTGCATATTAACAAACCAAAATAGAATTTAATTTCGATTTAAAGAAAATTATTAACATACATTTTTATCAGAATCTGTTCAGAATCTTCATCACGAGTAAGACACGATATTGTAAGGCAAGGGGATCAATGTTTTTAACACGTCCACTGTTTTACATTGTACGTGCCCATTTTTGTCATAAATGCATAAAATTCACGGCCTAATTATAACGTACACATTATTAAACAAGTCGTGTGCGAACAAGCGTGAAAGCGTGTGCCAGAATGAATTCATTCGTATACCACATAACGACCTTCAAGGTCACTCAAGCTCAGAAATTTTCAGTTAGAGTCTAATGTTACATTATTGAAATGAAGAAGATCTATAGAATAGTTGTTCCAGTATTAAAAATGAAAAAACTAGTTTGTCAGTATGATGTCCAAGAAAAGATTTATGTGGTGGTTTATATAGGCTGTTTCAATACAGGTAGTGCCGTATATTAAATGAACTTCGCAAATGTGTATTTATCACTTATCAATAGTAAACTCGAAAAAGACTATGGATTTTGAAAATCGATAGCTTTCCATTAGCCACCGCTGAAATCCCAAAACTAATGGGCAGGGAATTGCATAAATTGAAATGAAATGAACAAATTAATTGAAAGCCATTTATTTGTTTCATTGGGCCAGTGTTTTACGATAACGCTGAATACGTTAATTCCTGCTGGAGTCCGGATAAGCATGATCCACAGAGCTCATCTATATGGAAAGCTACTCACAAGTAATTTATTCGTTTAAAACAAAAACTACAGAAGATATACAACTATTACAACGATTTATGGCAGAACTTATTTCTGTCGAATGATTAAACGGGAACGTTGGAAGTAATGGCATTCGAGGGGAGGTTGAAATCTCGGTAGAAGTTTTAGAAAACGAAAGTAGCAAGCGAAATGATGGCGTAAACAGCACTTTGTATCGGCACCCCTGTTCTCTTCTTTTCACCTTCACCTTGTGCAACCCTCTCAACGAGTTTAAGTCCACTTACCGAGTCCCGAGACCCTTTTTCTGGACTTGTTCTCCGTCTTCGATCAAGCTGAATCTAGCACTTAGACCAACCCTTCTTTGCACCGGGTGTCAACCCTTTCAGTACGAATGGATTCGACGTCGGAGGACCATGTGAAAGCTCGCAATTATTGAGACGTAAAGGGGAAGATTTCGCGGGAGTTAGATTGAAACGTTCGGAAACAACGATCCGCGAAACTGGGGGGTGCGTGTCAATCTGCTAAGTGATTGGAACAAACAGCTTAATGGAGATTCATCGTTTAGAAACTGTATGCTTTACCTGCTCTACGAGGGATGTAGCCTCGCTGTCCGGCAGATATAGAGCATCCCTTTCATTTAAAAAATATTTGCTATTTTTTCTGAGTCCTGCTGTTATCGTGTGTAACTTTGTGGAACACAATATTGCAATAATGTTTCATCTTAGTTTAATAGTGTTCCTTACAATTTCGATCTTATTTAAAATACATATGTGGCCTTTACATAAGAATTGTATAAATATCTGCAAAATTGCTTCATTAACATTTTGGTGTCATAAATGTTGAATGTTAAAATAAATGTACCGTTTGCAAAATTCATTGGCATATTCATTACCACTATCTTGTAGTTTGAAGAAAACTTTATGTATAATAGAATATACATAATATGTATAATAGAATATGGCATAATATTTACTCCTTGACTTTTTTCTATTAAATTGTTTCATTATTCCATAAGGGCGTACGCTGCATTTTAAAAATGAGGATAAACAGTGAAACAAATTGCGTTGACGAATGTATAAAGGTCAAATCTGAACGAATGAAAAATGTGTGAAAAATTGTTCAACTCATAAACAACAATTAGAATGGAACAAAAGAACGCCTGTATGCCTGGTTACGGAAACAATGAAAGTGAAATAGCTGCGAACGAATCGGAATATTCATTCAAGGAGAACCAGTGTTTGCTCGGCTGTGAAAACAGAATCGTATTAGAGTTTCAATGTCGCGTAAATGGTCCCAGTGTCCTAACCTCAAGACACGCGGCTCTTGTTTGGAGGAATCCGGAACGAAGAAGAGGAGGAGAGAAGCATAAGAGAAGTTAGCAGAAAAGCGACGCCCTTAAGGCCGGAAACTGAACAATAGTTGCAACTGGTTGCCATGGCCACCGAGTACCCAATATAACATTCCTCTGTCATCTCTTTTCTCGTACCCGAGAGGATAGATTAAAGAAGAACGTTTCGATTAAAAATTCATATCATCGATAACTAATATTTGAACGGAAAAATAGACTCAATGGATTCTCGCTCAGTTTTTTCTTGGATCTTGTCACAACAGAGATGAACGCGGGCATAAAGCATACGTAAATGCGGCGCGCATGAAAGGGGACTTGTGTTCAACCAACTGCGCTCTCTGCTTTAATACGAATGGCAACGCTATGAAAAATTGAACGCCTTCGACATCTATTGTTCCGTGACGCCAAGAGCTAAGAAAGATTGGGATCGCGGCGTGCTCCATCTTTCCGCCAAAGTCAAATATCAACATTATCAGAAAAGGGGATCGTTCCAGCTGATGCTAACAATTTCCTACGAGCTATTTTTCGGGCACCAACGGTGTAAAAAAATTTCTCATTCGAAACTCCCTTTCGTGATTTACGGCGAATGTCTGGGTTAGGTCACTAACTTCAGTGGGAAATCATTCGAATAAGTAAGGTTCTTTTTTGAAAAATATATTAACCCCTTGCAGTACTTCGACGAGCCAGATTCGCGATGGTTTTTAACATAGTTTAACAAATACGAATGTTACGCGTTTCAGTTTAGATGAAATAAAATTTGATTCGTTTATAATCAATATTTAAGCATTAAAATAAACGTAACCATACAAAAAATATACATATTCTTTTCCTTTCTAATCACTGCAACAGTAAAGGAAAAGTTATGGCAAGGGGTTAATATATTTTACATTATAATATTTAGTATTATCAATGACAACACATGCGGCCTGAAGGGACGTCAGCATCAATGATGAGATACTTGACGCTTTTTTTGCGCATGAACGTATCTATGTCCGAAGTTTTTGAGGAACTATTATTAGTGGGGACGTCCAGCAGAGTCCGCTACGACATGAGGTGTGAAAGAAAAACGGGCTGTGAGAATTTCAGATATAAGTTACTGTTAATATTTAATTAAATAATAAATTTTGCGAAATTAGCGGGCTGGCCAAGGTACCCGATCTACATACTTGACTGAGGCTACAATCGTCGCGCATGCGCGAAAGAAGCGCCAAATATCCCATCACTGTTCAGCATATGTATGCTGTAAAAAAGACTTGTACATAATGCTCACGTTTTATAACATTACATTTTACGTGAAGATAACCAAATGAAATGTATACAGAGCCAAATATAAAATGGTTACCAAGATGATATTATTTAAAAAATTTTGTGTGTCCAATTTCATAGAATGTTACAATATAAAGACTTCTACGAACGCTGGAATCACAACATTATTGTATCGAAAGCGTTCGATTGTCGGTCGAAGAATATTTAACGTTCTAGTAGGAGTCATAACCGAAGGACACCGATCGTTTTCGATTGATATCTCCTATAGAACAAGCAAATATCCTCCATTCTTGAGGGCGCGAATACCTCGAATTTTTCAGCTTCGATTATTACATCGAGAGCTCATTGCGCCTGGGAATGTTCCAGCACCGTGGGTTCGCTGCACTATTTTCGCTCGTTTCGATGGAATGTTCGTTCCTGCAAAGGGAGGGACACAAGCGAGCGAACGCACAGAGAAACCCACAGAACCCCTTCGTGCGAGAAAGACGGAGCGAGGACTGCAGTTAGGGCATGTAACGTGCACTATCCCCTGTCCTTCGATGCTTGTATTTCACGAGCTCGTTAAGCTCTACGGCTGAACTTTACACGAGATGAGAAAGTCGCAACAAATAGACTTCATCGCACGAATGACATTCCGTTGACGTCGATTTTCAGTGATGTTGAATCTCTATTTCACGAACTATGGTTTACTGTTCTGTGAAACACTTATTCGAAAGCAGGTTTACTCAATTATATGCATTACAGTGGTGCCAAACATATTGGCACGTTAAATTTCTAATTTTCGTAAAATTATAATTATCTTATCGATTATCGATGTCGCAGAAACTGGTTTGAAGTGATTAAATCTTTTAAAACGTAGTTGTAACAAAATACTAATCAGCATCGAGTAATATAAATCTCTTGTGGAATAAAATAATAAAATTTCCAATAGTATATGTATTCTACATTTCATTATTTGCATGAACTAGTGTCTCATCCTGTAAAACAATTATTATTTATGTTTTGATTCAGAAATATTGAACAATTGGATAGTCTTTTAAAGAAAAAGATGAAAGGAAGAAAATATCATCAAAATATTTATGTTCACAGCGGTAAAAATATTCTTTTGTAATTTTAGTTCTTTGATTGAATGATTTTCAACGAAATCGCGAAACCATTGAAAAATGATATTCAATGAAATCGAGCGCCTAAATTTTAATGTAAATTCTCGTGAAATGCTCGGTTACTTATTTATAGGAAGCAAAGCCTGAATGCGCGACTCTTCAATCGTCGATGACGTACGTGCAGTATTAATTACTGCAAAATGCATTGAATCAGTAGTCCGTTTATTAATTTACTAGACTAACAACCTCCCGCAACGATATCACTTAGCAAACGCAAATGAGAATTGATTTCGCTTTGAGAGGCACAAATGAACCGTCTTCGCCGAGTATCAAACTCTCAAAAGCCAATTATCAACAAAGCCATTATAAAGCAAAGGAACGATTAACAATTTAAATTTCAGTCGCCGCCGGCACGGATGGAACGGAAGGGTTCGCGAGGATACGAATTGATTTCGAAATATAATGCGATAGTAAGAATTCATCACGATGAAAGATTCAAAGAATTTTTCATCGTTTCAGAAAGAGGAGAATCAATTCGAATATGGGAGGGGTTGGACTGGGGTGTGGCTGGGGCGAATAGAAATCGTTATGGCCATTAGTATCACAAATTTCCACCGGATCACGTTCGCGTTCTGGGATCCATTTTATCGGTGGGATCATATTTGCCACTCGTATAAATCACGACTCCGCGAACCATTCTTAGATGCATGCAATTGGCTGTCTGCAGGCGTTGCCAAAGTGTAATAAATAGCAGCGCCGCGCACAGTATGGAAATGAGACGGATATTAAGTTATGACCGATCGTTTGTCTTTTCGCCCGTGCAAAATTAAACCGGGGAAACTTGAAGTTCGAGGCGGCCGAGCTCAGCGTGAAACCGGATACACGGATATGCACAACCGGAAGAAATTATTGCAACCCCCACCCTACCTGGCTTCGTCAGTAGGCCCACGGCGCGAACTCGGACGCGACGCACCTAATTTCGAGCATTCAATCCTTTGCTGCCAAAAGTTCCTGCCGAATTTTTTGTTTCTCGACGGGGTCTTGTGAATCATGTTCCAGAATAGTGGACCAAAGAGTGTTCGAATATTAAATACCCGATTCGTATTTGAAAAATAATCGTACGGTAATAAAGGACTCGTTCTCTTGAAAATGAGTGTTAAGAAATGTACACTGGCACTTTTAATATAAAACTGTTCTTTATTATACGGCGCGAGAGAAAGCTCTTTATTCTACGAATTCTTAGCTGCGACTGATTCGGAAAAGAAAATCTTGAACTTGAAATAAAGTAT
This sequence comes from Lasioglossum villosulum, assembly GCA_963971365.1. Taxonomy (NCBI): domain Eukaryota; kingdom Metazoa; phylum Arthropoda; class Insecta; order Hymenoptera; family Halictidae; genus Lasioglossum; species Lasioglossum villosulum. Next base: position 13,078,615 of record OZ020495.1, on the reverse strand, counting down.
CAAGTGGGATACTACGAAATTCTGAAATACGACGATACTTTATAATCTTTGTTTATTAATGCGATCCTGATATCGTTGATTTATTTTTGACAACTTATTCGGAATCCCACATGTCCAAACTTTAAATCTACGATGTTTCAATAGACCAGAAGAATATATAATATGCTAGAACATTTTATGAAAGGTTTTTTTACATAATTTAAAAACGTGTCTTTGATCATATTATATTCGTTAGTTATCAAACAATCGCTGGACTCCGATCGCGAACAGAAGTTCATGCATCCATTCTTTTATTAAACACGCACAAAAATGAACAAACTCAAGAAAGCCAATAAAGCCTGCTCATCGGACTATAATCCAGACGTATGTGAAGATCTAATAATAGTACGGATAAATCAAACCACGTCCATAGGGAATTTAAATTACTTTGTCGTCCAATGACATTTTTTACTTCTACATTTTTATATACAACTGATATACGGTTTGCTGGTTGATAAAAGTGCAGTCCCTTCATCAGAAAATATGAGTTGCTTTTCCAGTCTACTTTATTTCGCTGGCGATTTTATCATCTGTCGAAAGAAAGATCTTCCGCGGCAGAAAATGCTGGATAATTAACTGCAGAAAGACTGGAGGATGAAAGGAGGCTCTTCGGGCCAACTAATCGCAAAATATGAAATATACCTTATTTCTTCCATATAGATAATTTTATAAAGAATGCTTTTTCCTTTCCGCTTTCACTAGCTGAGGGAGAGAGACTCTTGCGACATGCTTGTTACACAATGCAAAGAATTGTTTAGTGTTAGTTTAATTTTCGAGGCTGAATGATCCACTTCCAGTTCATGATTTGATGAGTTGTATGCACAAAAATATGTGAGCACATGTCAGTAATACTTACGTACAAGTAAGAGGAAATACTACAAGGTTCCTTATGCTGTTTTCTAATAGGATTACGTAGCAAAATTGAGTAAACATTATCGCTAGTAAATACTTCAACCAGTATGCTTAAAATTACTAATAAATCCTTTTATCTTGTAAATTAGAATGACACAGAAACAAACTTAAAAAATATGACATTCAAGAAATGAAATTTATGTAGAAGTATAATTAGCCATATGAATTAAAAGTAAAGATAGGATTTTAAGGATCAGTTTTATAACTCATACTGGCGAATAGACTGCGGATGTTTATGCAATATTCAATTTTTATAAACTTCGAAGTAAGTGGCACGCAATAAAATCCTATTATTAAAGGAAACAGCAATTCTATATCCGAAACAAATGAAAATCTTACTAAATTCTATCGAATTTTATATTCTAGCATTTTTTGAAAATATTCATAAGCCGTAAATGCATCAAGATCATCAGTCTACTGATGAATGATAAACCTGACGACTGTAATAATATTTCCTGATCGAAATGATAAAAATTCAGTGTACACTGGACATTCATTTACAAATCGATTGTTCGTAAAATCGTCAGCTAATGCGAGTGGTTCAAATAATTTGATCAGCCATGGTAACTTAATCTCGACGTTTGCTCTTTCCGGAGTTAATCAAGATGTGCCCTCGGATTTTCTCCCTCTCGGTCGCATTTCCCCAGAGCGCTCCGAAGAAACGATACCGGGCATGGTCGGTCTCGAACCTGGCCAGCTAGGCGAAGGAATTTAGATAAAGAATTGCAGAGGGCTAGGAGCAAAAGGGACGAGGCAAAAGGGAGACTCTTTATCCTTCCTCGCGACAGCGCAGCGCCATCGCGCGTGTTATATGGAATGGAGAACGGATGGATATCTCACCGCGACGAGGGCCAGGAAAAATGTATTTTCTCAAAAATTATTCCCAGCTCCCCGTCCCCTGGCTTCCCTCTATCGGGCCGATGGCCATTAAGTCCGGGCTGCACGGTCGCTGCTCAACCAGTCCTCCGCCGAAAGATGATCCGGTCGCGAATCTTCGGTCGTTCCTTTTATCCGGCCTGATAAATCCTCACAACGGAGCCGCCCCGGCGCGGCGCGGCGGGGAGAGAATTTTCACAGCCAAGCCATCGGCTCAACGGATCTCCGCGCGAGTTAGCCGAAATGATATTTCAATCCCGTGAGAAGCTCGATCCACTCCCGCGTGGGCTCCCTAACACCCCCGCCTATTAATAGTAATAAGATAGACGCGATTTTAGCTGCCCGGAATACGCAACAGTTATGTCTTGTGACAACTCGTCGAAGCCGATTGGCTTATACACAAGTGAGACAAAAAATTATCATGACTTAATTTTATTTAAAGTTGGATATTTCATTGCAGCAACGTAATAGATTCCATAAACTTCCTGCACTATTGGTCACTAGACTGCGGATCTGTATATATTTATTGCTTCAGAAAATTTTCAAAATAGGGTACAATATAACATTCGATAGAAATTAATAGAATTTTTATTGTCTTGAGATATGCAAAGGCGACTACCACTGGAAATAAGATTGTATTTTATTCCACTTTCTTAAAATTCGTTTATAAAAATTGAAAATTGCTTAGACATTCGTAGTCACTTCTTGAAATTGAAGATGACTATGCGAAATATCAAAAGTCCAAATTGCTATGCTAACATTTGTAGTACTGTAGTTGGCCCTTGTCGATCATTTTCAATAAGTTATTGAATCCAAGTCTCCAGGACACAAAACCGAAATTTTGAGTTTGGTACACTTACCGCAGAATCTCACCGAGATGTAATATATACATATATGTATACAGTAGAGTTTCGTTTATAGTTTGTACGTACTTCGTTTGTGTGTATAAGTTTTTGTTTTAGTTAGATGAATACATAACCGTGCTTCTATTACCCAAACTACGTTCTATAGTATACACGGACGTACACAGGTACAAACGTACTGACTTTCCACAAGCAATTGAATGTTTGGATCGATAATGTTGTTTAACTTCAGTTATCCGAACTAATAAGAGCAAATATCGGGGATAGCTAGTGAATCTCTATTATCTGACCAACTTCGTCCCCCACAGAATCCAACAGACGAAGTTCTACTGTAGTGATATTTCTTATTTTACTACTAACTGATAAACTTTACAATTATATTGAAGAATAGCTTTTAATGACTTGTTATTAAATATTAATGTACATTATTTCATTTTAGAAATACCGGATGAATCCAGAGATATAACACTTGTTATTAAATATTAATGTACATTATTTCATTTTAGAAATACCGGATGAATCCAGAGATACAACACGTAAATATCTCTGTTAGGCTTGGAGATAGAAGAAAATGTTATACAGGAAAAAGTTGTATTATTATAGGAGGCAAAAATATGTTGATATAAAAGAATGTCTGATTGTTGTCGTTTTTAAGATCTTTTGAAGGTTGAATCGATGATGTTCAAATAGCACTATATATTTTTAATTTCATAGATGTGGAACAGTATGACATTCAAATGATCTTGATATTTGAAAATGTATGATAAAACTCACATGTAGAAACATGTTCACACCACGATATCATTATCAGTTTTTTAATAAGAATTAACAAATTAATTAACCTTCGGATTGCAAGAAGTGTCTTATTTTTTAACAGTCAACTTAAATTATTAGCTATTTATATTAAGTTCATTAAGTCGATTAACGTTGATCCCAAAGAGGTGGATTTCAAAAACCCAGTAAGGCCTCGTTCATTGTACGAAACGAGCAAACAACATTTTCAAACTCATCTAAGGTCTTTCTTCCTCAAGTACTCAGATTCGTCGCAAACGCATAAACCACGCAGTTCAATTACTCGCGCGGACTTACTAAAAGAATCCTCGTGCTTCGGTAAACAAAATGGAGGCATTTACGAACGGTTCAATTACGTTCCCGGGGCGATACACAGCTTTTCTCGAGTAGATATCCCCTAATCCTAAGTGCAGTATCGGTGGTGTGGTAGTCGAGATGGTGGACGAGATTTCGAAAAGACTAGGGAGTTCCTTAATCCCACGCGCCGTTGGCTGGTTAGATTATTCGCTGGTCCTCCTGTTCGGATGTGCTGGCTTTGCGCCGCTTTGTCCTCTTTCGAGGCTAGTAGGTGGTTTCTTCTGGTCCAGCCATGTTTCCTGTTCGTCCGGCGTTTTCGTGGCTGATTTAGAGCCACTAATCTCGGGACGGGTAGCGTCAACCCCTCGTGCTCCTCTCCGCCTCGGACACGAGTAGAGGCACGCGGTATGAGATGGTGACGGGGGATGAAAGAGGGATGTCCCGGGGGGTTGGCGCGGGGCTGGTGCGGAGGGATAAAACGAGCGTGGCTCATGTGGGACGGTCGAGTGGAGCAACGACGGCGTGGGTTAGGTCCGGGGTTGGGGATGGTTCGACGAGGGTCGCTCGAATAGTTGACCGTCGTCCGAGCGTTTCGAATCAATTCTTGCCCCCGGGGCTCTCGTATACGGTGCACGTAGGGATACTGCGGCTCCATTTTCCAATAATACGGGCCAGACTTTAATCTTGTCAGTCTTGGACGATGATGTAGAACCACGCGGATCCGGAACCATGCGAAAGTACGCGCGCCGCATCAGTCGACGGGCGGCGCGGAAAAAATAAAAAGCAACCACCGACCAGATAAAAACCGGTCAAACCAGGGGGTGAATGGAACTACCCTCTGGGAGTACGGGGTGATGGAACACCAACGACCGGCCATGAGTGTGTATCCCATTCAAGCGACAACGACGGCCGCCTTTTGTCCGCCGCGGTTACACCCTGAAAACGGCCATCAGCTAGATGGCAGGGGAACATGGTGGGGGGTGAGACAGAAATTATTGACGTAATATTGGAAAGCAATAAGGACACAGATGAGAATTGGTCCGAAAGGCCGCCGTTAGATATATGTTAGGCCGTACGTGGACGGGAACGACGCGATGGTTAAACGTGAATTTTCGTCGGAGCGTGCGCACCTGTGGGATCCAATAAAGTCATGGGATTCGCTGCCCGGAATTTTATTCGTCCCGACGGCGAATTAGAAGCTGCGACGATGAGACTCATGACTTTAGGGGATATTGCCCGCCGGTGAATCTGAAATTTTTCGGTTATTTTATTTGTCGTCTGTTGCGTGGGATAATTGCGTGCTTTAACCGTGACGTATGTGTAAGGGCTTTACTCGGGAATTGAAATAAACTTTCGTTCCTAACCCTCGGGCCATTCTTACAGCTCAATAGTTATTTGAAATATATTTTTGAAGTAATTTCTCGTCGACCTTCTGACACGTCTTTCTTTTTAGCTGCTGACGTTCATGTTGCAGGGGTGAAAGTAGCTTTCATAATTGGGTTGAGAACTCTATTTCTTCTAATATCTCGGGAACTAGCGGATCTAGGACAATGTCTTTTTCTAAATTGTCTGTTTTCGATCAAGGAATGTAGTCACATGAAAAGATTTCAGAAAAAATGATTTGTTTAAACAATATTTAGAAACTTCATTTCTTTTTTGCAATATTTCTTATTAATTAATTATTTTATTTTACTTATTAATTAACGTTTTGACGATTTCGGGGGTCTGAATCGTTTTATTACCGCAAGCATTCGGAGCTGGAATTTCAAAACAGTTGGAGAGCATACACGTTAAGGTTGGATTCGGGGCCTTTAGTAGCTTTTGACAAAGGCTGACTGTGGCAATCCCCAGTACAATAGTTAAAGACAAACATAGAGTTTCTCATTCTATTCTAATTTGTAATTCGAAAGTGTTACAACCGCACGTACGAAACTGCTAATCTGACTCAAGAGAAGCACCTACCGCCACATTGTTCAGAATTAAACAATGGAGAAGAGTTTTTAGTGGGTCTCAATTTGCGCGTTAGCACTTCAACAATTTCTGGTCTGTCGCGCCTTTAATGAAATTATCCATGTACAGTGGTGCCTTTAGTACCGTTTCCTATCTTAATATACTGTCTCCCGCAAGAATATTCTTCATTAATTACGAAACAAAACTATGTTCAACTTTCGGTATATCGTGTCAAGCAAGAATCAGAAACGCTTTAACTTTCCATATGAAAAGATTTTTAAATTTAATTGATAAATTTGAAACTGTAAATATTTGGTTATTATATATAATATTATTTGAGATTGTAATACATTCATGGACCAGTATTCAAGAACTTATTATTTCAGAAAATATATTGCATCTAGTAGCTATAATTAAAAAAATTGTTATGTGATTAAATGCTAGTAGTAAACGCGTTACAAAATGTAAACAATGTCTACTTCTTAACAACAAAAATTTCTTTATACGAATTTTTAAAAAGAATTCAGTATTTCAAAAATATTATCCACAGCGTATTTCTAAATTAAATGCACCGTGTGCATTTGTTCAGACCTCGCCTAGATGTTAGCTTACTACAGCGTAAGTTTCAGTAAAACAAAAACAAAAAAGATAGAACTAAACGCTCGAAGAGATAAGAAATGTTTCATATGATGTACCGCAGATGATAAATTAGCAAATTTTTACATTCGACTAACAATATATGCAGGAACCACTGACGACGACAATTAATGAGCGCAACACGTTGTAAGTATAGCCGGTAAATTCCACCGAAACTGTATAAAGTGAAAATTTAATGGTTCTTGAGACATTGCGTCCTCAGGTACGCAATCTAGCATCTCATCAGCTCCGCTTGCAAGCACCGCAAGTGGCTGTTCCCGATTTCTAATATTCTCGTTAGGAGCTACGCGGCTCATAACGAATTATTCGCGACAGCAATACCGCGGCGCGAGGTATACTGTTGCTACCTTCGGTCTTAACATTGCAACGGCGGCTTGTGTTTGCACTGGTTAAATATAATAACAGCCCAGGAGCTTTCAGTCACTTTCTCGGGGGGCGAGCAGAATAGACGACGATGCCCCCCTCCCCCTCGTTTGGGTCAAAGATACGCGAGACGCCGCGGAACCGCGACGGAAATGACAAACAGAGACACGGCCCTGAGAAAAACGCAATCCTGTCGGATTCCACTTTTCACGGACATTCTACCGCGAATGATACTTTATTAAAACCCACGTATACCGACCACTCTGTCGTGTTCAACGTATTAAATCGGCGGGACAGCGAAATATAGTGGCTTCTGCACGTTCTAAGATAAGTTGGGCGAATGCTGCCATTTTGTTTTTGAAACGTCACATCTATAAAGAAACCGCTAATAAAAGATTTTGTGAACAATTTTAACATTTAACTAGCGTTTGAAAAGTATTTTATTAGTGGAGTACGGATTTCTGTGCGATATTAAAATCGCTTCTTTCAAACGCACAACCAACAGGAACTACTTAGACATTTATGTATTTTCTGAATAATTTTCTAGAATTGTAAACAATTTATCGTGTTGTCATCTCACTAGCCATAATTTTACGCAAATTTCATATGTTTATTCTCAATAATAACCATGAATATTGCTTTCTGAAATATCTTTAATTTATTGAAATATTTATTTTCAACTTCTTATCGCGTAAATGTATATATTGAATATCACAAATTTATTTTCTTGAAATTCAAATCAGAGGGTACAATTATTCACAAAAGACACTTACAACTCTTTAAAATATGAAGACAATTTGATTAAAAAATAAATACAACATGAAATTCACTAATTAAACAAAAGCTTTTTAAATTAATCTATTTTTAATGCAAATTATTCTCGTGAATGGCTTTCATTGTCAATATATTGATGGATTTCGAATTTCTTGTACTTTTGTCTCCCATTGTACTTCCAGAACATCCTTAAATTAAAGAGTTACTTTCTCTTGTTCGTTTCGTCTTTAACTATTGTCCGTAACTGTGTTCACAATGGAGGCCGTATATGGCGAAGAGTGTGAACTTGCCAAGTGGAAAGGGTCAGGCTGTGGTCAGACGCCGCTGCGGCGAGAAGGGAGAAACAACAGAGGACGTGGTTGCTTCGAAGGAAGTAGAAGGGTCTGGCTCATGGCTGGACGATTATTCGCCTTTTAAGGGGGCGGCTGGCAAAAAGAGAAATGGAGCATACCGTCGACGGATATGAAAAAGAAACCACGAAGGGGAACACAGCAAACAACGCGGCGCACAATGGTTCAGGCGGCCGATCTAGCAGTTCATAAAGATTTTAGCACCATTTTTGTGGAAGTTTAAGGGTATAACAATGTAGGTGGTAGTCCAGTTTGAAAAAATACCAAACTATTTGGAAATGAAAAGATATTCCATGTCAGAGGAATATAACTTCAACAGTTTTCGTTAGTCCATTAAGAATTACTTATTTAAAAAATAGCGAACAGTAACTCTAAATTTGAGAAAAACAGTTTTAAAGTAAACGAATGTTTTTTAATAAGAAAAGTTTTTTGGAAATATTAAATAGGTTTGGCAGGGTCGACGTTATAAAATTACTAATTTTTTCAATCAAAAATCGTATTTACAAAATGTTTAATTTTAGATTCTTCAAATTATAATTCTTATTAAATTCCATTAATAAAGGACGTTAACGGGAAAAACGCGTTGCGAAACGGATGAGTTCGAGATCCGTCGAAGAAAGAAGCCAAAGCGAATGAGGTGAACGGATAGACACGGTTAATTAATAACCCGCGTCCGAGAGTTCAATAATATACGAAGTCGATGCGCCGGAATTCGTGTTCCGTGGAAGGATATTTTCCCTGGCGTTTACGATATTAAAAAAGCTTCCCGCGGGAGGAATTTCGTGATGCAACGTTGTTCCCTTTAATAATTAATCGAACGCCGGCGATATTAAAAGACACGCTGGACGCGGGCAACGGGGGAAGGAGAGGCAGGACAAAGAAGAAAAAAGAACAACCGCTAGGAGAAGATGCCGCTTAAGTCGCCGACACTGCGCATAATAGCCGAGTCAATAAATGCGAGGAAGCGAGCAGCCACGTTTTTTTTCTCCTCGCGCGCGCTTCGCAAAAGCCACCTGCTACAGAGATATCTCAATACGTTCAACGGCGCATAGCAGCTTCTTTTGTGAAGATTCTGCGACAAAGTACGACTTGGCGACGTGCCACCGCGTCTCCTTCGACCACTTTTATACGCCGGAAAGCTTGTCGGAATAATGTTCCTATCCAACCATCTCCTCCCTCAACCCCACCCCCTACCCACGTCGAAATCTTTGAGTGAACCGTCCGATTTACGGCGTGTTAAAAAAGTTATGGTAAATGAAGTTCGTTTTACAAGCGGAACTTGGAAATTAGAATCAGGCGAATGTTGAGAGATCAGCAAGATCGGATTCACCGGGAACTAGTAGGAACGTCGCGAATAAGAGATTACTTGCTTGCGCGCGTCCCGTCGGGGCCCTCATTCTTTTCCCGGGCTTATTAATTAGTTAGTGTCGGGTAACTCGGCGAGAAAGTGGGGGAAACTGTTTGGTACGTTGGCAACTGGGATGTCCAAATGCGATTTTATACTGTGGTGCAATATTCACTTGAATCCCGCAGTGAACATTTTTTTAAGAAACTGACAGATAAAATGAAAATGGATATCAGTATACTGTGTACCGTTTCAAGAATTTTTAAAGTGATTTTTTTGCTGTTGTAAAGGGACTTACATTTTTATCGTTATTAACTCTATATCATCTAATTTTATACCTCCAGACAACATCAATTTCAAGTCTCACTTTTATACATATACGTGAATAGTTAGTAAATTGTAAAAAACAAACAGCGCATGTTTCTATAATTTAAAATAACACTTTTTGATTGAAAACCTTGTATTACTATGTTCAACATACTATTAACGTGCAGAATGATGGTGTAACGATAGTTTTGAATTGCGTTGTATGGCAATTTTTAGTGCCGCTTCGTAGCCGCATGCAACTGCAAATGGTTAATTCCGTCGGCAGTGTGTTCGCAAAGGGTCCGATCGATAGGAAAAACGCAAACATGTTTCTAACAGGTAGAATCGCTCGCGGCCGAGCCTGTTAACGAGGCAGGCAGCGTAAACCGGTCGAGTTACGTGTCTGCCAGGGTAACTGCCGTTAAAATTCCGTTATCTGGCAATGCTTCGAGCACGGGGGAAGCGTCTGCGGGCCTGCTATCGCACGAAACTAACAACAGTTCCGGTAAATGGCTCGGCTAGGACGGCCAGAATTCAACCGCGTGAACCCTCGATCCGTTCGCGGAGTTGCATCGTTTCCAACCCCTCGATCCCCTGGTCTCCGCCCCTTATGTCCTGCGAGGCATCACAAGGCCTCGTCGAACCCTCTTCTTGAGGTTTCACCGTCGGAGATCCACGAGCAGCTTTGGCCAAAGCGTGCTACGGCGCGGGAGAACCCCTGGCTTTATTATATTTAGCGTGTGCAAACAGTCGTTGCTGCAATCTATGTAGCCGGGCGTACGTAGCACGGGAGCAGGTAATGCTACTTCCAAAGTGACTCTATTATTGCAGTCGAATATATTATACAAACATGGCTACCGTCGGTTAAACCCCTTTCATCCCCCACCAAGGGGCGGCCTCTTCTCTTGCCCGTTCCTTCCTTCCGACGGTTCACGCGCCCTCGTCGCCACCCGGCACCCTCTGCACCCTCTACACCCTCTCCCACCAGCCCACCTCCAAAGCCCCCTCACGGCTTTATGCATTAGTGATGAAGTGCTTCCTAACCTGAAATTGTCTTTCTCGCCGGGACAAGCGCCGGCACGCCCGCGCCCCGAACCTAGAACGAGCCGTGTTCTCGGATCTCTTCTCCTGGCTATTTTCAGCCGCTCGCCGAGAATTATTCAACGAGATGTTTTAATATTCAGCCACGCTCGAAGCTGACTTTTACCGTGTCCCTTCCACCCCCGCACTTGCCACCCTTCGCGCTACCTTGCCGACAAGTCCCATCCCACGGAATGCAAGCGAGCTGTTGTCGGGACACGGAAAGGGATGTCACTGATATTTCTGATAATAGTCGCAATCTAGCCAGAGCCAGTGTTTTAAAGGTCTCCTAATGGGGTGGATTTTACGGTCTTAGAGCAGTGTTTGCCTTCCATCTACCCCTTCTATCGATTTATTCACTTCTGACGAGGCAATACATTTTGAAAGTTAATTTACTTGTTTTCAACAGTCTGAATAATTTCACTTTACCTTAGCGCCATCAACTTCTCATTTTTATTAGTGATAACAGTCTTTCTATTTTTTAAAAATCGAAAATTTAGTGTGGCATTACTTTTTCCAAAGTATTATACAATATTATAATTCGTATGCAATATTTTTCTTTAACGTAGAATTCTAAATTCTAAGGAAATAAATAAATAGATAGTATAACTGCATGGGTTATACTTAGATATTTAAGAATATATATTAATTAATATATTATCCTATTTTGGTACAGAATACGAAGAGAATCTCGTTCAAACGTTAACTTTTAATAACGAAGTGGAAAATCGTATTTGCTTCTTCTTTCGTCGAGATTTTATATTTATAATTATATATTTCATCTTTTTTTACTTCATATATTATACATATATATGTATGTGTATGTAGAACCACTGCAAAAGTTCCTCCAATCTGCAAAATGCAAATCTTCTTCATGGAATGTCCACTATTTGGACGCTGTACAATGCGGGAAACAATGTTCGAAAAGTTTTAACATCATTGTTGTGTCTCCATAGACTTGTGGCGTATGGACGGCACTTCGCGCAGCTACCTGCAAATTTTATTCTCAGTTCCGTTGTTCCAGTTGCCGTTTCATCTTTTGGAACGCAATTTTTGCGAATGAAACTAGACCGAACAAAAATGGAATAACAGCTCCTTCCCTGGAATAATGTTTTAACCAGAAACAACTCCCCCGATATTCGGATTTTTGTTTTTTACATTTTGGACAGCGTCCAGGTGTGCTTTATCTGATTCGAATGGCGATATCAAGTGACATACTTTGGCCGAACGTAACGACCACTAGCTAGACATGTCCACTAGCTAGACTGTGTACAATTCTACGAATTACCAAACTGTTACATTAGAAAGTACAGTGGTTTCAAAGTTTGTTCGTCAACAAGAAGTCACAATATTTCGGAAAATAAAATTCTTTTCTTAGCTGCCATAAAGGCGAACTGGAGGGCCTGTAAATTTTATCTTGATACGCATGGCCGAGCGCGCATGTCAGTTTCGACGAAGATTGGCCGTATCATGTTTGGTCATCCGACTACAGATACATCGCGGTCGAGCGACGCACAAGAATTTTAATCAAACGCGGAAACGAGCTCCGGAACCTTTTCAGCGGCTTTCCGACTTCTGACGATTCTCAGAGCAAAGTATATTACAAATCTATGTATGTTGCCAATTTAGTTGAACAAAGGCCATTTTGGAAACCATCGTAAAATTCCCAATTATTCATTACAAGTAACGAGTGAGGTCAGCAGAACGTGTCTGACTACGATTTACCTTTTCTACTGTTTGTATACAATGTATCAAGACAGTGGTATAGTTGTCGATGGGTGTCCTCTTCGATTTCAATGACTTTGAAATATATGATCAAGATCATCGTGGTTGATATGGTCACTTATTCACTATTGCTTAACCCTCATGTGTCCATGTTTTCACGAACCGCATCTGTCCCTTAGGGTCAAATTGACGCAGTGATAAACAATCGTCAAGATAACAAGGCAAACAGTTACTTTTTATGTTTCTTTAGTCAAATCGATGAATCAACATTTACATCTTAGGTTTTTCGGTTATGTGTTTCGCATTAAATCAATAAAAGTTACGAAGTTTCGTGAAAACTTATTTTGCGGGTTAAATATCTTGTAATTTTATAGTGTTTTCACAATGTCAAATTAAATGAAGTGGTAATATAAGTTGATACAGGTATACAAAAAATACAAACGAAGAATGCGGATATATAACAGCACCAAAATTACGTCTAATCTCCATTAAAGATTATACATATCGAAACTAAAGTAATGTTCAGCTTGAAACGGTTTAAGATGTGATATCTTTTCTATAATTGGTGTCGCCAACACTAACAGCAAATTCGCCAGTTTCTAATTTCGTTGGACGTCCAATAGAGACGTTTCGCGGAATAGCGGTTAGAGTCAAGGCACGGTATTATCGTATTGGGCGGAGCAAGAAGAATGAGCGGAGAAAGAAAAACACGTGGGAGCGGATCCATCAAGGTGCGCCGAGGAAATTATTATTTTTAATATAGGGAGCCGAAACGATCAGCGGGGCCGGATACGACAAAAGTTAAACGCGGATCGTCCCAGGGAGAAAACGACACCGCTCTGCGGGGAAAGAGTCGATTCGGGTTGGCGCGGCGCGGTGCGGCGGCGCTTTCGAGCGAAATTAATTTCAGAAAAGGAAAACAGGTGATATCGATTCATTTGAATATCCACCCGGCTTCTCCGCCCCCAGCGGATCGTGATCGCGCGCCAGGGCTCCGATGTCTGCAGGATATCGATAATACCCTTTCGGACGAATAATTTTATTTCTGTCTGGCAGAATATATTAGTTCTTTCGGGCTCGCGGTTCGGCAACTTATATATCCCCCATCCCTTTTCTGTTTGATCTTCCCATACCCGGCTCTCTTTTCAGACACGCGGCCTCGCTCTTATCGTAAAGGAACTTTTACGGACATGCACTGCAAGAATTTTTTTGTATTAAATTTTACGCATGCATGCGGCCGCGGCCGCGCGAGAATACATCGACCGACGTCCCTCGTGTTTTCCTTCTAATTTAAGGCGGCTTTTTACGGCTGCATGAACAAAATTTTTTAACCCTTGTGCAAACGACCGGATACCTCTGTATTTTCTTCGACAATTCCCCTGCGGTGCTGTCGAAATACCACAAAACCGCTTAGCATTCCTCACATAACGATTTACATTCTTAGCTGAAAGTTTGTTAAAGAAATATTAGCTGTTGAAGAGCTGCTAACTTGTTTATAGATTCTGGTTGGCCTTCTGCAGTGTTCTTACCTCGACTGTTTTAAAAACGTGTCTTTTTCATATTTTTCTACAATTTTGTGCTTTCAATTTTCAGATAATATAGGGGTACCGTGTGATTTATTTTTCTTTCGTGTTAATATACAATATTGATCGTTAATTCATAGTGTAACCAGACACGCGGTGGTTTTACGTAATATAAGAGGTTCTTTATAAGAAAATGTAGTTTAATTATGATGTTTTTTCCTGAAATGAAACTAATATTTCTCAAAAATCAATGTCGTAGGAAACAATCTTTTTTATAATTTTCCTATGAGTACCGACCCACCCTGTAGACTGTGAATGTATAATCGACTATTAAGTGTCTGTTGTACCGAGTGATTTATTACATGGTAATGATCGAATAGTAATTGCAAGTGTAACGACTTTATTACGCAACAAGCCATTAAAATACATACTAACCCTCATGTTACACAGCACTACGAAACGTATAATTTAGAACCATTAGCTTCTGCATTTTTACAAAAATGCGAAATTATAACTGACCGTTCATACAACGGATCATTTGATCGCTGTGTAATTAATTTCCTCTTATTTTTCAGATAAAAGATTACAACATTGAGCATGTATCATGGTGGGATGAAAAGAAGATCCCTGGCAGGAATACAGTGATGAAAGTACAATCTCTCCAGTCAACATTCGTGTTAGAAATGTTTACAATACAATACACACATATGTACAATACAAACATTTTATTAATGTGTGTATATACAATAAATAAATAAAGACGATGTAATACAAAAGTGACTTGCCGTATAATTACCCTACTGATTTTCGTAAATATGTACGCCCATACAACTTGCAAGTGAGTTACAGTACTGATTTGAAATTGCAAAAATTTAAAAACAAGCATTTTCGGCTGTCTGACTTGACGTTGAGTTGCACTACTGAAATTTTGAAATTTTTCGGCCGTCTGACTTGACGTTGAGTTGTACTATTGAATTTCGTGCCACCTCCTTCGATATCATATTCTCCTAATACAAAGGTCAATTTTTGAGGTTTCCAAAAAATTTTCGCAAACTTTCGACCGTCTGGCTTGACGTTGAGTTGCACTACTGAAATTTCGAAATTTTTCAAGCGTCTGACTTGCCGGTGACTTGTACTACTGAATTTCAGATACCTCCTTTGACATTATGTTCTCCTAATACAGAGTTCAATTTTTGAGGTTTCCGAAAATTTTTCGCAAACTTTCGACCGTCTGGCTTCACGTTGAGTTGAACTACTGAAATTCCGAAATTTTTCGGTCGTCTGACTTGCCGATGACTTGTACTACTGAATTTCGGATACCTCCTTTGACATTATGTTCTCCTATTACAAAGTTCAATTTTCGAGGTTTTCGAAAAATTTCCTGAATTATTGGATTTCTATTAGGAGAACATGATAGCAAAGGAGGTATCTCGAAAATTCAGTAGTATAACTCACCGTAAAGTCAGACGCTCGAAAATTTTCAGAATTCAGTAGTGCAATTCAATAACAAGTCGGACGTTCGAAATTTTTCGAATATGTAGAAAATTAAGTATTGTATCAGGAGAATATGATATCGAAAGAGGTGGTACAAAATTTTCCAAGATGTTAATCTGACTTTACTATCGACTATTTGTGTTTAGGGTGGAAAAAAGAACACATTAATCGTTATAACTAGTTCTCTTTATTTTTCACTAAGAAATTATAACATTATACGAGTATGTGTACGGTGGTAAAATGAGAAGATGATTCCTGGCTGGTAAGCGGTGATGTAGGTTCAATTGCGCAGCCGATTAGATCAATGTGGAATGGGTACGCTTCGCTCCACGCGCATTTTTTACTCCAACCGAAATATTAGCTAAAGCGGTCACACATAGTACCTCGTTGATGGTGTTGAAATCTGTTAAACTGAAGTTTACAATGCACTTGTGGGGTGTTGTATTTTAAAGTGAAAAAGTGATTTAAATGCACAATAATAATATTGATAACTGCGAAAAAGACAACAGAATCATTTTAAGCAATAGAAAAAATATTACTATATGCATTAAACACTTCATCTAATTTATTCTGTAGGTACAAACCTTGTTCACATCTGTGAAAACTTACGCAACTTTATGAAGATAAAACGAACTAATTAATCTGTGAAGTACGTATGCTTTTCGGTAAAAGAAAAGCAAAAGGATCGCACATCAAACAAATAATCGTAAGAAACTTTCTGAAAAGTGGAGGAGTGCTTTTCGAATGCTTCACGTGGCCACTTGGAACTTCGTAACTAACTTTAGTGCTTTCATTCTTCTTTCTATGTAATATTCTGCTTAAAGTATAACAATAGCCGCTTCAGAATAATGAGACGCAAGGGAAGAAGTAGAAGTGGTGTATAATGGTCAGACACGCCAACCTACCCGATAACACATGTAATTAATAAATTTTCTAGCTTTGGAACATGATATAATAAAATCTCATTGTACATATTTTATTCAGATTTATTGAAGCAATTATTCTATTTCAATTCCTATACCGAACTATGAATACTAATGAAAGTATATCGACCGTACTTCACAAACGCTATGACGGAAAACTTTGTTTCCGGTCAACACAATTGAATAACAAATACATTGTCTGAATTCTGTAAGATATTAATCAAGACAAAAAATTTCAACGAAAGAACCATAATATCAAATAAATAGAATTTTTATGAGAGATGCAGAGGTATAGTTTAAAATAAACTAAAAATAAAAAGAGAAGTGTGAGAGATCAATCCAAAAAAGGAAAATAAAGGGAATATAAAAAGCGTTATAACAAATAAATCTAACAATCTCTGAAGTAATATAATAGCAACACTCGGAGAGAAAATTTATCGCGACAATGGCTCAATTATGTCATATTTCTAAGTTGAAAACTGGCGGCTCACGAAGGTAATAAATAACGTAGCAAGTAACGAAGTGCCGAGAATTAAAAAAATTACGCCGTTATAAATGTGTGCAAATAAGAAGCGACGATACTGATAGCGTTGTTTTATAAAGCATACCTCGCGAACGGATGATTTATCAGTGGATACGGATAATAATAGTTTCGATCTAGCAGCTAGGATCAAGAGTTCAATTTATATTCGCATTATCAGAAAGTCTGTGCTCGCTGCAATTTTATCCGGCCGGTGATCTTTCTGTGCATTGACAGAAATGATCCACATTAATGCCTCCAGTACGAAGAACATCGATCGGAATCGGTGTAAACGGTGAACAGCGTACGCATTCTGCAAAATCGTTAATGCGACGACGCTGCGACACTATACGCGAACACTGTATCGCAAAGTAGCGTGCATAATGAATGCAGAATGCGTCTGCTATCCGTGTTAATTACTGTTCACGCGCTAGTTGACAATTAAGGAATGAAAGGAATCAAAGGTGCGGCAAAGGGGTACATAGGGTATCGCGCAGGAGAAACGCGAGCGCGTAAGCTCGCAGCCATAGAATAATCCGTTATCCTTTTGCCATTTGTCTTTGCCTGTTCGCCCAATGTTCGACTGAAAAATAAACCAGAGGATAAAGAGGCCCGCAAAATAAAAGACAGCGTGCCACGGCAAACCAACTTCTAATTAAACATTCTGTTCCCGAATATCCGAGACCACGCTACGCCGCACCGGTGAAAACGCGGCTTTAAACCTTTTTCTTCCACGGGGTTCAATTTGCGACGAGTGCAAGTAATTACGAGTGACTGATGTTGAGAAATTTTCAGAGGCCCAATTTACTGCGAAAATTTAACCGGTTTTTTACCGGCGGCTATCGGACCGAATGCTGCGCAATTTGCGAATTTTCGAAAATGTTCGTAACTCGGAGGTCGTACTGTCATTTAACATATTTTTAATCACTCGCAGCGTTCGCGAGGAAATCACTTCGCGTGCATTAAGCTTGCTTTAAGCCACTTGCGTTTGCTCGATCCGTTCGAAAATTAAACGAACAAAATGCGAGAAATACACAACGTCAGAAGAAGCTTTATCAGAATCACACACGGCAAGAAAAATACTTTATAAATTGTAATTTATGGACGCGCCGTAACGCAGAATGAACCAAATATCCCGGGGGAGCCGCGTGCAGGAAAATAGCTCACTGGTTCCGTTCCATGCAAAATATCGAAATAAATTGTTCTATCAGAATTTCAACCGAAGTAAACAGTATTACGGAGGGCGGTTGAAAAATACGCCGCACGCAGGTCGCTTCTTTCGCCTATAATTTCCAAATAAAAATATTCCAGCGAAAATCGGGAGCGTTGTTTCAAATGTGTTCTGATAAACTAACTCGCAGAAAAAAAGGCAGTTACGAATTTGAACAGTTTTAATGAATGAAAATGGGTAGTGAAGGACCGTAAAAGCGTACTAAACAGAGGGACGTTCTCCTGTGAAATGTCAATTCAATTCACGGATTAAACGTGGTATCAAAAGCAGTAGGAGAGAGTAGGGGTAAAATCCAGAATTTCGCTCGTTATCGCGATATTTGCGCGTTGAAATATAATCGGAATTTTTTCTCTGGAAAGCGCGATTTCTCTTTCAAATGGCATGGGGGTGGGGGCTATACTAACCGGCGACTAGCGTATTATTTGGCCATGTGAATGGATGAAAATTGCCAAAAATAGCCGGAAACGGATGTGCAGGCGTGGCTGTCCGACTAGGGAAGGGTGGGGAACAGAGAGGACAGGAAGGGACAAGCGCAATAGTGCCATTACGGCGTGGCCTTCGCAAATTATCGTGCCCATACAATAATGCTAGGATGTGAATGCCATGACACCGTTCTTTTTACCGAGCCATCGGAATCGAAGTATTGTCGTTCATTGCGCTCTACCAAACATCGGTACCATGTGCACGAGACGCGTCCGAAATGCTTAAAAGAATACCGCGTGCTCGCTGGAACGTATTTTTAATTACGAAAACGCATCGAGCGGAAGTAACCGTTGCCATTACGATGTTGTCCTAAGCAGTCGTTTTATTTTCAGTCTCGAAAGATTCTTGTGTCGCACGACGAAAATAAGAAAATTAATTTTCATCGTGTTTTGTAAAGCTTGTACTTACTTGATGTAATTGGAATGAATATTTAAGAGACGAATGAATGGGTCTCGATTTGGACGTAAGGTTTTTGTAGAAAGTAACAGGAAAGTTCGTCGAAGATTTTTAATAGAGTTGAATTACGTGATTGTAAAACCGATAATAATTTATATTTTCCATCGGAGTGAATACAGTTGAGACTCTTTCTTTTAATTGTTCAGAGTTGCAAAGACTTTTATTACAGAACCATAGAGTATGACCAAGACTTCTTTTCAAAAGGAAACGATTATAATTCACAAAGGTGGGTCGAGCGCTGTTGCAGCTTAATGACAAACTAGATCAACAGAAAGTTCAATTATCACGTTACACAAGTAAGGGTTTGAAGAGTCAAATTCCATTAATCAAGCATTGAGAAACTCGAACGTGTTTGGACCTATTCACCTAGGTCTACGAGGTATGAATCTAATTAGGACAAGTAAACAACGCGCGCGCGAATCCTTCAGACTTGAATGGAACTAATCTAGAACTCTCAGAATCAAATAGTAAACAGATAAATGAAATATTGTATACAAATATACTTGTGGGTCTTGTTTGTTTTACTAACAATCATTATTCTCAATAGATTTATTTAATATAGGTTGTTTCTGCTGGGAATAATCTTAATTGTGCCCACCACAGCATTTCCTGTGGTAGATTAAGTTTATCAAGTTTCATAATTATGAGTGGGTCTGACGTGGATCTGATTCAGCATTCTAATTCTCGGGTTAAGCCGCGTCTCATATCTCTAGTTCATCTAATTCCCTCTATTTTCCCTCTACAGTCTCTCTATCCTAAGATCGCGCAATCCGAATCGCTGAGTTCTAAGCTGGCGTCTTTCATGTTTTCGAACTGAAATTAGAAATCACTGATTATGGATGTCTGCGGAGAGCTGAGGGACATAGAAACTCTCGACGGGGGGCTGAGGTTTGACCTCATCAACTCCGACGAGAACTTGGTAACTAACTATTGTTCAGTGACCGCCTTGAGGAAATGCGTTCGGCGTCAACACGCGTTTGATCTTGTCAGACGATGCATTCGAATAACAGACACTATATACAGAATTAAACAAAATAGGGACGCAACTATCAGTTGCAGGATAGATAGTATTCGCTAAATAATGATGAAAAGTCCTATTATACATGGAGGAATAATTAAGAAACAATGTAGTGTAGCTGAATGTACACTTGCAATTTTCAAACATCAATTCTGTGGTGTCGTGTCGATCCCGGATTTGAAAGATCGGGTTATGGTTGAATTAACGTTGGGTTGACACGTTTCTTTATTCTACAAGATACAAAACTTGGCTTGGTGTCTCCAAGTCACACTTGGCTGTGCTTGGAGTTGCTAGTGGCACCCTTGTTGAAACAGTTCTGGTCTTGTGACCACGTAGAAATGAGGAAAGCTCGAAGGTAAGTGTGATCTTGGAAAATTGTATATGATTGGTTGGAGCATGTGTTTTAAAAGATGATGGCAATTAGAAACAGTAGGAGTACATTGTACGCTAACTGTTAAAAAGATTCAGCATGTGATCGTCAGCTGCGTTTCCTTCGGATTTTTCGAATATTCTAAATATGGTGGATTCGCTATTTTTGCCCTTTATGGCATTCACGATCGTTATGCCGCTAGCGTCAAGTCTTGCTACCCTTCACGGTTGCGCGCATGTCTCTTCGCAGACGGTTTCACGACGGAACAAATTCTTCACAAGGTCTTAAAATCTTAAGCACGATGTTAAAGTAAAGCCTCGTTGATTTATGCAAGTGGTTTTAATCATTTGAGTACTCGTTATCCTAACCCTATCCTGAAGATTATGAACCATTTTTTCGACTCTTTATTTGAACACGCATCCTTGTCTCCACATCCTCAAGCCACAGTTTTCAATCTAAAGTCCGGCGAGTCTGTCTCCACGATTCGTATCTCGAGAGTCGGTAATTATTCATCAGGATTCCTTGAATTAGTCTTGATTTTAAATTTCCCCCGCGTCGTAATATTTCGGTAGGATCCAAAGTTCCGGCGGTCGTCCCAGGAGACGAACATTAATTCCATTATTCTGAGAGGAGCCCTCAAACAGTCTTGCAGCTGCCGGAAACGATGAAGTTGAAGAATAAATCATATCGGTCGGATGTACGCGTATAATGATACCTGATCTACTATGGTGCTAGGCGGATTTCAGCTCGGGACAAGCCCCCGAAAACTTTTTAAATAATTACAGGGAGCCACGGTCGCAGGGTCTGGCCAGTAAGGGTTGCTTGGCGAAGGGTTGCAATTGAGTCGGATAGCACAGTCACCCACCTCCATCCACTGGCCACGAACTCCACACTCAAGCCCGCGGGCATTAATGGGAAAAGTTTGCTTTTATCTTTTAAACGCCCGGCAACACTACTAATTTCTAACTTCAGGCGTTACTTGTATCCGCTTTCACGATTTCGAGTGGCCATGCCGGGACCACAAGAGGGTCTACTACCTCGTACGGTCCACAGTCACTATTTCTCTGACAGATCGAGGATCGCTGTAATTTTTTCTTTCCTCGGGAGATGGAATGAAAATAAAACGAACACACTCGTTACAGGACCCTGTCCCTTTCTTACTCTCCGCTTCTTTGACGATTCAATCTGGCACCCATGAATGTGGACATAGACGATGTCTGCACATGTACAGTTTTATAAATAAAATTGATTTAAAGAACGCTGTACATTAGTGTTCGATATGTACTCGACTTTATAAAAACTTCAATTTTTTCAACAGGAGTTGAATACAAAACTTTCTTATTTTCAATAAATCTTGTATGAAGCTTTCATCGACCTCATCGTGATAGCTTGCTGGTTGAGACGAGACCAAACACGATACCATTTATAAAATCTCCTTTAATTTCTCTATACTATGCCCTTGAGATGATCTTGACTTCATAAATTTAGGTTTCATCCACAGGAGCTTTAATATCGAAAGCTGTTTTATTTACACTAAGTGCTGAAGTCAAGATCATCTGAAGATCATGTTATAGGAGGTTTTTGTATTCGTTTCTTTAATCTGCAATAACTCTAATTAAACAAGTCAAGGTGGCCTTGATTTTTTGTCGAAAAAATAGTTTCTGTTATTTTGTGTATTTCGATATGTAGCCAACTAAATACTGAATAACTTTCGTTAGAAACATTTTTTGTCAGACTGTTGGAAGTACGTGAAAAATCGTGGCTACAGTCGCGTGCCACGCCCTGTATGCAATGATGCACTTCATAAAACCGTGTCAAACTTTCCAGGGAGGAAACATCCAAGCTCTAGGACACGAACTTGAATGCAAGAAATCTGGGAACGAATCATCGGGGCTCCACAATTTCTTTAATTAATTACTCTCAAAGAGGCTAATAATCGCGAGGAAATCCTTGTTTGCTCTCGCCGGATCATCAATGCCGGTCTCTCGCGTTCTCTCGGGAACGTCGCCATCGCGCGCTCGTCTTTTTCCCTCTGATCTGTCTTATGAGGGCGGATTAATTAACGCTGCTCGACCGAGCCGGGCCGAGTCGAGTCGGACCGGTCCGGGCTACGATCTTCGCATAATTGCCGCGAATGCCGTTGCTCCTTCGTGACCGTTCTCACGGCTTATTTTAAATGTGACGTGAAATCAGCTTAATAGCATCCCACGAAATCGAGGGAGGGCCCTCTGTTCAGCCGTGCACCCAATCCCCCCAGCCCTCCTTTTATCTTCTCGAACGGAGAATCCTAACGGGGCAACGAACCGTGACACTTTTAAGCTGGCAGGCTAAGTCTTAAGGATTTAACGTCGAGTGCCGGTTTCCCTTGTTATCGTGAAGATCGTCCTAGATGATGACGATTATAAATCAAATCGCCTGGCCCGGCACTCGTTAGCTTCCGGGTCTTCTGCTAGACAGCTGCTATTTGAATCTAGACCGAAGGAGCTTCGAGATGACCTGGATGGCGCTATTCGGTCGCTGTAATTGTCCACCGGACGGGAAACCGGTCCCCGTGATCTTGGTCGAGCAAATATTGACGATTCTTTCCGTCCCGGCGAGCACCCTCCAGAACACTCGAGTTATTTTCAGACGATTCTTTCGTTGTAATGACCCCAATTCCATGGACGTTGTCTTCACGGTTAGTTATTAGTTAGCTACGAGGATAATTTTATTGATGGTTCTTGCAAGCCGACCGCGTTTCAAGCGCGCAATTACAATTCTGTGTGCTATTTGTAAGAACAGAAGTGTACTTCACGATATCGATTGAAACTTTCAGGATTCCAGAATTACATGTGATAAAAGGGTACAAATTGATTTATTTATGTTTGAAAAAATTGTATAGTTCACCTTATATCCTGAATAAATTAATGGTTGGACCAGACACTATGTCGGCCAGTCCAATCTATCGTAAACAACAGGAAACGTAATCATGGCTGTAGATAAAATTCGTTAATCAACATCTCGCGAATGCGCATACTAAACACTATTGTTTTAATGCCTTTTTATGTACATCATTAAGCTCTTTCACTTGGGCTTCAAAGTACTCGACATTCGGTATAATAATAGACGCCGATTATTATTACTCATGCGAAATCAAAATTGTCTGCGTTCATTTCAAAATCAAGGAGTTACACGCACAAACATGTATTACCTTTGTCAATAATTTCAACAAGCAAAAGTAATGCTACTTTAACGTTCCTTTTCTTTGGCGTTCAGCATTTGTTATTTTAGTGTTCAGAATTTGCGATTTGTATTTTACAAATAGAGATATAGAGCTCTGTATTAAATGCTCTCTGTGTAAGAGCAGTTATTCAGACAATTTTTGAAAACCTTCGAAACAAATGCCTCTCGTACAATGGAACCGATGTAACGAGTTTCGCAGAGTTCCTCCGACGTTCTTTTGATAGCCCATCTATCGAGCAACCCCTAATTCAAAAGGACCCTGCATAAAATGTACGTAGCGAGTATTTCGCTCAGCGGTTACAGTACCGAGACGACGTTACTCGCTGAAGCAAACCGTGTCAAAAGTGCTGTTTAATTGTCCTGACCATTAAGTTTCGCACGACGGGACGCTCCCGGACTAATCTGTCTTGCGATTCAGGCGGACGGAGTTTAATGAAAGACTCTTAAACCCACCTAAGAGTGCGAGGGTGGTGATTGCCAACAGGGTGCCTGGACCGTAAAAGTTTCAATGCGCCGAACGAAGCGTGACCAATCGAAAAGAAGGTGTCGTTTCGAAGCGGCTCGGAAGGGAAACGCTTCGGAAGTTCCCCCGGCCCGACGTAACGAAGCGTTCCTCGTTAGTGTAGCAATTAGTCGATGAGGACCGATTGGCCTACGAAGAATAAGATCGAGGAGTCAGTCGATCGAAAAAGGAATAACACTTTTGACCGACTCCCTCAGTGGCGAAACGGAAGTCTCTCGTAAAGTCAAGTACCAAATCGGAAACTCTGACCAACAATTTGGAGTATCTCAAGATTTGATGGTTCCTTAAATCTTTAATTATTCGCGTAGAACAGCGGATTTTTATGGAGAACAAGAACTGTCCGAGTCGATTGTAAGAACGTTAAGTGAAAATGTATAATTTCCACGTAGAGAATAATATACAATTTCGAATGTATTCTGCATTTGGCCAATCCAATTTTGATAATCATTCGACAATCTCCTGTAACAATATCTTTATAATTTCAATAATCACGAAATAAAGTGTACATGTATGTACTTGATCGTCCATCAGGAGATCACAGCTATACAGGGTGTTCGACTACAGGTGGGAGAAAATTTAAGGGTTGGTTCTTATCGATGATATAAGACGGAAATGAAGAATAAAAAATTGCGGTTTCGACTTCGTTATTTAGCTATTAACAACGCGACAATCACGTATCAAGTGACAGATGCATGCAAACCTTGGTTCTCATTTGGGGCCCCAGCAAGGTGACAATGTTTAATAAATCGTTGGACAACATTGAGCTCTTTGACGTACACAAAGTACACTTTTGTTAGACGCGTTGTTGATTTTTAATTGTTAATAGCTAAATAATGAAGCCGAAATACCAATTTTTTTATTCTTCATTTTCGCCTTGTATCATCGTTAAGAACCACCCCTTAAATTTTCTCCCACCTGTAGTCGAATTCCGCTGTTGGCCGAATCGCAAATACGAGTGTTAGCGTGACTGGAACATAGCAAAATGGCGACGCTGAGGCCCCAATGACGACCGTTGCTGCTAGAACCCAAGCGTATGAGTGGGGTCCACAGCTTGGACTCAAGAGGGGAGCATTACAGATTTCCTGCGCTCCACAGTCGAAATCACTGCCATCTCCTGATAGACCATCAGTTCTCAGTACCTCTTCACGTGACATAAATATAAGTGTCGAAGAATCCCGATGTGTGGCCGTTTGACTATGCCTGAATCGGATTGAGCTAGTTTCAGCATAATTTAAATGATCGTTTCGACTTTTATCTTTGGATCCTTAAGGTGTGCTCATACGGATGCCGACTCCAGGGGACAGTGCCAAAAATCATAAATCTCGAGCGCTGGTTGACGGCCTAGGACCTTTCCTTTCCATACACACCGCAGCGAGCCATCAACCAGCGCTCGAAATTTATGATTTTTGACAGTGTCTCCTGGAGACGGCACTCGTATGAGCGCAGCCTTATTAATCAGTTAAATAGTAAATAAAATCGAAAGTTCAATGGAAAACATTATAATCCTTTAATGTCAATACGTTTGCACATAAAATGTAGACGTCGAGGAATTTGTAGCTGCCTGACTGTGTTTAAAGCGGACTGAGCTGAACCGAATGGGTTTGTAGTGGGACTGACCGCATTGTAAACTGAATAGAAAATCGAAAGTAGACTAAAGAAAACTAGGGACGCGTTAGGACCATTGTTGCCAGGCCAGAGAGCGGATAAATGCTCGGCTGAGGAGCTCGGTAATGCTGGTAGTATGTATCGCTGCCGTAATACAGCATATAAAGTGTAATTAGGCTGCTCCCTGGTTCGTTGTACAACACTGTTAATCCGAGTGGAAGGCGGGACGATTGGTCGGCCGTTTCGTGTCGCGGTGACTCGACGGATAAAGCTGTCCAGAAGTAGTTTAAGCCGTCCCGGACTGTAACAGCATCTGGACCCATTAAAGGCCGAGATAGAGGCTGTTACAGGGTAACAAGCTCTCCGCTATCCTTGCTCTCGCCCCTCACCCGCCAAGCTAGAACGATAATCGGGGACACGCGGCGAGAACGAATGAAATTCATGCCGGTCTGCCGATGTTTTTCGTACTGGTGGTGAAATAAAGCGCATCAACTACCAGTCGCTTGCAAATCCCGACGGGGATGGGAACTCGCCCCCCTGGTATCGGGTTTAGGGTGCATTAACATACGTAAGACTCGACGGGACGAATTATAAAGTCTAATGGAGGCAGCCGGTTGGCGCGTGCCTCAAGCCGGCCAGCGACTTAGGGCTCCTTCGCACGAGATAGTCGCCAGCCACTCGATTTCTGAATACAGCATCGATGTGCTTCGAAGAGGGGTGCGCCCTTCTCGAGAAACCCGCACACTCGCCGAAAAGTCTAGCGCGGGGTACATAACGTTGATTACGAACACTATATTTTTGGCCTTAATTATTTCCTTATGAAACTTTACCGACGTATTCGACAAATTTTTTATTATTAAAATGAGCCCCTAAACAATAGAATTTATAACATATTTACTTGTTTGATTCACGACTTAGTGATATGCATACATATCATTCAATCCAAAGTAATCTAGGTGTGTAGAACAGGATTTATCGTACAGATCAGTCAAGTTTTAATGTAACAATGTACCTAAATAACCGTTATTGATAATCGAATTTTCCACTGACTGGTATGGATAATCGAGGTTCTACTGTATCGTGAATTGCACAGGTGAATTTGATCAAAACTGTGATCTGTGTTTGTTGTACTTTTAGATTTCCAAAACTTTTCCATTTTTTTAACTAGTAGATTCTTCAAATCGAAATTAATTGAATTAGTGCCTGAACATCGACAAACGTTAAAATTATAATAGATCTGAAAACATAAGAAAGAACAGAAATATTAACAGAGTAGCCACCGGTGCGTTAAGTTGTACAAATAAGGAACGTACTAGAGTTAATAATGCAAGCGGTGCAGCTGTCGAGTGGCAGGAACGTGGTCGCGAACGGTAGCATTCCTGTTAGCTGCGTTGTAGAAATTTCGAAGTGATCTCATCGGAGCGTTTGAAGCGCGATCGAATGGTGTCGTGTGAAAGAGCCTTTAGCTGGGTTGGCTCAACTCTAAAATTATTCCGAAACTCGACTGAAATATGCCACCGCGAGCCTCTTCCGTTGGGGCAGAGGTTTTAGGCAGGCCGGCGCGCTGTAAACAGTGAACTGTACAACTCGGCGGTCCCTCCCTTCTTCGTTATTGCAGACGTTCCTGGAATTCCGTTTAAGGTAATTCTCAACTGTCGCGAAGTAACCGTGATTCTGAATTCAATATCGCATCGCGATGAATTTCATTACGGCATACCTGCCGCCTTATTGAAGGACGGCCGAGCCGACGAGAGAACTCCGCGTGCGCGCGCCAGCGACTGAAATGAAGTCGTTCCCCGTTCCTTCCGCGGGAGTTTCATTACACTCCGGCCTCGCTGAAACACAGAACAACCGTATCCACTTTAAGGCCGCCTGCACGCAATATACCGCAACAAGACACGGGCAAACAGACCGCGCACCCTCGCCGAACCAAATAGATCGTCTTGCCAGCTTGATCGTTGAAGACTCTCGGACTGTCGGAACCGCGAAAATTCTTCAGTAGTTCTACCATCTGAAGCCAAGCTATTCAAATCCACGCTTCTGACCCACATCTGAACTTTATTAACTTAACTTCAGAATCATACTTCAACCCTCTCGCGGATGGGCCCAAGTCAACGTTGATCCTAAGGGAGGGGTTCCCGGATCGGTCGCGGATCCTGGCATCCCTCAGTAGTCTAAGGCTGGGTCATGGTGAAGATAGTGGGTATCAGACAGGTCTGTTTTAACCTTGAGTATCGTAATACCAATTAACCCTCAGCAGTCGAGGGACGGATCAGTCACAACTAAAAATTGCCATTATCAATTACTAAACATGTTAGTATTTTACGAGGCACTATATCAATTGTATATCTATAAATGATCGGAAGAAATGTTTAATTTTCGAGTGAAAAGTGTAAAGTATGTATTAAGTAAAGCGAATAGTTTTTAAAGAAATAATACACATTTCCACACAACTAATTCTATGTAATGGAAGATCGGATTCCATAAAAGTTTCATCAAAATAAATCAACATGATCAAAAACAAACAATGTCGTATAATCTGTCCATTTAAAATAAACAACGTCGCACACTATGTTCATAACAAATAAATAATGTCGTACAGTATGTCTGTAACAATTCCGTTCAGCAAAATTGAATGGACCTAACGGACCCGTATGTACTATTTACCGCCGACACTCATCGCACATCAACCATAAGGGAATCACGTAAAAGCAGTAAATTAAACACAGACATTACGCTAGAATGCGAGAAATGCTAAAAGTCGCAATACACAGAGCACGCGAACACGTCCAAACACGAAGAACTCTAAATCATTCAACTTATAACTCCCCGTGACTCTTCACAACTACTTGTTGAGTTCTCAAATTATATTTCCATACATATAAAATTGTATATCCGGTTTGATGTGCACATCAATTTCGCGGTTAATCGCGGATTAACAACGACCTTCTAAACCATCGCGATAAAACGTAAATGAAATTTACAAGACCGCAACTTTTAAACGTTTAATGGTCACGTAACGAGACTATCAGTATCCACCATACGCTCCTCGCGAATATTCCTGATTTTCTTTGGAATGATCCAGATTCTCAATTCAAAATGACCTCGAGTCAACAAACACAACATCAAAAGTGTCCTCTTATTTAAACTAAACCTACCACCACCGGTCAAAACGATCGGTTCCAGATTCTTTATTTTACAATTATTGAAATAATAAAAATGATTTTGTAAAAGATGACTCTATAGATATCTTTAGTAGAGCATACGCTTTACAATAGGAGACGCACAAAGTTGAAATAAAATCAATCTTGTCATTTTTATAAGGGAATATGTTCCAGTTAGGCTCGATAGGTTCAGTACAAATCCATCGATCTGTACGAATTGTTATAATTTTATACTGTTGTCTTTCACCCTCGTGTCAATGTCAACTGTAGGCCTGTTTACAAATTACATGTAAAATATATTATAACCCAGTGAAAACCACGTGGTCGCTAATGATCTCGCTGTCAATGCGACCACGTTAAAGTAAGCCGTAAATAAACAATTATGACAATAATAAAATTTTCGTGTACGGCGATGTAAATAGTAAATACGCATGATATTAATAATAAATACAGGCGATATAGATGGGAAATTAATACACGGAGATTCAATGGAACGTCATTAATTAAATTATAAAATTTGACTCACTTGCAGTTGAACAATAATTAGTTAGAAATGCCTATATGTATACATGTACACCCTGAACCTACGGTCAAATGACTGGTTTCAGACTTTTTATTTCATTTTTTATAAAATGTAAGTTAATTGAATCGTGTAATTATTAGAAAACAATACATAGCAGCAACTTTTAGAGGTCGGTAGGTCCACCGTTAAGAACCCGAATCTCGGCATGCCGCGTTGAAGCTTTCAGGGCAAAGTCTCCGTGAAAAAGGGAAATTCCCAATTTTTAGAAACTTTACTGAACCCCTTAAATTACGTAGGTTGAACGTAGCGAAGCCCCAAACCCTGTACCCACCGTGCCTCACAATCTCCGGCACAGACGCGCGGTTTTTGGCGTATAAATCTTCGCGCGTTCGTATCCGGGCGCACCTTCTGTGTGGAGTAATAGGCTAGGCTCGCGCAGGGCACACGGAAGAAGGAGGAAATAGGAAGAACGGTACACGGGGGAAGGGGTGGGTGGTAGCAGGCGGGGGTGGAGTTAAACTCTGCAAAAAACAAAGATTAACCTTTTGTCTACGGTTCGCCACGGTGTTCCTTTGTCCGAGTTGAGCACTCTGTCGCGACACCCTGTTTTTGTCGGTGGCGCAGTCGGCTCCCTTTTCCCCTGGCGACCCTCCCCTAGCCAGACCAGGCCCTCCACATCCTTTCGATTCTCCTACCCCGCCTATCAACCCCCCGGAATTCCTCCGTATACTTTGTAACCCCCTCGAAAGAGCGGACTCGCGTCCAGACAGCCTGTTCCGCCCCCGCCCGCTCGCAGATCCACCTCCTCCGCTTGGAAAGTTAAATCCTAGGGCTCTGTAAAAGCCACCTTCCCTTTGCCTCGCTCGCTCGCCCCCTTCCTCCAGCTTTTCGTGAGCGTAGATTGTACTCAAGGAGAGTGAGAGAGAAAGAGGGATAGAGGAGGACACATGCAAAGGCTTGAAATATTCTGACCGATCCCCGTGAAACATGGACGGTAAGTATGGTATCCAGCCGGGGCGCAGCCTGCACCTACCCTTTCTCCACCCTTTGGCAACCCCCGGACGTCCTACTTTCATGACTCGACATTCTTTTGTGGTGGACGCGGTGCCCGGCCGCAAATGAGCTGTCGTACGGGTAATTTTGATCGCTAGTTTCCCCTTTCTCTTCGGGGCAGCAACAATTACCCTCGATCCGCCCCTGTTTTGCTTTGAATTAACCGATTCCAGGTAGCTTCATCATTGATGCACCGCAGTCAGGGCCTGTTCTGGAATGGCGATGTTTCACCCTAGAACGGTGTACTTTTTTGTAACTGCCAGGGCTTTCAGCAAAGGATTGCAAAAGTTGTTTGTAAATAAAACATATTTGGAGAATCATATGATTAATATGTAAGAATAGTTTAGGTCATACTTAATTGTGAAAGATCGTATTGTAATAGAAGTTCGTTTTTAGAAGCTGTAAGCAAAATTCCTATTGTACACAAACATATTTCATTTTTATTAAGGCTGTAGCCAATGATTTATAGAATTGTTTATCCGCCATATTATACAGGGTGTTCCGTTGTCCATCATTGCTGTGGTGTTTTCTTGTAGGATATTTCAATTTCGAAAAAACAAAATTTGAAGATACACGAAGTACGTGTGCTGTTAAATAGGAGTCGGTTGATACGTTTGATCATGAGCAACCAATTCTACTTCTTGTAAATGCTAATGCATGGGAATTTGACGAATATTTAATATAGAATTCAATGTTCAACGAAAACTTGCTTGAAACTATATTTTCAAGTTGTAGATGGGTGAACAAATTATTAGACTTTAGAACGAAGGATTAATATTTTAACAGTATAGTGAATAATGTTTCGTACACTGCTGCGAGATGTACGTATGTAATGATTAAATATTAATTATACAAAAATGATAAGGATCCAATATAGCCAATCTTCCATATAAGAATTTGTTGTTTTACTACAAAATTGTCAGTCTACACAGGTGAGTCTCATATTTTAATCACCTCTTTATGTAGAATCTGTAGAATCCTCTTTTTACCATCAGATTAGAAACACCTAATACACCTAATCCCATAGATATTTGAAATCGTCCGAAGTTACAATGCTCATTCCTAGATTAACGATTCCACAGAGGCCCCACCGCTGTAAATCAATGTTCAATTTTTCACATCGGCCGCTCGGGGTTGTAACCAGCCCTGCCGCGGAGATGCAAACGGAAAATTTGCATCGGTTATCGATTTCGAAGAACTGTGTTCGCCTTTTAATACTTTACTGAAGCACGCGATAACGCTTCCACTCCTGGGCAGCCACGAATCACTTCTATCTACGTTGAATTATGCGATTATCGGCTGTAACGGCCGATACACGCTGCCATGCAGGCGCGGCGCGAGTGCTTCATTGTTCTCCCACGTTTCGCCACAGAATGTCTGATCGTGCCGGCCACCCCCGAATGGGAAACCGTGGCAAGGGAAGGGGCGGTGGGTCGAAAAAGGAAAAATTGAAGGTTTCACGCGGCCGCGAAAAAAAGCACCCCGCGCTGGTGAAATACTACCCAGAAAACCGAACGGTCTTCATAAATCCAACGCGTAAATCAGTCTTTATGGAGTTCCCCCTGGGCTGTGGAAGCTATTTGGAGCATCGTGCCCGTGTGTATATCTACGTAGTTACACACCGACGCTGGCGTCGCGACGCCTAGCCTCTCCAAACGCGTTTCACACCTGTGCGGGAGCTCTCTTCTTCAGACTCGTCTTCGCACAAATGGATTTCAACACTGAACCTACCAGCATTGGTCAATTGATCGGTTTCAGATTTTTTATCTTACAATTATTTAAGTTATGAAGATTCGCGAGTATTAAATGAACGGATATTTTTATCAAAGTATAGGCCGCAATAAATAAATACATTCAATCTTGTTATTTTTATAAGACAACACGTAAACTGCAAGGAAACAGTGGTACGTTTCCGATGCTGTTGCCTTCGTTTCTTAACATATTAGCGATCGGTGATTATTGCATAATTTTGAAAATCTGTGGTTCATGGCTAAACAATTTTTAATGGAATCTTCAACACTGACAGCAATTTTCATTGTGAACTAACAAATCGCCCTGAATAACGTCATCTAATACTTTCATTTAAGATTGTAATGTAAAAAAGAATTCCTATGTTTCCTTTTAGTACTGCATAATTATTGACAATCCTATTTATAGGCTTTCCTGAAAAATTCCTGCATCTTTACAAATTCAATAATCAGAAATTAAGAACATCTGCACGCTAAATCTAGTAAACCTAGTATTAACAGAGAATCAGGTTCGCCCCAAAAAGAACTTAGGGCATTCGAGTAATATATGTGTCGGATGGTACAGGCGATTTTTACGTCAAGTTAAACGAAATCGCCCACGAATGGAGAGGGCGGAGCCAAAAACGTGACATGATCACCAGCTGGTAGTGACCGTAGATCATCTCGGACGATAAATATTTCTCCCGACGTTGCATCTCTAAAAGCGGGGATATCGGTCACGAATACCGCGCGGTCATGATTTATCATCGATTAAACCGACGTAATGTGCCATTGTTACCGAAACGGCCAGTCAGATAGGTACGTATGCGAGGCCTTATTAGAGCGTACGGAATCCAACGGTATTGAGTCGCAATCAGACGTGCAACTGAGACTCAGCGGGCGAGGGTTGATCCAGAACGAGCTATAACACGCGTATTATCATTACGATTTGGAATTCGATTGTCCGTTTCATAACAACAATCTAAGACACCTAGAAAACAGTAACCTTTCGTTTAGATATTCCGATATGATGTGACCGAAGTCACCAGATTACGTCACCCCACTCTACCGTAGTAGTATTTATGGTTGGCCTTTTGTTGGGCCTTAGTGGCAATATTGGTTAATGAAGAAAGAACAAGTGTGGCGTTAGCCTGAAGTAGCTTTCTGCAAGAGTCAATACGGAAAGTAGATCCCTGGAAAAGTTTTATTTCGGGCCAATTAGATAGTAGAGGGCCAGCTCATTGGCTTTCCAGGGTGTTAGGTGTTTTTAGTGGGTATGGGTACGCTATCCATCCGCGACTCGAGTCCCACACTACCCCCTTCTGGGGTATGCGTAACGCATTTTTTCGTACACTCTATTACAAAAAAAGTTGCTACATTAGTTGGCCAACCGTTGGAAATGTCGACTTTTGATTCATGGGGGCCAACCTGGAGGTGGTACCTCCTCCTTATACGACGCTTTGGTTCCGTCTCGGTCATACATCTGTCACAATGTCACTGATTTCCCTGATACCTCTGGGCGTGATACTAGAAAGTTTTAAACGTTATCGATTGACACAGATGCCGTTCCAGACAAGTATGCTATGTTACAATAACTCAGGGTTGTCTTGGCAATTATCGCGCTATGGCCCTGCAACCAATCGTGCTTAAATGTTAACTGGTTCGTTACTGCATTCATCGTTGCATTCGCTAACAGTCTGCATCGCAACAATAGTTTATCAACTGCTGTGTAACGTTTTTCATGATTTTATATGTGATACAGGGAACTTGTTGATTTTATTGGGAGATGTATTTGAACGAAAATAAAAAGCTCAATTTATTAACGATTATAGTAAGCCAAATTTTAGAGCATTAAATACCTTATACGCTAGACAAACTGTACAATGTACCAAGAAATTTTCTAGTTGTATTACTTCGAATTTTTAAATATGAACATTCATTTATTACCTCAGTAGGTTGAATCTGATGTTGAGACAAATCCGGAGACCTGCTATATTATACCCTTGAACCCAGAAGTGACGGTAGAATAGTTTTTTTCGTACAATAGTTTTTTTCTACTTTGTGTCAGGCCAAATAGCCTACCAAGCATCGCCACTAACCCGATAGTTGATGCGACATTAAATTCTGAGTAAAAAGAAAATATTCCGTGGTTCAGAGCGTGTTCGTCCAAGAAAGAGGGTCCACGGCAATGTTTGAGGAATAGTTTCCACTGTTGGAGGATACGCTCCGATTCGCATAGAGGCAAACAGCGTGGGTAGCACAGGAC
Organism: Lasioglossum villosulum; assembly: GCA_963971365.1. Classification (NCBI taxonomy): domain Eukaryota; kingdom Metazoa; phylum Arthropoda; class Insecta; order Hymenoptera; family Halictidae; genus Lasioglossum; species Lasioglossum villosulum. Next base: position 13,044,185 of record OZ020495.1, on the reverse strand, counting down.
AGGGTGAGGGTAGGAAAAGGAGAGTCGAATACTTTGAAAACACACCGCCGACTGACTTCGAGACGTTTACGTGTTCGCAAGCACACAGGTGCAGAGACAGACAGCGCAATACCAGTTCACGTGACTGCAAGCTCATGGCAGTCCACGCTCGTACGTGCAGGGAAGCGATATAGGGGAATCGAGTCTGTAAATCTCGGCCGTTCGTCCCTAGGGAACCATGTCTCAGTCACAGCTCGCGATTGCACGAGTTAAAGGGTTTCGGTTCGGGCACGTACACCCAGAGAACACACGTGTCCGTGTCCGTGAGGAATCTCGTGCGAGAGATGCCTGAACTTCTGCTCCTGTTAATGCGACTTTGATTCTGAACCGGTATTAAGATGACTCCGGTTGCTCCTGGCCTTATGCTAGAGACACCCGGGAACGTGGTTACCTCTTAGATGCGCACCAAGAAAATATTCGAGGAGAAAATTAGGACCGGATCTCTACTCGCAGGATTACAGATATTGCGCGTTTAACCCGTTAGTGCTCAGTCGTACAAGCAGCGCCGGTGGCACATCAAAAGGTCCCTGCTCGGTCGCAATAATTACAAACCTTCTCGACAGATGCTACAAAGGCGTTGAACAACTTCTCGTTTCGCTCTGATTGTAATGTTAGCGTGGCATGCATATTTGTGTTTCGGAGAATGGATTTTACAGAAACTTGTATCGAAAGGAATTGCACTCCTTTGTCAAGAGTGACTCGACATTACAGAATGAAAAATGTAAATAAAACGGGTTTTATATGTATTTGGCTCTTCATTAATTTTTTTAATTGTATTATTTTTTTAGTTAACAAGTGTAATTTCCACAAATATAAATTAAAACAAAGTTTGATGTAGTGGGTAAACGAAATTGTTTAAAATAAATAGCAGTCAAGGAACTGTCCTTTGAACTCAATTTTAAACGAGACACTAAAAATATGAGGGAATTGTTGGCAACAAAATTGAAAATTAATTCGGAATGCAAAGAGTTAAAGATTTCATTGGGCTTCGAATCAGACCTGGGCATCTCTGAAATTACATTATTTGAAATGATATTTTATATATGTTCCACATTGTTTTATTTTATAGTTATTTAAGATGATCTTATAAGATGACCCAATGATCTTATATCTTCTTTTATATTTGCAATATTAAATACTACGAAGGACGCAGGCGTTCATTGGCAAGGGACATTGTAGGACATCGGTAGTTCGATTTGTCAATCCTAACACGTGTTGCTACCACTTGACGTCGTAGCCTACTCTCACTGACACTGGCACCCCAACACCGTCGTAACTAGGTAATTGGTCGCTGTGCGACTTGCTGATGGTATTCCAGTATCGACAGGTCCCTTATGACATTTCAATATTGCTGATTTATAAGAAGGTCCTGCTACCATTGAGAATTTTCATAATGTTAAACTTCATTCTACAAAAAATGTATATGTTCACATATGTATTACTTTATACTTTTTCAAGGAGTAAAACACATAGATGTAGAAAGAGTCAGTCTGACATGTATATGATGCACGTTTAATTTTGCAAATTTTTTCAATAAAAACTGTCACATTAAAATAAAATGAGATATTGTTTAAACAAGATTACTCGCGTCGTTTACAATTAATAAAGCGTTGCACGAACAATTTATTCAGAATCAATGAAAAATCTTATGAATTCCTCGTCACATGAACAATTTGATTGTAGAGGACTTTTAACAGCTGTCTATACGACACGTGGATAATCGCACATCCACAGCAGACCGTAACTTTCTCGACACCCTGTGCATTCAACAGCGCCAGTCAGAATAAAAAATAGAGATAAAAGCTGCGCCCGTGAAACGGACCGCGACTCGAAATAGGAGGTATGAATTAATCAACTGCGTTGGCTCTCGTAGCCTGTCGTTTATCGAGATCCCCTCGCCCAGCCCCGACCCTGTCTACCGCCATAACTCCGGCCGATTCTGTTTTACCATACTCTTTTTTTAGCATTTCACCTCTCTTTTCGGTCAAACGAAAAAATAGATTCCTCGTTCAAACTGATTCGAAAAGAATAGGGTCGCGGTAACTAAAATTTATTAAACACAGCTCGGCGGAAGCACCAATTGTTCCCGAGAAAAATTTCGAAATAGCGCACGGAGAGATACCAATCGAAGAATTTAGCAACGTTTTGCCAAGAAGACAATTTTTTCATTGACTTTGTACTAATTGTTAGGCGTCTGTGAATTTAAGAAATGAAGAAATTATCCAAACCGAATTAATACGTGTTTTAGTTACTGCGAACATTTCACCCTAAGTTGGTTTATCGTTGGGTCCATGACGACCCATGACAGCTTAGATTGTTGCTTTTGTGATTACTAGACAATTCGAGAATCGGCTGTTCTTATTTAGCATAAAATGAAGCTTTATGAATTCAAATATTAATTTTGTTTCAAATCCTAAGCATTAATTAATTACATCTAATTATATTTCGATTATATTTGTTACGTTCATAAAACTGCGTTAAGGAAAACTGAAACAGTGGTTCATGTTGCAACAGAATTATTAACCAACGTAAAACAATGAAACTCATCATTTATCACTGGAAAATCGCCTAATCCTCACTTTAGAAACTCGACGCACGTTAATTACCTTACTTTGGACAGTAACCACTGAATATAATGTCCACATTACTCTTGTTTTTCCAAAGCATAATTAATTGCGATGGGGACATGATTGTTCCACCTTCGGATCTTCATGCAAAATGTTTACATGAATCACAAGAAACAGGGATCAAGTAAATATTTCATTTTTTAACATCTTCAATACGCTAGAAATAATTCATCGATATTCTGAAATTGTTTTGATCTTTTTATTGTTCCAAATTACAGCTATTTGTGTTGTCGCACACAGTCTAATGATTATTATTCTAGACTAATAAAATGTAAAAATTTAAAGGAATAATTATTAAACAAACCCAAAATATGTTAAATTGTATACATATATAGCTGAAATTATTTCTTAGTATTTTTCAATAAAAATTCAATTTTAATGTTCCTTGTAGTTGTACCAGTACATGTTACCAGTTCTTCGATTCGGACTCTCAGCGTCCGACTCTTTATTGTTTTTTTCCTCTTTTCTTTTTTTAAATGCCGACCTTATTCGCTCGGATGATCACGTTAAAACATAACGCTGGAGCGCCGCTTTGGACCATCCTAAAATCTTTTGTGTATCTGGATCGTCGAGCATTTTACCGACTGTCGTTTCAACCTGCGTCCGGTTTTAATATCGAGCATTCTCGTTAAACGAGTCGCGTGCGTGTAAACTGTTTATACGGGCACTCGCATGTCCCGCTGTCAGATCGGCTCACTGCTATTTGCAGCGGGGAAATGTCGCGCGCTTTATTATGCATGGGTCATCAAATAATCAAACGATTCGTAAAAATGAAATCAGAGCACAGGAACGCAAACGGTCATAAATAGAAAAGTAATTCTAAGTGTAACAATTTCGACTGCGCAAGCTCCATCTCGATGTGGCGCTCGTATCGGTTCGTAGTTAGAAAAATATCTGGTACGGCAATCGTAGCTACCTTGTTTATTTTGTCAATGAAATTTTTATAACAGCTGTGTTAGCAACGCGCAACGCGGGCGAAAGAATAGCGAACAGTTCGTAAACCGTGAACAGTTTATATCGCTCCGCTCTTGAATTAATTGTAACTCGAAATATTCCGGTGAATTGCGCTCTATTCGAAAATTTAGTTAGCGGAATTCGCAAAATTCGTAGTGCACGCTCCCTTCGTCCGATGTATTCGGTACTTCGATATTAGAATTAGGGGGAAAGAATTTCGAAACAGTCTGGGTAGTTTAACCGCTGAACCAGTAATCCGGCGGAGTGAAAAGTTTTAGCCTCGGTCGATAGTTGGTTGATATTCGGCGGAACTGTTTTGTCAATTTGTTGAAGTGAATCGCATTATTTCGGAATTCTATAAAATATGTTCTTGCTGTTGCACGTAACAATATGTAGAATAATTAAGTTTTTATTTAAATCGTATCAAATATTTGTTTGCCTGAAAGTGGTGAAAAGCTGTGATTTCGACAATCTTCAATTGCATTAAAATTTCAAAATATGTATAACTAGACTATGGATTTTACGCATTTATTATATAATGAAAATGAGGAGATGCAATTGAAACTAGTATACAGATTACAAAGATTTAAGAAGATCAATGTGTCAGTTTCAACTTATTAACAATATTCAAGGAAGAAAGCAATATACATAAGATTCCAGATGAGAAAATAAATCTAAAAGAAATTACAACATTTTTTCATCCGTAACTTCGTTGCCCAGTAACTCGAGTTTGGAAATTCCGTCTGACGTGTCTGATCATGACCAACCAATTCTACTTGCAGAATAAGCACGCGAATCCGACGAATCGCTAAACCCGATTTTCTTGAACATGAAACCTCAAACGACAAAAATGTATTCCACGATTATACCATTTTGAAATACCCTATACACGTACGGAATAAAATGGTTTATAAAACTGTAGTTTTTAAAAGAATGATTGACTTGAGACCTATAGTTTCTTTGAAAGATTTGTTTCTCGCGACGATTATAATAGGATGCAATGAACAAAATATCGATGTCAATTTTGTGATACATTTTTTATCAAATCTCCACTTATCTAGATTATTTTATTTTAATAATGACCAATATATCTTTCTGAGAGCCCTGACAGTACCATTCACTACTTTCGTACAAACAGACGAAAGTCCATATACAAGTGATATATAGGCATAATATTTATATAATATAGAAATAATGTTGATATAATATAGATATCATAATATACAGGGTGTCTCAAAATTCTTTCAACACCCGGAAATGGGAAGTGTCCTTTTTCTTTGTAAAAATGTCGCTCGCGGATTTGTTAAGGAGTTATCAAAGAAAACCATGGACCGATCAGAGCATAGCTACAGCGAACGGAGTTCGACTCGGCGACAGGTTCCGCTTTGCATGGCGTCGCCGTAGACGAGCCACAAACAATCCGCTGTAGCCCCGCTCTGACGATTGAGACGATAAAGATTTTCAACCATCAGAGGCCCGGATAATCGAGGTTCTACCGTATCGACAGTTCTCGAGAAATCAGACTGTTTTTCTTAACGTAATGACTTCAGATTTACCTCGACGACGCTGTACAGTAATTTTCGTGGCGTATGATATCGGGAGCCATTGGCGGGCGCGCGGGCATCGATTATTGTGTTCGAAACTCGACGCCACCGGCGCCGCCGTTAGATCGGCGGGGATGTCGTTTCTTCTATGGCCATCTGTGCCCGAATATAACCGAGAAACCACGTCCGCCGTTGTCGAAACTAATTTTCCCCCGGTCCGCAGGAGACCCGATTGCCTCCTTTCGCTCGCAATTACTTCTTGCCAGTATGCGAGGCGGCTTGGTGTGTCCTCGTCGTGTCGCACGCGACTGAGAGCCGCCTCTTCTCGAATCACGATGGTAACGGACCGATCCCCGGGACCCGAGGAGAATTCGAAGGAAGAAACGAACCACGATCTCGCGTAACGAGCCCGGTTCCTGATCGAACTCCACCTACCAAATATCGTCGAACCACGCGAAAATTCGTTCGATATCTTTGACGCCTTTAATCCCGACCCCCGTGTGAAACTCGATTCCCCCTTCGATAATCACGATTCAATTTATAACTAATGCAAGCCCAATAACCATTCAAGTAGTGACACAGTCTGCGACGGGGGCGGGTCAAATCGTGTTAGACGCGAACCGAATTATCGAGTGAATGTTCAAAAATGATTACGATACAACGACACAGTCGCATGAAATGCCGACGCTATTGTTCGTCTAATAGCGGCCCCATTTGTTACCGAATAATTTAATAACAACGCAACCCCCTACAACGGTATACCGCTCTTTGTGTTCTTCTCCTGCGGTGCCAGATGACGCGTGAAGTCTTAATTAGCCCCGTTATAACAAGGCTGTGTATAGAGGTGCTTGGTTAACGAATGGAAACGCGTGGCATCGAATTACCTGTTGGATTGGATTGTTAATTGCTTGAATTGCCTGTTTAGAGGTCGATAATTAATATCAGGTTGATGTGTGTTCTATAGAATTGCCGAAATCGGAGTGTGGGGTTGAGGACTTTATCAATTTTATTATTACTGTTGTTTGGACAAAATCGATTGAATTGTTTATATTTTGGGAGAGACCGCAATAACAGTGTGGAAGTAGTATCTTCAAAGATATCGAGTTATGCGAAAAGTCTATCCTATTACAGTGGGTAAAAAAGTATTGGAACACTCTTGTGCGATAACTTTTTAAATATATTATACGATTTGAATTTTTTTGGGAAGCTAGAGCAATTAGTTTGTCACAGGATGCGAAAACAAATTTTGTCCAAAGTTGCAATTCATCGGAATTGTAGCAAAAATACTAAAAGTTGCATTTTACAACTTTTTTGTGTGGGCCAATATTGAAAATTATAAAAATGCGTTTTGTAGATCTTGCATAAGAAAAGCTTGCAAACTAATTGCTCTAACTTCCCAAAAAAATTCAAATCGTATAATACGATATTTAAAAAGTTATCGCAATTTTAAAAGTGTGCCAATACTTTCTTTACCCACTGTATTTTTTGTAAAAAGTATTAGTTTATATTCGTACATACATATGCAGTAGTAAGTACTGTCTTATAAAAGTAAGAAGACATTTATATTTATATACTGTGTGATTTTTATTATAATATATACATGTATAAAAAAATCTATCGAATCAATTCTCGTGAAGGTATTTTTATAATTTCAATAATTTTGAAATAAGAGATTTGGAACCGGTCATTTGACCGGTGCTTGCATGTTAAATGTTAACGATGGAATATTTAAGAGTACTAATACATTTCTATAATGTCTCCAGTTCTGTATCTCACCTACTCTTCTCTGTGGTGACTGCATAAAATCGGTAGTCCACTAGTCACAAATTGTTTGACAGTAATGTTGCAGAGTATCTACCATGACTGAAACGATTCCAGTTAGAATAATTCGAATTTACGATTCTATGGTTTGCGTAGATGTTCAGTGCTCATTTAAACATTGATGTTAACAAAGGAAGAAATAATGAGAAAGTACGATCAAGGTTAATGCCATTACCGGACGAAAGAAACGAAATGGTGGACCATGGCTAAACAAGCGAAGTGTTTGCTTTTCATTATAACTTGTATGAGATTAACGGTCGCGGCCCGTTTATTTACAGCGAACGGGTTTAAATAATACGTAAATTGTCCGACGGCGCTGTTAATATGACGGGCTAATTTTAATCCTCTGTCGGCGATGTTCCGCGCGCAACTCCCACCAGCTACACAACTTCTCGCTCATAATGCAACCGGTGCCGCTGACCGGTTTGTAAAATATAATAAAGTGTTATCGTTCGTTGTTATGCCAGAGCATTACGTGGTTTCCGCGTTCTCTCTCGATACATCGAATGTACACAGGACTCCCGACTAACAGCCAGATATTTCAATGACTCAATTTACCGTCGCGAATTAATCCTTTCGACGGCATATTCGATCTCGATAAAAACCGGTCACGATTTATCGTGACAAAAAGGGAATCCCTTGTTCTCGGCACGTGTAAAATATTTGTAAACGATCGTCGAGTTTCGCGGCAACATGTTTGTGCAAATTTCGACAAGTACGAATTACTGTGGAACGATTTTTTTCAGAGACATGTTAAATTATTGTGAGACAAAATTATGAAGTTGTCAACTGTTAGACAAGATCTAATTCTATTAGGATTGTGAGACCCTGTTTTCTCTCTCATCCCCATAACGTGTTTACAAAACAAAAGTAAACAGACGACACGCCGTACAAGAATACCGAAAATTTAATAGAGTATTAGCAATAGTTTTTTGCGAATATCTCGAAAACTGAAAGCGACCCCCCTATATTGAGAAAGGGAAAAGTTGTTCAAGATGTCGAAATCTATAACATATTAAAATTTCATCCAAATCGGAGTAGGCAGACCTTTTCTATTTAATTACTATTGTAATTAATGCAAGCAATTTTGTAGATACGCGGTCTATTACAGTTATCGCTAATATCAATATGTATCGGCAGAAAATACATTCTTAGAAACAAGGCACAATATTCTACCTCAATATCGCAGTACGGTAGAACCTGTCTTCCCACTTCTCTTCTGCGATGCTACTCCTTACGCGTCTGCCATGGCCCATTCACGTGACGCGATTCGTCCCTATCGTGCGTGTGTCACAATGTCACGTGACTACCACTCTATAATTTTCACAGAACACTGTTCTCAGCAATTTAATTGTCACATTTACGACGGAATTGCCGCGGAAATGAATAATTCACCGGCAGGCGCGAAGAAGGTGGTGGAAAACGCGAAACAACTGACTCGGTCAACAAACGCACGAGGATATATATCATTATTCCGAATGGAGAAAGTTCCGTTTACGCTTTATAGCCGCCGCCAGGAAGGGGTGGTTGAATAGGAAGAGGGTTCGAGGCGTTCCATAGAGACGACTGAATGAAAAAAAAGGTAGAATAGAAATTCCGCCAAAAATATTCTACGACAGTGGGCGCAGTTACTATAAATCGTGGCGTCCTCGTGTACCATTCCCCCGTAACCCCACCCCCAAATAACGAGGCCGGTGTGAATGCGAGTAAAAGCGCTAGAGCGAGAGGTAGGGAGAAGGTAAAGGAACGCAGCCATCCGTGGAAAAAAGAGGAGCCCAGTCGATAAATTACACGTAGAAAAAACCGTACACGATGGAAGAGGGGGGATGAAAGAGAGTCAGAGAGCTAGGAAGACAGGTGTGGGAGCTGCAGAGGGGAGAAGAAGAGAAGGAACGGGGGAGAATTGTCGGTTCACGTGGTATAAATGTGGAAGGCCGGCACGGTTTTTTCCGATTTTTTCCTGACCCCTCTAGAAACCGCCTTACACAGGCCGGCATTATCGGGCTGCTCGCTAATACCAGCCGCGCGCGAAAATTTCAGCGAACGCCTCGGCCAACGCCGGCGAAAGAAAGTCGGAAACGGTTTTTGTTCGCCCAGGCACGGACCCGTCCGTGAAGAGCTTCGAGGATCATGTTGATAGATAGACGCTTGTATTACAATTGAAATCCAACGACTCGCGAGCAAATATTTGTATCATTACTCTGTGCGATCTCCTTCGAGGCTGCAATAATTACAACCCCATTGTATTTAATAATTTCGTAAATGCAAAGAGAAATATATATTACGCTCATGCATCCACATTCACTTTAATGCTTGACCCTCCGACGGCCGGGCCTGGGTTTAGTTTGACCCAGAAAATGAAAAATATCGTACACAATGAAGTTATTCTAGGCTGGAAGAAACCTTCAATTTTCAAGTTAAAATAGCTCCGACTGCAAAGGCTTAAAATAGTGTAATAATAAATTTGAGTAATGAGAAGAACGTTCAAAAGAAATGGAGAAATTTTTAATTTCTTCCATTCAATACGAATTACGGTTGGCTGACCGAAGGTCAGTCTAGATTGGCTTTTTTCGAAGGATCGAACACGCAACATTCGAGTCGCCAGCATGAAGAATACTAGGCAGAAGATCTCGGATATGGCGGCAATTTGTGAAGGAGAACGCGCAGTGATGCAGCTCGTAGTAAGGAAATCCAGTGAAAACGAGCGAAAGAGTTACGGGCACGCGGCAGCGAATATCAGGAGGGATGGTGGGGGCCTTTGGTTTCCTCAGCCTCTCTACCTGGCTCTGCGCGATTCAGATATTTCTTGTTTTCCACGTAAGTTGCGAGGCTCGGTTGCTTTGTGTGTCAGGCACATACGCGTCTTTACACAGGCCTGTACGTGACGTGCAAGCTATAGCCACGGACAAAGATAAGGTTACGTTAAGAAATTGCTTTCCGTGGGACGAAGCCAAACCCGTTGGAACTCTCCTCGCGCGGCAATCTTTTCTTCTCCCTTTGCCTCCTCGTGCCCTATCCCACACCTCTACAACACCAGCCCCGCGTCGTTTGGTTTCACCATCCGTTTTCATCCTCTCTCTTTCTCTCTTTCATTTCTCCCTCTTTCTCTCTCTCTCTCTTTCGTCGCGCTCGCCTGCCACTCCCGTTCTTTCGGCTCTTACTTATACCACTTCAGGGTTCGTTTCTGTCCACTTCCTTCTGTCGAGATGCACGCCAACAAAAGGGGAGGGCGAGAGAGTCAAAGAGCCGCAGGGAAAGAACGCGCGAAGCCGTGCACCTCACCTCTTTGAGCCAACGCGAAGCCAGATGCACGCTCCGGCTTCGACCAACCGGATAGGTGACGACGATCATTTTGTTACGGTACCAGCTCCATTCATGTGGCCACAGCTGCCTCTAACCCCTATCGACAGCCTCTGCAACCTTCTACAGCCCTGACCTGGACTCTATTCCGCGGCAAGAAGAGAGATTTTTCTTGAGTCAGAGCTTCTGTGGTGGTTTCGATTTTTGGGGACATTCTAATAGCGATCGAAAGAGTTGCGGAACTTCTGGATAAACCTCAGGCTTTCAGACTCTTCGGCGAAAGCTTTTACTGTGGGCCCGATTTCTTCAGGAGCTTTTTATGAAATCTTTTAAAACATTTAAATTTTAGCCGAACATAGTACTATTCACCATTTTTCGCCAATCATTTTAGTCTAATAGGTATGTTTATATAATTTTTACCCTGACGTCGATGATGGACTTGTAACCGCCACTGATGTTATGGTTACGAGTTCGATAGCAAACAGACAGGCTCCTTATTGCCGATGACTCGACGTCATAGCACTGCGTCGGGCCGTGGCTAGTGATAAGAGTGTTTTGAACGTATCTAGCCATTGAGTGGAGAAGATTGTGTCTGTCTTCTGGTAGGAGGACTATGATGGACCTCGTAGCCAATGTCAACAAATCGAGACTTGTCTCCAACTCTACTCATTACCCAGCACAATTAATTAAAGTAATCCGGTTGTGGCAGAGAAGGGATAACTGTTTCTTTCAATTAATTTCCACTGTGATCGTAGAACGTCGTCTCAAATAGTATTCTTAACATATAAGTTTATAAAACATAATTTGTATAATTCCGATCCCACTAATTCTGATGGTTAACTCACATTCCGAGTTAGAAATTCACATGTGCCATACCAACATAAAGATCTAACGTGTAACGAGGATATTTTGACGTTTACAGTTGGTCGAACTGCAATTGCTCTCGAACAAGAGGGTCATTATCTTTCAGAAAATCTCGACAGAACCTAACGATCGACGATAGACCGATTTTTAACGGCGCAGGGAATTGTCTTTGTGCTCCGTCCCATTTCACGACTTCGATCCAATAAAAAAAGGTCATGGATACTGCATTTTCTGCCCGGCCATTTTTTCGAGAGCGCATCGTGACGCGATATGAATCAGACGCATTACCATCACTCGAATCACGAGCGCATCTCCGCGTGGAATTGCTCGCGTGCAGCTCCCCGCGCATTACACGTAGACACTCGAGAGCCTCGCGCGCTACCGGCATCATTTTGCAATTAAATTTCGAAGCGCTAGCAAAGCGACTACTTCAAATAAATTCATCCGAGCACGCCGTTGCTACTGCTGCCGTTCTCATCGATGGCTTTTACACGAGAGATAAAATGAAATATTCCATCAAGATAAGGAGAGATAGCATCGATTGGCCTCCGGCGAGCACGATACACAATGAAAATTACCATTTTCCCGGGAATGTTAGTCATGACGCTTGAATATTGTAAATAACATCAGTCTGTTCGTGGATTAACGTTATTTCGAATAACACGTTTTGGAAACGTTAACTCTACAAACACTTATCATTCAATCATTTTTATTCTCGAAATAATTCCCATGCTTCAAAATAATTAGCGAAAGAATTTTCTTACGTGTGATTTTTTTACTCATATTGTACATTTACATGGACATAATCGAAGGTGGATAATTGCTCATCAAAACTGTGTATAACCATAAAAATTATTAAGTCATTATTAGACTGCGGATTTCATGCATTCACCAAATAATGAGTGCGATTTAAAGCACTATATCGGTACAACAAAAAGTATATACAGGGTGAGTCACGAAAAACAGAACAGCTGAATTTCTCGTTCAATGAAGCCAATATGATGATATCAATATATCATATGATTAACGTTCTCTTTTTCGTTATTTCAAGGCCTTCGTTGTTTTTTTCATAGTGTTGTACCTGATGCCAAGACGAGTTCCATGATATGGTGGTACACTATGACCTTGGAATTAATTAATTTCTTGTAATTAGCGGGAATAATGTCAGTAAACCCTGCTTCGCATACATTCCCAATGAAATTCCATCGACTCGGTGTCCCCCGGTTACATTTAATGTAAAATTCACGCCAGATCCAACGATGCAAATAGAATGAGCGAAATATTAATTTTCCACGAGGAGCGGGGCGAGCTTCGTTATTCAGATGCTGTTATTTATCCGATTTGCGCAAGATTTCTTATCCTCGCCGCGGAACGGAAGCGGCAATACGAGCGGGATGAGATCCGATAAAAATTGTTCTTGGGAAAGCCATTCGTAAATGGAATAAATTTATCGACATCTTGGAATGCCACGAGAGCCACGAAATGCCACGAGATGCATGCGAATTTTCCCGACTCGAAAAATGCTCTTGAAACGCGGGGCTTCGAAGAATGCGCCGCTGACATCAAGCAAACACTCTAATGCCTCGATAGGCGAACGTTACATCGACGCACGTAAATGCATCTCACGGATGACGCGTGCGTTACGTTACTTGGCGAAGTTATGGCTGCCATACTGTATTAACTTCGGCATGATTGCTGCGTCAGAGACACGCCATCTTTACTTCTGCCGCAACTTCGATCAGTTCGGTTAACTTTATGCTTGACAACGATGAACTTTGGATTTTATACATAATAAATAGATTCTTATGCGTTTATGACATGTACACGTTCTTAAACTACAAGAAAACATTAATAACATTTATATTTTATGTTTATACTGAGGAATTATTTAGTCATAAATTGTACTCGTCTCTCACACTGGGTTTCATAAAACAATGAAATTTGGAATTTCCATAGAGATTCGTAATATAATAATTAAAATTGTCTTCCTTGCATTATGGAAAACGTGGATTAAAAATGTGTGTTTCATCTCGAAATTCGTTCATTACATTTTTTTATTCATGTACGTGTGACACATGAAATTTGTTTAATTAAAGGAAACCTCAATGTTAACCAAAATTATGTTGTTTTAATTATATACTTATTTTGTTTTTATAAGAAATTTGCGGTAAGATCCATAGTCAAATTAATGAAGAACAATTTATCCGATAATTCATATACCAAGTAAATTCCAAATAATAAAATAGAAGAATATTTTTACAGACCTCAATGTTCCGTTTAAATATGTTTGGCATTTTTAAGAAATTTGCAGCAATATCCATAGTCAAATTAATGAAGAACAATTTATCCAATGATTTATGTACCAAGTAAATTCCAAATGATAAAATTGAAGAATATTTTTACAGACCTCAATGTTCTGTTTAAATATGTTTCGCATTTTCAAGAAATTTGCAGCAAGATCCATAGTCAAATTAATGAAGAACAATTTATCCAATGATTTATGTACCAAGTAAATTCCAAATGATAAAATTGAAGAATATTTTTACAGACCTCAATGTTCCGTTTAAATATGTTTGGCATTTTCAAGAAATTGGCAGCAAGATCTATAGTCAAATTAATGAAGAACAATTTATCCGAATATTCATGTACCAAGTAAATTCCAAATGATAAAATTGAAGAATATTTTTACAGACCTCAATGTTCCGTTTAAATATGTTTGGCATTTTTAACTAACTCGTTAGCAATCTACGAATCGATTCATTGGTTTCGGCGGTAGATTTTCACGTCAGCTATCACGGAATGAAATGATTATCAAGACGATACGTAGGTTTGCAAAATTCTGAATACCGGAAGGATGCTCCGCCGGATCGTCTTAACAGGCAAATCACCTAACGCGTTTCGGGGCTACGGAATGCCTGCGTGAAATTTGTAGCGCAGCGAATGTCGATTATCAATTATTACCGAAGTTCGGGGGCGCAAAGGACGAGGCGGACGTTAGGTGCAGTTACCATTATTTGAATAGTTCACCGATACGATCGTTTCGGCAATGCGCACTGCGGGTATCCGAAGTTTCAACATCCGGATATTGAATATAGTTATACGGAAATTGGGAATATTCCGGATACCACGGTCGCCGTTACTTCGGGCCAGCATCAGATGTTTCGATGACAACAGTGCCTGTGGCCAATTAGTTTTGAATTCCGCGTAAATCAGCCGCAACAGTCTTCGGAGTGGTCGAGTAATTGGAAATAGTCTTAGTTCCGTGATTCTGGTATCTATACGGGCCCTTTGAGCCTCACAGCCCTCATCGTTCATTAGCGCACACCTAGGTTCTGAATGTTTCAGCATTCGCTGCACATGCTTCGATCGCTTCAAAATGCCTCGTCAATGTTGGTTCGGTACACATACTGGAAACGCTAAAAGTGCACTATATCGAAAAACGGTAACAACTTATACACTTTTGTATCTTCCATTATTTCAGCATAAACATAATACAAAAAAAACCTCTTAACAATTTTGTCTAAACTCATTAAAAACTTTATGAGAACAGTCTACACTTTTTTAAATGTTTTGTAGACGATCGATTGAGCTTCGTTTTATTTGAACTTGAAATTACTGGAATTATACATTCGTGAAAGTGTTCTAAATTGTCTAAAGTTTCATAAAGAAATAATAGAAAACAAAAAAGTTGATGAAACTAGTATTGATTTTCACAAATACTTTTCCATTGAAGTATTATTGTATCACTTTCACTTCTTACACCGTTGAAAACTGTAAAAATTCTGTGAAACGAATCGTTCACAATGAATGTGTCCTAGCTACAATCAGGTTTGAAAAACCTTCCGTTTAATCCTGCAAATAAATAGAATTGGGCAAATAAGGAATGAGCGAATACTTTCTGAAACGTTCTTTCTGCGTACAATTCTCGACGAAGTGAAACTCAATTCTGTCGGAGCACCTGTAGGAGGCAGTACATCCTCCGCTACTTTGAACAATTTCGAGTCAGTGCTTAAACTTAAACTAACGCGCCGAACTTCCGCTCCGTATCAGAGATTGTTCTTTCCTCGTAATTGTTCTTTCTGAAATAATAGAATACCGAAGCGGCCATTATAATTTCAGGCGGGTATGCTTGCTTGGCCTATTTCGTGAACTGTTAATTAACGAAACCATTGTCAAGCGGTCGTAACTATGAAACGACAAGGGGACGTACTTCGTACAAATATGTACCTTCATCTTTCCCCAGACAGTCAGAGTCTGTAACTAACGAATTGACTTCGCACGTATTTCTCTTTCCGCTTCCCCTGTCGAGTTTCCCGTGAAAACTGACGGTGGAACAATAGTTTGTATAGGTTTACCGGGCGAACTTAGGGCTCGCCGACCGCGCTAAAGAGAATCGGAGAAATCCTGAATATTAACGCAACGTAAGAAACTGACTAACAATCTCAAACTTCCCTGGATTGCCTTCGTTCCTCGCCGATTGCCCTTAACTCTTCCTACCATCCTCAAATTTGCTCGATAAACCCGCTGAACAATTTTACCACCTCTTCGCGGTTCAATATTCACGCGAAATCTGCTTGTATTCCACTCTATTTTAACTTACCACTTAATCGGCTGTGGTACAATTATCGATTTGTAATTCGATTTCTCGCGAAGTGGGACAAGATCTTTCAGAAACTTTTGATTGCTTTACAAGTATCTGCAAAAGCTTCCAATCTTTAACTCGGATAATCGATTTATATACTTTGCATTTACTTATCCACGTATACACTGGATCAAAAAATCGATTGGACACTGATTTTTGAACTGTGATTATTCCAGCATACAAAAAATAATGTAGCAATAAGTCTGAATTTACTTTAAAGCTTGAACACTCTACTTCTATCTACATCATTCATTTTTTGTTGAGATATTTTTGTATATTATAGCAGATGAGAAACATGATTTTACTCGAAAGTGATACTGTAGGGGTGTGAATGTTTAGAGTGACTGTGGAAGCGACATCGTGGCGCCAACGGGTTTGGGTACTGTATGAAAGGAAGTCTGTTTGGACCGATTAGGCCGACGTGTGAAACAAGAGCGTTTTGGTTTTAGTGACAAGCGTCAAGTGGCTAGGAGTGCCAAACGCAGGGCGTATGCGACTGACTTTTTCGAATGGATGCGAGATTGATAGAGAGAAAGAGAGAGAGAAAGAGAGAGAGAAAGAATGATAGTGCAAGAGAGAAGAATGGAAATGGATAAAAGGAACGAATGCAAGGGCCGAAGGGGAAGAAGTGTGAGAATCGAGAGCGAGTAGAGTTGTGAGTTTCGAGCTGCGGAGAATTACTAAAGAAAAAGTATTGGAAGTGTCAGAGTTGGATTATTTAACACGATACGTCACACTCAAGACGTAGGAGTTCATATAAAATATTCCTACAATACAAGTTCAAAGGTCTGTAAAAACGTTACAAAAATTTTCTTCTGATTGAATCCACAGATTCAAGGACCGAAGCTTCCCCTTTTCGAGAATTGCTCTAGAATATAAGCATCCTAGAACCGAACATACTCTTCGTTTCTGTTCTATAAAGTAATCAAAAAAGTCGTGGATCAAGTTGGTATCATCTCAAAAAGTATGACCTTGAGATGACCCTCACCCACACAGACTTATATACTCCTCAAAATATTGTACGACAACTTTCTCCCCAACAATTTTGTTGTAACTAATAATTACGTAATGCAATAAATAACAAAGTTATTAGGAGTGACGGATTTAAATGAGAAATTCCGTATAAAATCACCGTTACTAGTCTGTCCGGTTTCTGGTTTTGCAACATCATATTCTGTAAGTGTATAATTTACAATAGTGATCCGGCAAATTGTTGACAGTATTTTGATGAATTGAGTTCCCTTGATATTGTCGATCAATCAGTGCTCACGGCCAATTGCAAAGACCGCGCGATCAATTATTCCGTGACATTGATGGAAATGATGGGAAAGTATTGATGTCAGTAAAAACCAAAATACGTAGCATGCAGAACAGCGAGGACGCGATACGTCCATTCATTTTCTTTCGTTTCGAGTGCAGCTGCGCGATGGAAGCGTCAAGTCTGTTTCGGCGGGTGTTATACTGTTGGCTACACATCCTGATTCAAAGTGACGTTCTTTTATTTATGCAGAAATATCTGTCGGGAACGCGCGCGCCGGATAATACTGTGATTTTCAAATTCGAGGCATCAGAGTGAAACGAAAATGCCCGGATAAAGTGCGCCGAGAATGCATCTGCAACAATGGCGAACATTGGCGGAGTTTGAAAAAGAGCCCTCGGATTACGCGTTTGACAGGATGATTTGTATCGATGTTTTGTAAAAGTGGATGCCTTTACGCCGTGCCAAAAGATAAAAATCGAAACGCCCCCGTTCGAATAAGGGCCGCTGAATACGTTTTCACTTTGCGGAGCACAATGGGCCTATTGCCGGCAATCTTGATTTGTGAAGAAAATTGATTACGCAAGGATTAATGGCTCTCTATGGAGACACTTCCGCACAATCGCTATTGTTTTTTTTAATGGAAATTGAAACCTTTACTTTCGGACAGTACCGGAGAGGAATTACAGCTTCGAAAATACCAACAATGTCAGTGGACCATTAAAACATTCTTCCTTTCAGCAGAAAACAAAAAAAATGTCCATGAATAATTGTACAATTTCTTTGAACGAAGAAATACATTTTTATACAATTTAATTTTGTACTACAGTGTCGAAGAGACTACAGATACTTTGTCAATCAAAATTATTTGTTTCCAATTTTTCTTGCGGTTCTAGTAATTCCATTAAAATTTGTCGGCTAAGAGGTTAAAGGGTTATGAAAAATAAATCAGAACTAGAGCGGAGAATTGTTGCGGAAGGTCATATCCAATCTCGGGGAGAAAGTATCGATCGCATCGAACGATAAACAAGACAAAAACCGTCGAATGTAAACGCGTTTTACGGACGCGTCCGCGCGGCGCGGCGCTGGCGCAGTTTCGCGATTTGTGGAGCGGCAATGTTTTACGTAATTCCAGGTATTTATGTGTGACCATTGTCGTAGCTTACCTGCTGAAAAATTGCCGGCCTCTCGGGCTGGCGTATGCACCCTGGCGACAAAGCAAACGTGATCGAGTTTGGGAGAGAGAGAAAGAGAGATAGAGAGAGAGTGAGAGAGAGAGAGAAAAGGAAACGAACTGCTTCCATGAATCGGTCGTTCAATTAACTCGGTAAGATTCCCGACGTGTTTGCGAACGCGATGGCGTGATCGTTCCTGATCGGGGCAATTTCTAGTTATGCTCACCGCTGCGTTTCGCGTAATTGAGTCGTGCTCAACTTTGAAAGACACGAGGCCACGTGTCCGTCCGCCTCCCCAATAACGCGTTCTTAAATATCGCGTGATCGAGTAGGTTTCCATCCGTTGGATCGCGATTTCTGTGACAGCCATTCCCTCCGATCTTCTTTTTTCGCGTCGAGCAATCATACCGCCTCGCTGGCTTGTCAGCTCCTACCGTTTACCCTTATTAAGCTCGAGCACATTTATTTCGGTATCACTGCTATGAAATTTTGATTGCACTCCAACGAAATGACTATGCAACGCAAAACAGTGTGAACTTTATTAACCGTGTGATGTACGAAGCCGTGTCGGATACGACAGCTGTTGCTTGTGCCATTGTACATACTGCAGCAAAGTAGTGTTTAAATATGTCTATTACCATCACAAGAATATATGAAAGTTCCTTGCAAGCTTACACAAATGATAAAATAATTATTGAATACTTTTAGTCTTCTTTGGTCACAGCGATCTTTAATTCGAATGTCAAGGAGTCCACTTTGAATGTCTCAATGCATTTCTAAAAGTTTCGGTCAATCGTATGAACATGTACAGAGTGACCCACAAAACATGATCGTTTCAATTATTTTTGTCACTGACGCAACCACTAGTAGGATCAGACTTATGTGATCCTAGTAGTCAATTACTTGCAAATAATGTCGAATTATTGTTATTTCCAACAGTTTTATGAAAAATGTTATTGAATAATACGACTGAAAGTATTCGACAATGACATTAGGAAACATTTAGATAATTAAAAACTGGCTTTTATCGCAGAGGATGAAATTGACAAAAATCGAGAAAAAAGTAAATGATATAATATAGTTTTCTTTTGTTTCTCAATTTTGGCGTGCTTAAAAATTAAAAATGGAGACTTACCCTCGATAATAGGTCGTTGTGGTTTGTAAGACATATCTGAAAAGAGAAAGGATTAATATTAGTGAAATTAGTCACAGTATGTACAGTATGAAGAGTTAAAACAAGCATTAATCTCCACCTATATCGCATACTTCATCCTGGAACATTAATTGTCTATACCGGGTGGTCATGGTTAATAGTTGCATTTATTTGCGTCTCTTAATAAACAATTTTTCAACTTGCAAAATTGCTAACTTGTTTCAAGCGAGTATTTGAAATTGAACCAGAACAAAAACATGATGTGCACGCGCGAATGGCTGGCAACAAGAAAGAAGATTAGGCTTAATCCCTCGGTGAAAAGGCGTTCCATTGCGAGATCCAAGTACAATTTCGTGTTCGGGCGTTACACTCCCCGGGTCACGAACTTTCGTCGACTTTGTCGCGGGCCCGAGACAACTGTAATTAACGTCTAAGCGCTAATCAGCCCGATCCGAGGTTTCTCGGGACAACGAGACTCAAGGAGAGAAGACTTACGTGAATCGAGGTTAAGGCGGACGAGACAGGACGGGCCGGGCCGGGCCGTGTCAGGCCGGGTCGGGTCGGGACAATTTCGAGGAGCAAATAACAGGGAAATTCAGGGTCTCCGGAGTTGCGCAACATACTAGGCACTCCTGACGTTCCTCTCGTGAAACTTTTAATTATCCTTTCCTAGGCTTCCTTTAATGAAGAGGTTCCGCATCCGTTGCGCCTGCACGTATGACGTAGAAAATAATTACAAGTTTCTGGATGAATTCCGGAACAAGGCAGACAGCGACAACGACAACGAATGCTTATACCGTGTGCTCTTCCGGTGTCAATGTTGTCCTCGTTATAGTACGTATCATAGACACGTGGCGAACAATACTATGCCGAGCAGAGTTTACGATGGGCCACCTACCATTTCCGTGATTTCAGAACCCGAGGATTTCACCCGGCCATGACCCACAATAAGTTTCTTCGAATAGAAGACGCTGGCTTCTACGAAATGTCAACTTTTCTCCGATACGCTCGTTGTTATTAGAATATACAATAGGAGAAGACAGAATTATCTGTGTGAAGATCGAAATTTCCGTCCCGACTTCGCAGGAGATGACAGGCGAACAATAATGCTTGGCACTCGATAGTTGATGTGGAATCTTCGTGGTTCAGATCATGATTCTTAAACATTGTTAACGTCGGTATTAAGTAATAATAATATTAATAAATAATAGTATTAAATATTAAATAATTAATATTATTTTGTAGCTTCCTTTATTCGTATGGCTTATCAAGTTCGATATTTACCATTAAACAAATAACCGTTTTATTACATCTGAAATTGGAATTATAACTGACAATAAGAAATGTGAAAATATTGTTTAATGATAATATACGAAATTCAATTCAGATCACTAGTACAGAACTATGCGAATATTTAATTTTATTCTTAGCAAACTGCACTGTGAAAAATAAATAATTAAACTTCTAAAATGAATAATTTACAAGTTGTTCGATTCTTTAAAAATATGAATGTCCACCAGGCAAGGATTTTTAATATCGCCGAGAGAAATGTTTTGCAATAAATCGTTGGAGGTTTGACTCGGAACAACTACCATGGCGGAACAACTTGAAATCCGCGCGAATGGAAACATTGTGGCGTATTCGTGGAGTGAGAGATCCCGTCGACAACTTAATGTTTATCCTATCTCCGACGGACTCCGTTGCCAAAGTAGAGAAAAAACAAGAAAGTCGAGTGTACTGACGACAAATATGTATTTTAGGGAGCCGAGCGTTATTGCGGTGCAGCTGCGGGACCGGCTGAAACCCTGTCAACGTTGATATGAATTGCAACTAACGTCCGCTGTCGGAACGCAATAATTCTTGCAATTAAATATACGTTACGGCTCGGAGGATTTTTTAAGCATCGCTGTTTTGTTACCGGCTAGCGCGCTTGAATATATTAACGCGGAAATATCGTTCGTTCGCCGGTGTAATTCGTCACGCATATGCATTTACGGTAATCCACACACCGTACCGTGCCGTCCGTGGGAAAACGATTTTTCGAGAGGGACAAATGCATTTTAAATTTCTGCCGTCGTGTTCGAAACACACGCGCCCGCGCGCTCAGGGAAAACGTCGAAAAAAATATCAGTAGCGAGAGACGAATTAATATAAAAATCAATGGCACAGAAATATCGCGTTTAATGCTGCCGCAGAAACCGTCGAAATATCTCGCGGTTCTTACGAAAGACTGCAGTCAAATCTGTTTCGGAAATTACTTGTTGTAACGACGGTGTAATTATGTGCAACGGTACCTAAGGACTCCGAGCAGAATTTCGCGTAGGTACATCGGTCCCTTGCGGTACCCTCGATAAAGGTCAAATTTTATCCACCGCCCGGAAAACCAGGATTTCATTACCACCGCGAAATTGTTTCTTAATTAGAGTCGTTCATCCGCGCGGTGCGGAATCAACCATTTACCCCGTGATTGTCGCTCGGTGCGCGTTGTACGAGATGTTTCATTATCGCGAGGCCCAAATTCGGCAGTGTATTGGGTTTTGGGTTCGGGGAACTGCTAGCTTTTCTGCTTTTGCAAAGCTTTATCTGCTTCATTCGAAAAAGTTATCATTCAACGGCTTGATAAGAAGGGTGCCTCAATTTGTACAGTCTTCTACAATAGACTAATGCGATCTGTACGATGATATCATAATTCTAATGTATAAATACTATAGCTGCATGGGAAATAATTGAATGGTTAATGCTTTCATACATGGAACGTATGTGTACTATTAGCGTTGCTCTTCACGCGTGCATTCGTAGAACTCACCATAATTATTTTCATCAGTTTGGACTAGCACGTGTACGGCAAAAAATGTCATTGCTTGGAATTTTTAATATCTATTTTCGTCAGTGCTAGTATCTGTCTCAATGGTTCCGTTAAACGTAGGGCACGCTCGCAGAACAAATAGCCGGCACACGGAAGTACGTTCCGCGGAACAAGCAATTACATATTTTCCAGACTTTAACGAATGAGCGCAAGAACGTTTCGTACGCGGCCTGCGTACAATGCCCGGGGAAAATTCCTCGTTAAATAACTTTTTAATGAAAGCATTTTCACGAAATATCGCCACTAAATACGAATAATTTTCCCCCGACTGGATTCACCGTCCAGGTCGCATCGTATGATGCGTCTCTCCCATCGCGAAATCATCGGAAACAGATTATTCTGTTTTAGAAACATACAGGTCTACCATGGAAACAAACTTTTATTTTCATGAGAATTGAATTCTAGTTACAGTTTCCAGATCAAATTTAGCCATGCTTTGATGTAGAACACTAATTTTAATGAACACAGTTTCATTTCAAAGAACTGAATTTTGTCGAGCGGATTCTCGCGGCAACATTCACGTAAATTAAAGGACCTGAACTGTTCAACACTATTTTTGATGTCACTGCAGAGCTGGAGCATACGCGTGCTTCCTAAGCCATATACATATAATACATATATACATTTATTCATGTATTACGTTCATTTACCATTTTATGGTGTTCAACTATTGAATTTATTTATAGGCCTACCTCAACGAAAAACAAATTGAAACTTCTATACATTCAAGAGAAAACAGTGAAAGTTTAACTGAATCTTGTTTTCTCAACTAAACGTAATACACAGAACAGGTAGAACTAGATTATACATATTTATGAACGCAAGCTTGTCGCTGCGCTGTGAATCCAAATTGGTGGTTGCACAGATTCAATTTGCAAAATGTAATTTGAGCACTCCATATCCTCCTTAAAGACACCGTTCGCTATCAAGTGGCTATTAAAACTGCGAATTAAGACGGGCGAGATTGAAACATCAAAAGAATCCAATATCACGGCCAAGATCATCCACGGTGGAAGTATTTATCGGCACTTAGGCGAAATTGCTTCGAGATCCAAGGAAGTCCTGGAGGTAGAGCTCGTGAGATCGTGTGCGTACACTGGTGTGTGCACGTTCGGCGCAGTTCGTGCCACGCGGCACTGTGAAACCGGCGATATGTATGCAATCCACCTCTATGAGAACTCATGCAAGCCGATACCGTGCCGATATTCCCCTTTCTCGGGGCTGCGGGTTGACACACATGGGAAACACGTGTTGCCACTCCCACAAACGATGGATAACACACTAGCACCGCGGACGTCTTTACGCGTGGACGTTTCTGCGTGCGACGTCCAACAGCGTTCTTCGAGCGACGCGGCAGATGCAATGAGCTATACAAATAATCAATTTCTATGCTAATATATATAGTGATTACACGATTAGAACTGTCAAAGATAAATAGAAGAGTGGTATTTAACTTTGGTTATCTTGTCATACTTTGTTGGTGCAAAGATGATTGCGATTTTTATCAGTTAACTTTTATACATTTACGACAAAAGGGTGTACATTAAATGCAAACCAGGAAAAATATTTAAAAAATTTCAAAGTACACACAGTTCTATTATTTTCAACCCATTGTGTCTAGATCTAAGGAAATGTGTTTTCCTATTACTAATCAATGCATTTTCAAAAGCTATCTTGTGTAGAAAAATATCTTAACACCACGAATCTTTATATTTTCTTTTAAGTTTCCTACCAAATTTAAAATTGAACCTATCAAGCACTAAAATTAACATGACTTACGAAACGGATGACATGGAATTTATTGCCATTTTTAATGAATGCATTTTTATAATTTCAATAATCGTGAGATACAGAGATGAAGCATTGTTGAGCATGGTAAGGTCATTGTGAAAGGACCACGTAAAATCTTTGCATCAATAATTTTGAGGAGTTTAGAATTTCATTATGTCGATTACTGCAGAATTGTGGCAAATATAAACATAATACAGTCGACCGGCTGGCTCGCCACTAGTTAACCTGGAACTTCACCATAAATCAACATCCCCATCACTTCACATGACGAATCTGTACGAACCAACAAAGGAAAGTCGAAATTACTCCTCCGAACAAGGATCAGGGTTCTACATTGTACACAGACGCGCCATCTGCGCTGAGACAGCCCATCAAACGGTATCAGAATGTGCATCGTACACCGAGATGGCCTGGGTACCGGATATCCAGGGCGGTACGTGAAAAATTGACGGTGTCTTGTAAGCCTCGGGCTTACTACACCATATATTGGTTTTGTCTGAAACGGCTGGAAAGTGTGTCAAAAGTCGTACTGATGCGGAACTAGGTAGACAACCGCATTTTCCTTTACCGTGAAATGTTTAGGGGAGGCGATTCGCCCTTTTGAACTGCCTGATGTAAAATAGGCGTAACATTGGCGGTTCCAAAACCGAAATACATCCTCGAAACGAGTAACTTTTAGATCCTAAATGAAACATAAAGTCGTTGACATCTGTGTATAATCTTATTTTCTAATATTAAATCATTAACGTGTCTAATATGTTCGCGTTATATGCACATACATAATAAAGTAATATAAATTGTTCCAGTATACCTTTGCAATTTACGTTATCAGAAAAATTCCGTGCCGATTTTTGAAGCACAATGCAAGCATATCAATCGGAGGACAATTACGCGGGGCTGGTAGTATGTATGGTCGAAGGATAAAGGCGGGCAAGATAAACAGATGCGGTTTATTTGGGAAGAAAAATTGTTATTTTCGGTGGGTAGCACCTAAATCGAAAGGATTTACAACTGTATATGGAAACCGGGGCCCGGCCGTCTCGTATATCGCAGCTATTTTCGAAGGAAGAATTTCACGCGTCGTGCTCGCAGACGCGATATTTCATTCTCCTTTTTTGCATTCGACAGCAACGCCCGAGGTACGGCGTCCGTGAGTGCGGCCGCCGGAAATGGCGGTGAAGCACTTTCGATTTTCCGTTTCCTCCGCTTGTAAACCGAGGCGAAGACGAAATACGTATACCCGGCCACCCTCGTTCCTCAATAAACCGATAGGCGTCAGGTGGCTCCGTGGAAAAACGAATTTGCCACGCGAACGACTCGATCGAAACAAGGACGGCACTCTTAATTTTATAATAATCAAGCACGATTCGTACATTATCTACTCATAAATAATACTCCTCTTCGGGAAACTTTTTAGCGATCACAAACGCAGTCGTTGTTTTAAGGAATGTCGGTATTAAATTATTCTTATTTTACTGTCCTCGTCCTGTCTATCCCGTGGAATCAATTCAAATGACAGTTCAATTTTTAAAGTGTAGATTAATATTTGTCTAATTGAATGAAAGTTCGAAAAACTTTTACTCATTGAAAATAAACGTAGCAGATCGTAATGTTTAGTATGTGTTACATAAAGTAGCATTCGAGAAAACAGAATATTATAATTCGAATTTATAAAAATAAGCTGAAACAATAAATACTAACTATTTTTTCATAATCCCATTTTATACAGGTAATTGGACACAACTCGATTGAAATTGTCCAAGGACCACCATTAGTGTATACACAATTATTAATTGCCCTATATTTACTAACATTCGAAGGAGAAAGTGTCTATATCGAGTAAATACCGACGTCTCCAGAGGCGAGCCCCTTTCGCAGACGGTTTATTTAATTATTCTGTCTAGAATCGCGTGAACGCGTATGCATAGACAAGTGAACCTTATGATCAAAATCAACTCACCCAGTGCTTCAGTTCGATCGATAATAGTAATAAAGCCCGAGCAACGCAAACGAGAATTACTCGTGTCATGACGTGGCTCGAGCTGACTAATTCGAAGATTCCCTGCAATTAATTGGGAGCTCCTAACCTCATAGTTACGATGGCGTCTGACAAAAATTGATTGCGACTACTGGGCGCCTCACGCGTAAACGAACTGCGTGTAACCTACAACAACCGACTTTTTCTTGAAATTACTTATTACCGCACTGTAGCATATGATGCGTTTACAAAACGTAGAAGTTAATAAAACTTTGTGGAATATAATTCTGTGGAAAAATTGACTAACGGAACAAAACTTTTTTAATATCACTTTCGTTACTTTCATTTATTAAAGTTCGAATTCGTAGAAGTGTATATAGCTCAGCAAATTGTTACATAACTCAAGTTAATGTTTTTATAGAAACATTACTTAAATATTGTATTTCAACCCTTTTATCCTCCCAAACAAGACGATTGGCTACTCCTAATAATTTAAATGAATGTTTCAACATTAGTAAGAACATAGTCCAAGTATTAAAATTTCTTATATCAACAAAGATTTACCATACTCTGTAATCTTGCTTATAACTTCTTAAATTTTTTTTTCTCCCCTCTATACCTATAAATGTTTTATTAATATAAGGACATAATATTGTTTTCATGCTTAATATGTTGTAATCTTTGTGGTCGCTAATGACCTTGTTGTTGATGCGACCTGTATAAATAAAAAAAAAGTATAATGATAGAAAGATTTAAGATTGTTACAGACAATGGAACAGAAATTAAAAAATTCAGTATATTCGAATTATCTTTCATTTTCAGAGACACGTTTAGTCTTTCACTTATCAAGGGTGGAGACCCGCTTCAGGAAAATTGATCCGTCGCAATGAAATGTAATATCTCGAGGGACTAATCGTACAGTCAAATTTTTGGGGAAAGTATGGAATGGCGAGCGATGGTAACGACCGAAACTGGCTCGTTACGCCTCGGAACTCTGGCGGCGGGAAAGCGTGGAAAAAGCCGTTCGATCGGGGCCACTCGTGTCGGCGATTGATTCTCCCGATATTTCAGGAAAAACTTTGCTCCCGATCGAGGCGTGGCGAAAAATGAAGAAAGTTTCTTCGCCGGTTTCTCGCTCACGTCTTTCGTAACTGTGCCCACGTGCGCGATATACTTGTCCCCGATTCTATGTCCACATTCTCGCGTACTTGTGTCAGCCAATTTGCGAATCTGCTCGATATTCTTGTTAGATAAACCACATTTATTTATCTTTATTATCAGTCACTTAACGCACAAAAACACATTGATTTTCCAACATTACATTCTTAGTAACTGTCTGTAAAAAAGTAATAATAATTAATCGATACCACGCAGGATCTTCGAGCAGTTCATAAAATAGGTACAAACGATATTCTTTATTGAAAAATTCATGGGACACGAGGGAAAACTGCATTGAAATTAGTTAATATTTAAATTGTTGTAACTATTGACAAATAGATAAAAATATATATCTACCTAACTCTAAAATTCAAGAACAGAGTCAGTATTTTTGCACCAAACCACATCAAATATGCACTTCGTTTGTAAATAACACCAGCAAATATTCCATTCACAACGTCCGATGATCCATTTGGATGTCGACAAGAGCCGGAGGACCACGTAATGTACGATTCGACTGTAATCAACTATCATCGGTAAGTTCCGGAACAATTACAAGTCTACATCGTCCACGGCATTTGTCACTGTTGAGCTTACACGTTTCCAGAATATGTACTCCGAAATTCCATTAAACCGTCCACAATTAGCTGTGACAGAATTGACAGTGGTGGTATTAGACGTGTGATGCTAATAATGGAAACTGCATTTCGTTGCCGCGGAGCATTTCAATCGTGTGTTACTGCAATTTTTATTTTAGCATCTCAAGAAGCGGCGTAACATTGGTCATTGAAAATTGTATGAATTATGTACCGCTGTACAATAATTGATAAAGAAACATTAGCGTACGCTGCGTAAACAATTCAACGTTAATAAAACTTATGATAGATAACGTATAATTGTTACACATTAATTTATAGTTTACACTTTCATGCGAACCATATGATCCTTTTATTATAAAATATCTAAACTAATAGCTGACCTTTTTATGGCAATTCAAATGTATTTTCAACAAAACAGTCAAATATTCAATCATAAGACATATTATAATTCAATCATAAGACAGTAGTATTCTAAACATAAAATAATGTAATACAATATCAGTGCGACACATCCCTTCAATACTAAAAATATTTACAACTTTCCTTTAGTGATTTCTTTACGTAACTTAAAGAACTGTAAATCTGACAGGTAAAGTAGCATCGTGCGCTCGGTTTGGACAACCGATGACGAGTAAAGGGTCGCGATTTCGCTCGTTCCTTGGAGAAAACACTGGAGAACGAGAGGCGGAAGCATACACGGCAACACGAAAACTGGAAACGGGTGTTAGCAGGGGCCAGAAATTACAAACTCGGTGGAAACTTCCGCCTACGAGAGTTCGACGGCCTTAATAAGCTGCGCGTTGCCTTGCACAGTTTTTCCGAAGAAATTTTACACGACGGCGGTACGGCAGTTGCCAACGTCGAGAGGAAATGGCGCGGAAACGCCCCACCGCGGCCTTGCTAAGGAAAAGAAGGGAAAAGAAACAGCACGACGACGCGGCATTTATTAAATTAAACGTCAGCTTCTCTGACAGGGCTTTTCCAGACAGTCCTCCTCAGCAGCAGCGAACTTCCGTTCTATTTCTTCTCGCCGAAATCTGAAAGGTGACCGTGTCGCACCATTGTTTCTACACGATTCGCGTGTCGCGCGTGTTTTTATTGCGTTTCTATCTGCTGGAAAGCTTTCGCAGGGATTCGTGTCGATTCTGGGGTCACTGACATTCACAGTTAATAATTTTATACTACAAATGCTTCTACACGATAGAGTAAATGCAGAAAATATATCTGTTCACTCGAAGGTTGTGTCTAGACTACGGATTTTATACATTTATGATAAAAATGAGTACGTACAATTGAAAACAGTGGACACGTTAAAAATATTTAAGAACATCAATGTGTTAGTTTCAGCTTAATACTTATATAGGTTAATTAAAAACCGAATACAATTTTATTTGGTTGCTGTGTTCTTCAATCAATGCAAACATTATTTATTTTGTATAGTGGGTTTTTATCCATTATTTAAATTAGTGGATATTTTTCTCGATCGCAATTTATGATATATAAGAATTAATTTTTTTGCGGCGCCAGGTACGATCCTTATTTACTATACTTGGCTCTACTGTAGCGAATATGTCAAAGTGACATACATGTGCTCTTCCTAATAGTAGAGGAAAAAGGAAAGGTGTTTGTGTTTTGTATTTTGTATAAAAACCGATGTTCGCAATTAATAGCAGTGTTATCCGGATATAAAAGGGTGCATTAATATAAAAGTGTCCAACGAACAGATTTTAAAGGTCCAGCCGGAACATCGTCGGATTAACAATCGCGTCATGAACATTAACAGATATGAAAGGAGGAATCGCGAGGCGTGCTTATTACCGGTTCGCTCGCGGATTCGCGGCGCGGGCAGCTACTTTGCAGCGGGAACGGAGTTGCAGTAAATGCTGTTCCCGGGCGGGGATCTGTAATGGGAAAACTATTCGATGCAAGTAATCGCAACAAAAAGGGCTCGGATTCCTGCAGGAAATGATCCTGGAAAGGACTCTCGGAACGGAGCTTCTTACCTGATACGGCCAGCTTTTTCTCGCCGCGAAACTTTTCGAGTTTCTCAAAGCCCCGGGACGGTTTGGGAGGGCGCGAAAGCGAACGGCTAGGAAAGGGGAACCGTAATGGAGCAGCCCGAAGGAACGGAGGAACGAGAAGAATGAGAGGAAAGAGAAAAGATAGAAAGAGTGAGAGAGGGTAGGAGGATAGGGTGAGAGAGGGAGATAGGGACACATCGTGAGAGAAGGAGTTAGCGGGATTTATCGGTCTCGGACTTATTAACTCCTACGGCGAAGTTAACATTAATCTTGACTCGAACTCGGTAACTCGCGAACAATCCCGATCGCGACCGATTGCTGCGACCTTTTTCCCTATTGGCTACCCCTGTATCCCCTCCACCCGTACGGGGAATTCACTGGAATTCTTTGGGAGACCGATGGAAACCCTATCTCTGCCCGGGAACTTTCATTGTCCTTTTCCAGACGACATTGCTCGCGAACTACCGCACAGTCGCAGGAAACCTTCCAGTCGCTTGTCAAAAATGAACATTTCCGTGCGCACGAAATATTGGATTTGTTTAACCAGACGCTATTTACCACTCGAGAATAGAACTTTATTTGCCATTTCATTGCCTTGCAATTTCTTTCTTCAGAATGTCTTTGGCTATGATAATTTCCTAACAGCCATGGTAAATTTATTGTGCACTTACATCTATGCCAAAGAAAATATGCATTACGGGGTCATATAAATGGAAGAGAAATTTACAATATTTAGTAAATTCTGTGTAATTACATGTTAAGTGATTAAGTTAAGCTAGTGGGTCAAAGTGACATTCGTTAATTTCCTTTTGATTTTTAATTAATATTAAATTCAAAATTAGACAATGTGCTCCTCCACTAAAAATTCATTTTTTTATAGACTATTGTAATTTTATACATTTGCTTAAAATATAAGATTACGAATAGTAATGATCGAATTCTATAATGAATAACAGAAATGGGTTACGGGAGAATTTTTAGTGCTATTATTTTTGAAGAGCGTTTAAAAAGTGTGAATCGAAACTGGTTTATCTCCATTCACACAGAAGTTGGAGGTTTTTTGATGGCTCTTTCGTTGAATTATTAAAGGGCTACTTAATCTTCATTAAAAAATAAAGAAACTATGGTTTATCTGCGCCTGTTTCAGAGTTACAGATTCCCGGCTTACGTCGACTTTCCCCACTGTGTCACGCACAACTCCAGTCTGCAGCACGAAAATCCTCAGACAGATTTAATCCAGCGTGTGATCCGCCACGAGTATAATGCGTGCGCGCGAGCTCGCAAATCGCTCGCCGGTTACGCGCTATTCTCTCTCGTGAAATTTCTGGAACAATAAGAAACTTCCCGCCGGCTGCTCGCGTTCCCGGGGAATGAAAGAAAGACGATAGAGACCGTGTTATCGAAGGAACGCGTAACTACTAGCGAGAAACCGTATCACCGTGACGGCAACGGGAAGTCGGAAGTTCCGTCAGCTTCGGATACGCTCAGTAATGAGTCGCCTAGACGAACACCATGGATGATGAGGCTGTCGTGCGGAACGATGCATTGCTAATCTGAATTAACGCTAAACTCGCTGACAGTTTCGTTTCTTTTTAACTAATTTATTTTACGAGGTGGAGTTTGTGTAACCATTTCCTATACATTTGTATAATATTAGAATATTAGAATATCCTTACAAAAATCATAAAAGTCTAAATAAAAATAAATTTATCATTATTACAAGGTAATATACAAATATCACGTTTGGGTTAGTTTATACGAAGAATTAAAATAAACAATTATCTATTATTTTTAAGAAAATTCTGTTCCGACATGTACGTTCCATCGAACAAAAATATTCCCGAGGAAAAGAAATGTTATTCTTAGTAACCAATTTAAAAATTGTCCTCGTACAACAAGCATTTTATGATCTACAAAAAAATATATTGAAAAATTTATTAGAAATAGTCCTAGAACAGGAACACGAAAGATTGTATTAGAGGACTATAAAAAATTTGTCATTGTCACG
The DNA here is from genome assembly GCA_963971365.1 of Lasioglossum villosulum. Taxonomy (NCBI): domain Eukaryota; kingdom Metazoa; phylum Arthropoda; class Insecta; order Hymenoptera; family Halictidae; genus Lasioglossum; species Lasioglossum villosulum. The sequence continues at coordinate 13,012,387 of OZ020495.1, read as the reverse complement.
GTGAAAAATTAATGAACTCTTAAACAGTCTGTCATGCAGATTGCCTAACATTAAGGAAATCGTTTCTCCAAATCTGAAACAGGAGAGACCGCTTAAGCAGAAATAAATCATCTGTTGAAGTAATTGAAATCCTTTTGACAATGTCAGCATAGCCATCGCCATGAACGCCGTCAGTCCTAGGGAACGGGATGTGTCATGATACAACGTTAGCTATGACAGTCATTGAAGTTTATACAGTGGAACGCTGTCGGGGGACTCGAAGTTGCTGACACTGAGATCGCTCGAATCAACACAGATCAGAGTAGCTCGGGTTAGATAACACGGATAATCTCGGAGTACTCTATATTGATTCGCATGGATTATCGCGCGGTTCTGTTTGTCTTGATTATACTGGTGATTGAATAGTACTCTTGAAATTCCAACATTACCATTCCGATATACTAGTAATCAAACATTTCTGTTCCAACCGATCTTTCTCTTCTGCCTCTTCAATATTTTTCATACGTATCATCGTTCTTTCGCATTTTTATGAACCGCTTATAAATACGTTATCCATCAGAATTTTTATATTTGTTATTTTACTTACTTTGGTAAAGTTTGGAACCCAGCTCCATGTTTTGATCTATTTACCGTAATTACAAATATGTTGTTGTGTGAACCTGTTTTCAGCATATTTGTTACATTTTTCTGATTAAAAAGAGACCGAATACGAGTTAGACCATATTTGACTGTTTAATTAACGATCCAGTATAATCTCGATTATCTGAAGCGATGAAATCAAAATTCACAGTGTAATTTATTGCATACAGGGTGTCCACGCTAACAATAGCCAACGTTTTTCTTTATGATCTTGTATGACCTTAAACACGCTTTCGTATGATATAAAAAATACATATCATTCCATTAAAAAAATTGCAAGTCACCTTCATTTCTAAAAACATAATGCAGATAGAAAAAAATTACATTGTTCGAAAACACAGTATGACCTCCATTAATTGGCTTGATCGCGAGCCCAACAGCCCGGATAAATTTTGGCTATGGATAATCGAGACGCGAGGGACATACTTAAAATGTACATTATATTCCAAAATAAATTTTTTATTTCCGAAAATTTATTTCCCATTATAATATAATTATACTTAAACGCATATTTGTGTATAATCAGGATCCGGTTAATCGAGGTCCTACTGTAACTATATAACTTTTCCTCTTGCATATTTTTGCATCAACCTGTACATCTGTACAACCTGTACTCTTGTGTAATACAGATGCATTAGCCCGTGTTCAGCAACAGTAAATGGCCAAATTTTCATTGGGGGTGAGAATGGTGGCTGTCGCAACTGAAAATCGGCAGGAAATTCCTGTTTTCGGGGGATGAATTTGTTTCCTTAGGTGTGTCAGACCTCGAGGAAACTATAATACATCCGGCTAGCGATGCCAGTGTTAACGGGCGCGTTTTGCCAGTGACGCGACGTGTCCTGGAGCGACGAGACGAGAATACCGAACGAGGGTTGAAGGGAGACACGGCGACGGACGAAATTGGATCCTCGGTCGCCGGATAAATTGCAAACGCGACCGTTTCGCGCCTTGGCGAATCGCGGCCACGTTCTATGAAACGAGCATCGCGACGCGCCACGTGGAGGAGGATCGGCCGTGTTGCGCGTTCGCGACTGTGAAATTTGTTGCCGGCACGCCGCGCCGGAACGATTAACGTACCGTAACCCCTCGAAATTGCCGAGCGGCAAAGTGTTTTCCCCGCGGCCGGAAAACGCGGCCCTCTTCAAAACGACGCGGCTCCGCGGTGCTGCGAATCCGGCTGCGGGATTAATGCTTCGAAACGCGTATGGATGCTGCTCGATCTTCTGCGATACGATCTTACAAACGACCGTTTGATCTCCAACTTTCTCATTCTCGAGAACTTGTCTGTCATTGAACTATCATAATTTCGTTGAAAATAATAGTACGACAACAAACTTCAACTCATTTCAAAGCTTGATGTCTCTACTTTCACAGAACATCATTGATTTTACCTGGGATTTTTTACAGGATGTAGAAGGTAAAAATTGAGGACACGTTTTTGATAGAAAATGCTACACACTAAAAGTCTGTGGAAAATTTGATAACTTTTTGCCGTGAATGAAGCTACAGGTGCAATAATCGCAGCTTTCTCTTTGCAACAGCACCTGAAAAATTGATGCACGATTTTTTTTAAACGTATTATCGATCTTTGAATGTCCTGCCTGAGTTGCACCATGCAGCTCTACACCATCGTGCTTGTTATTAATTTTTCTTTCAGAAAACGGTGAAAAAAATCGGAATTCAATTTACAAGGAGTGGTTGTAAAGAAAAGACATGGATCTTCAAATCTACGCGGGCTTCGTTGATGACAGATATTTTTGGAAGTTTTTGGAGACGTTTGAACTTGAGTACTGGTGAATTGTGAAGGTACATTTAGCAACACAGTAGGTTATATAAGGAGAAATGTGGTTCTCGCACTGCGGTTCTAATAATTTGGTAACCGACTGCAGGATCGAAACGAAAAAGAAATAACAATGAAAACGAGGGTCGCGGAAGAGCATCACAGGAATCGTGTACAGATCAATTACAGGGTCGTTGAGCAAGGCTGATCCTGTTAAAATCCGTTTACCCGGGCGTCTCTTAAACCGTGGGGTCGTCCCTGGGCGACATAGGAAGTTCGACGATCCTCTCGCTGCATTAAAGCTGCGTACACACCGAGCATCGTCGCTCGCCGGAGAGGAAAGTCCTTGTAATTTATGTGGAACAAACGCGTCGGAGTTTACTAGGGTCGTAGTGAGTCCGGATAAGGAGCGGATGAGATATTTCCGGCCTTAATATGATCGGCGACGCCCTTAATCTCGTAACCCTGAGACCACCTCGAGCAAGGTTGCCTGAGAATGAGGACGAAACCGGCGGAATCGCGGGAAACGTTCATAAAGGCAGATGCGAACACGTGCCTTACATACTAAATTCTCATCTTGCGCCAAAGCCCCGGCACTGCATGTTCACGGGCCTCCTCTGCGTTGCTCGACGGAGGATGTTCCAGCCAAGGCGTCGAAAGTTATCCTCTTGAAAGTTATTAGGTGCGCCGATGAGCAATCCGCCATTCTTTCGGCCATGCTAACAGTACAGTTTAAATTAACCCTTCGCTGGGCTGCGGCTTTCCTGTGTAACCGCCGCTTTATCGAGCTTTTTCCAGAGATTCCCTACACTCGAAACGAAATTACTTTCGGTTGTTTACTGGTAGAACGTTCTACCTTCAACACAAATAATTTCATTTAATTGAAAGGGCCGATTCTGACGTGTTTCTCGCTCCTATAGTTTACACTTGAACTTTGACCTGCTGATTAGAAGTATCGATAGAATCTACCGTGTTTTCTTCGGTTTATTTTTTTAGACTGATTCTACAGTGAATACCAGAAGGATGGAACAACAGGAGGATCTGATTGTATCCTTTTGACAGCTTTTTATTTTTTTAAATTTAATTTGTTCCAGTTTCTTATGGCTAGATTTTTAGTTGTATCAATTGGAGAAAATATTGGAAAACATTGAAAGCATTTAAGAATATCGACTCGTTCTCTTGAATTTATCGCAATTATTAAAGAATGAAGCAATTTTTTATTTCGCGTACCGAAGAGAATAAAAATCGAGAAATTTCTTTTTTGAAAGATCAGCGAAAAAAAGCGTGGATGGGATTTCCGATTTTGTTGACAGTCGGTAGTACGAGGTGTGCCGTTGAATCATGCTGAATTTTGATATTGCCCGTCGCTGGACTTGCACGCCGCAAAGTGGCGAGATAAAATTTATACCTCGTCATGCAGCGGTATTGCCTATCTGCGGCGCGTATCAACTCGTAACACAAATCTTCCACTGTTCAACGATATACGATTCATTTCGCTCCAATTCGTCAATGTCTGGTCATCCTTGTTCTGCTAACTGGATGTTTGTCGAGTGTGTTACGGGGAATGGCAACGCCATTAATCAGACTGCGTTATGAATTGTCGTATTTCTTCTCCCCTTTTCTCTTTGAAATGTAACCCACTTGCGGCATTATCCATAATTTTATCTTGTAACAACTTTTATAATCTTTTTCATTCTCATCTTAATTTATTGTTGTGTTGTTGAATGAAGTGTCAGGAAGACGTAGCTTCTCTCATTCGTGTACTATATGCATATAATTGATTGCAAATATTGTTAGTTGCTGTGGAGCTAACCGTAGAAGACAAATTTTTTTGTCCGGTTACTTTTTCCAAGGTCATCGTTGTTTTTTATCAGAAAAACTTATATTTCGTTTTATTCCATCCTGTGGCGGCTGGCGACATACATTCGAATATGCTCATGTAATAACCTTCAGGTGAACCCGATTACCAAAAATGTGATAAAGGCTTGATCGAAGGATGTGACCACTTCTTTGAAATCTCTGCTCACTTGTTTCTTACAATAACAGCCACTGCAGCTAGTACTGTCGGTACATCATTCACGTTCTTTCAGAACTGACAAGAAAATATACTAGACGTAGCGTGAGTGGATTCGACTGTGTTGCCCTGCTTATTTATGGCTGCGCAAGTAAAAGAGACGACAAGACGGATCGCGTGGTGCGGCGGGAATGAAAGATGTAAAGATCGAACGCTCAGAGAAACCGTATGAAAATCGAGAGGCATCGAGGATCGATGGTCAAAGACTCATCGACGACAGGAGCAGACCGCGACACGCTGTCAGTTAAATCGAATTTAGGAAAAGTCCGGTGAAAATACGTCCGACGAACAGAGTCCGGGGGGTCGAAGAGAAGGGTGGGGAGCCTGGTAGGCAGGTGCTGGGAGGCAAAACGGGGTACGTCGAATTCCTACGCGGACAGTCCGGTCGGATCTAGTCCGTCGCAGTGAATGTATTGTCCGATGGACAATGCGGCGGTTGATTGCGAAGCGGTCGGGCGAAAACTTGACCCGAAAATAAACCGAATCGCTCAAACGCCCCTGTCGACCGCTGCCAAATGCAGCCACTCGGAATACCGTACGATTGCCGGGCCCCGTACCGAGTGCTGCCCGGTTCGACTTGGTATTTTTCAGCCGCGGAGAGACAGACATACAGCTTCTCTGTTCATTGTGAGAGGCCATCGTTCACCGGAGCACACCGCTGATATCGGGAGGGGCCGGAAATCGCACGGGAAAACGTGCATGCACGATGGCCCGCGCGCCGTGTGAAACGTGCGTCTCTTTTCACGGGGAAATCTCCCCTTTCTTCCCCTCTTTCTCCCTTTCGTTGGGCTCTGTTTTTGTCGCTTTTTTGTGTTTTCGTTGCTCTCTTTCTTTGTTTTCGTTCGACGTTTGTCGAAGTGGCGGGCGCAGGACCATCGCGCGTCCACCGCGGACGGGGGGTTGGTTCGGTGGTTGAGATTTTAACGAACGACGAGACGAACAGGGCCGCAAAACGGAACAAATAAACGCGGACAAGCGATGTCGAGAGAATTTCGGGGTTAGATATCAGGATAGGTGTCCGCTGGATGTTGCGAGCCAAGCGATTGTTTTGTTCCGATCGTGGATCGACTAATTTCTGCCTGGAAGCATTTGCCTCGAAGTGCTAGTAGGTGTAAGGGAATGTTCTGTCGTTCTTTTTCCTTATTAATTCGAACTCATTCATTTGGCCTTCTTTCTGTGTACTGGTGTTTTAATGTTAACCATGTACAGGGGGTAATTGGACACCATACATTTTTGGAGCAAGATAAAAGAAATAATGTCTGCAACCGTGTGGTCGCTAAAGATCTCAATGTTAATGCGACCACGTCAAAATAAACTGTACATAAATAAATAAATAACTGATATTCTTTCTTTATAAAGCAACTGAAACATTTGAAATCGATACTAACTCTACAATTAACGAACGTCGACGACAGTCGACATGAATGATTATTCAAAATTAAAAAATCTCTCCTCCTACAAAATAATGAAACAACTTGAATTACATCATCGGGTACGTACGTTTCCGACAAAAAATGAATATATACGAAATGAATTATTCGAATTAATCCGCCGAGCACACTCGATCGGACAATAAAGACAGAATCCGTCTTGAATCGGCGAGAGAAGCTTAACAATTCAGTAAACGAGAATAATTGGATCCTTACGTAAGAGTGCCGTTGTGCTTACGCGAATATAAGCGTAATTGATTTCTTGATCGAAATACGGAGCGTCACTCGTAAACAGCGAATTGGTTGCTTCAAACCGAACCAATTTATATTACATCGGAAAAGACCGGCACAATGGGTGCCGCTAAACGCGTTGAAATCTCATGATCGTCTGAACAAAGATCTTTTATGATTTTCTGAGAAAGCAACCCCCTATGATTCCTGATATTACTCTATCTACATTCTGTATACCCGATACGTGTGCGCGTTACGAACGACAGCGGGTCTGAGGTGGATACTTCAGTTTTCTATACACGGTATTATCAACGAACCAAATTAGATTCCCCAAAAAAGTTTAGCCCGATCTCTCTCTCTCTCTCTCTCGTGTTGCTACTCTTGTTGAAACAAAGATACACTTAATCCGGAAAAATTGAATATTAAGCCAACAGAGGCTTTCCCTAAACTTCGTAATTAAGTTCTTCATGCTCGTACAGCTTGTATGGCGGAAAGTTTGCTTTTCACGAGTTTTAGCAACCATAACTGGCTGCGATTTCATTTTCATTTTGCCGAACTTGTAAGCATTGTGTTCTTTGGTCGTCACAGTTTAATATTCGACATGCGAATTTGCCAATTTGACACAACCTAATGACGCGGATTTACATGCAACATAAACATTTTCTACCTTAACTGCAACAAACCGGAGTGATTAAATTAAATTAAATTAAATTAAATTAAATTTTATATTATTTTCTTCAGTAGGTTCAATAGATTGAAAAAACAGAGGAGATAAAACACGTATTTTTGTGAACATAGATTATATGGGGAAAAATAAATGAGTAAATTGCTTGTAAAATGAATTGATGCTGTGAGCGATTTTAGAAAATTCTTTTCTAAACCATATAATGGAAAACTTTCTTGAATTTCATCGTGCATAATTATTGTTGTATATTAACAAGAGTAATCAAAGAAGAGACAAGTAATTTTATGTCTAACTACTATAATATAAAATTTAGTAGAGCATCTGTAACTCAATCGTTTATTTTCTTTTAAAAAAATTAAAACATATTGTATTTAAGTACGTGACTGTAGAGATTTATTGTGAGACTAAAATTGAATGCATGTAAATTTGTGGTCATTTATCTTCTAAGGGAATTCATAGTTATTCTCGTCGAAATCCTCACGAACAATTTTTCCCCAGTTTACGTTCTCCTTAGTATTACAATTTTATGTGACACAGTATATCTTTCTCAGAGGCGATGTAATTTTCCAAGAAGCCCGCCAAAATCTCCGAGTATTGCCCAGGAAGCGGCAACATCCTCTTGCAGGAAATTTCGTATCTAGCACGGAGCTCTCAGCGCGTCTGTAACGCTGAGAATAAAATAAATTCCGGGTATACTACCGTCCATAAGTATTTGGCCACTTCCCTCAAAGGTATAAAATACACAAAAATTCCGATCAGACTTCTCCCTTGAAACTAAGTTTACGTCTGTTTACGTCTCCTACTGACGTTTCATAACTTGAATCATGGAAATAATATCCCATGCCTTCTTGTGTAAACATATGTATTCAATAATTAAATTAATGAAATCGATTTTCCGGATACGGAAAAACTTTACCAACTCGTTGACGCTTCTATTCTATTTAAATACTTCCACTTAAATTGAAAAAGTAGATTACAAAAGATATTGGAGAAACTTTCACCAACATTTCATGACGTTTATAAAGGACCACTGGAAAAAATTTTTGTAAAATAATTCTTTTATAAAAATTGAATCTCCAAACCCATCACTCTTGTTCAGAACTTTTCATCAATAGAGCAAATGGTTTGTATTCATCGTTAGATTTATTGGAATAAAAAGAATTTATTAATCAGAGCAATGAAGGCTTTTATGGATTTTGAATAGAATCCAGCTCTCGTTATTAATTTGAAAGAGGTAAAAATTTCTTGAATGAAGGAAATTATGAAATACCGTTTTAAATATCACGTATAGTTTACAGTCTGTTAATGCAAAAGTAAAAAGACTAGTATAATATATGGCTTCTGTTTCAAAAAGGTGGTAGAATTAACGAAGAATTACTGCAAAATTTTTTAATTCATCTTTTAAGCGAGCTGTTTATAAACAGCAAACAATCTAGTAAATATGAAGGTTATCTTTTTAGGAATAAATCAAATTCAAAATTTGGTGACTAATTTATAAGCGTTATAATAAATATAGACATAAAATAAATATATATTTTCGTTTCTTTCTAAAAAACCGGAAATAATGTAACAGTATCCGCCAATTTCCTTTCTAAATGCATAAAAATCACAATTTAATAATCTCACTTTTTGAAACATTCGTTAACGATTTTAACACTGGACAACAGGTTCCACATTTTCTAACTTGTAATTGTTCAGTTTGTGAGGATGTATCTATGGGGAACCATTCAATAAATTACTTTCTTTAGATGCGAATTATAATAAAAAAATCTCAAGTGCTTAAAGTAGTCATTGATAGTTCTTAAATCTTTTGAATCTTCCTTCTTCGGTTTGAAATTTCATTTACATATGAAATATTTCATATCAATGAAATTTTATATTTTTCGTATGACATATTTTGTTATATGATGTCTGATGATTATACACGGTACTTTCAAATCGCGTTTTAAGGAAAGTCCAGACACTGATGACGAACGTCACTATTGTCCAGAGTTGCACTCTTTCAACCCTGTCCTTCGATTTTCTGAGCGCATTGTCATTCCGATCGATCAGTTTCGGTCGCGGTAAGTCCCTACGTGCCGGGCATGTTAAGTTCGACACATAAAACTGCCAGAGCAGAGACAGTAACCGTCCTGGGCTTAACGTATCGTCAGCACGTGTACAGGAACGTCGGGCATCGGCGTAGTCGTCCACGGCGTCGTCGTTGATCGGCCATTATCATGCCGGTCACATGGACGACCGTAAATAATCGGTATCGGATGCTCATTAACTAAATGGCTCTTGTGGAGACTCGCGTAGTCCGAAGAAGAAAATGACGGTGAACGAGAAAACGAACGCGAAGGAGACGTACTATTAACCGAAGAGAATTAGCCTTTGTACCGCTGCAACTTCTCGCTAATTCCTTATCCCTCCGACAAAGCTTCTTAACTAGTAGCAGTCGCTTGCACATGGAACGTGACTCATAACTTTTAACGAGCTCTATCAGTCCCAGCAACAAATGTGCCGTTTCACGAAAGACATTTAATCCGAATTGTCTTTTGCCTTCTAAAAACGAAACGGAAACTTTAATGTGTTCTCCTCTGATTGTGTCGTTAATCTATTCCAGCTGCGCGTGACGCGTTAACATTGTGCTTGTTTTGGACCTGATTGGTTCCTTTGAATTCTCTTCTGTGTCCAATGGAATAATAATTTCCTCGGTTTTACATAAATCGAGAATGTTTGCAGAAATTTTCCCTTTTGCAGTACCCCTGGCAGAAAGTATTCGATCAACACCGTCAATATTATTGTTGAACGTATTATCTAAGTGTATATTGAATAAGAAAAATAATATATTAGACGAATATGGTATACAATTCAATAATATTTTCCCTAATTTTTATATCAATATTTTCATTATACACCAATTACGAGATTTTATCATTTGCCTTTACAATTAATGTAAATATTTTCACGTTGAAAATATGAATAATTACAAGACCAATATTTGATTTATTCCATCGAATAATTTTTGCCAGAGGTGGCAGATGAATTTCAAAAAGAAGAATTTAATTTTCTGAATTCCAGTTGTGCACGGTAAAAATTAATAAAGTCCGTATCCACGTATGACGTTCCGTTTGTATGAAAATATTTAAAGAAATGGCTAGTTGTTGTTATAAATCAAAATTGTACTTGCTACTTCGAAACGCGAAAAATCCGCATGCGAATTATAAACAAACGAAAGAATAAAATATCGTACTAGTCTGCTTCCCTTTCTCAGCAGTTGCCAATAAAATCATTGCACAGCTTATGGCCTAATATTGGAATGATTGATCACGTATGTCAGCGAGGCACTAGTCTAGGAAGCTACCAGTACGATCGAACAGGAAGACAAAAGGAGACACTCACAGTTTAGGTACAAAAGGGTCCCAGCGACGAAAACGAAGATGACAACCAGCAAGAGCAAGAGCAGCAGCAATATGGTGGGTCTGCACCAAGGACTTCCGGGCATCACTGTCTGCCTGCCATCCTTGGCTCGTTTCTGATCGATCACGGTCGATTCCCCGCTGACATTGACAACGACTCCTTTATACGGATACTGGGGTGTCTTCTTCTCGGCAAGGAAACCGTGGTCGTCCTCGGGATCAGAATAAACGCCGTAGGACTCGAAGTTGTTCTTTCGATAGCCGTTCATCTTTTCAGCGTTTGTCTCTTCCTGGTCTTGGGTTTTTCTCGCGTAACCGGCCGCGGATGATGTGGATCCCAGCTCGCCAATCTTGAGCGTCTGATCGTACGATTTGTCCTGGTATCTGGAGGACGACGAGCAATCATACTTAGAGCGTTCGTAGCTCTTGGAGCTGGTCAGATCGTACTTGGTCTCGTAGGTCTTGGCAGCGCTGTCGTAGGGCTGCTCGTCGTAGTCGTAGGGTCGGTGCTCATAGGATTTGCCTGTCTCATACCTGGGCAAGGTGCCGTACATCTTGTTGACGGAATGGTACTTGCTCTGTTGTGCCGCGCAGGACAACTCGTAAGCGGAGTCGTGCGTCTTCACGCCGGAATCGTAGCCCTTGGAGGCCGCCGGCTCGTACACTTTGCCGGAGTGATGGTGATGGTGATCCTTCTTCGGCTCGAGTTTCAACGTTTCCTCCGCGTATCGAGACGCGTACTCGTAATCGGTCAAATCTCTGGAGTATCGCCTGCCGGGCTCCTGGAGCTCCGTCGGATAAGTCCTGCTGAGCTTTTGGGCATCGCTCCTCTCGTAGGGCGCGTCCAAGTCCGACTCTTGATACGTTCGCTGATCCCCTCGACGATCGTACCTCAGGTTATCCTCCGGATAAATTCTGTTATCGTATCGGTCAATATCCTCCCTGTCATACGGGTTTCGCTCGTAGCTTCTGTAGCTCCTCGACTGCTCGTGGTAGCTCGGCTGATCGTACGGGGGCAATCCGGTGCCCGGCTGGGGATCCTGATAAGGTTTCGCGTCTTGGTACTCGAGGTACCGGGAGGATCTACGCTCGCTACCATAGTCCATCGAGCCCTCGACCACGTTCGGCAGTTTGCTGCTTAAATTCTCACCGGTTCCGGCGGACAGTGCCTGACAGGTCTCCGCATGCTCGACTAAGTTCGGCAGCCTCGACAACGAGCTACCTGGAGTGTTCTCTGTTAGGTCGAGCTTCAAACCGTTGCTGCTCGTCCTGCGCATCTTCAGAAATTCGCATGATCGATCCCGCGAGATCAACGACTAGCGACGACCGCTCCCGTTCACCTCGATCCAACCCTATGGATCGACCGCGATTGCCACTGGATCGCGACAGATTCTGCGGCCTCTTTATCCTACCGGGATCATCGTTTCAGGGACGGTTAGTGGGCAGTTAAGGCGAGGCGATGTTAATTTGGCGACCGACTACCGATCTGGAAAGAAGAGAAGAGAGAGGGTGTTAGTCGAGTGTTATTTCTTGTTAGTGGGATAGAAGAAAGAGGATAGGTTCAACGAAACATTACAAATTAGTTGGAAGATCATTAAATTCAATTGTATCATTAACACTTTGACTGCCACCTCAGTTATACGGGTCACTCGACTTTTATATGAAATGTGAACATTAATTTTTATTACAATCTGTTCATTAAACCAAACGTTATTAGGACCTACTAGATAAATTTTGCCTTTTCTATTTTTTTATTGTTAAATAAATTACTTTAACTTCTGTGAACTCGAGTGTGGCAGTCAATGTATCAAATTATTTATTAGTAATTGGTAAGGTTAGTAAAATTAGTTTCTCAATGTCAGTCCTACAAACTTTTAAGACAGTACATTTAAATTATGTTTCTTGACATTTATATAAAACCATTTATAAATACTTTCAAGAACTTTATTTCCTTAAAAATTAAATTATCTTTAGAAGTTAACTCCTTGCATTATAATATCCACGTAGACTCATGATAACGATTTCGACCAGAATCTACTAAATATGAATGTCGCCGATTTCCTTTAAACCGAAATAAAGTTCTATTGTGTTGTTGTCGATATTATAGCCATTGGAGAATGCGTAAGCTTAGAATAAATATAAACTTTCTTCTTCTCCTAGGATGGTATAAACTGATGTTCCATTGCTAATAGAACAAGTATCAATCTTTCAGATTGAAAAAGCTAGTTGTAGAGATACATTAAAAAATCTGCAAGTATCGTCTATTGAAAGTAAGAAACATGCCTTGAACAATATTATCATGACCACCTTCACTAGGAATCGTTCCGTTTTCTCATTCAGTATATCGCGAAGTGTTAGGTGTACTCCGAAAAGAAATAATCAGGCGATTATATGGAAGGAACGGATCGAAATGTTAATTTTATTTGACATGTACGGCCTCGCTTTCCCTTGAAATTTAGTCGGCGCACGTGAATCCAGGGACTGGTATTATCGTCGGCCGCAACGAGCGTTGCATTTCGGTCACGCACGATCGAGTATTATCGTCGTCATTGTTATATCGACCATTCGTGAGGTGCCGAGCATACGGCTGTAATCGTAGTCTGGAGGAGCGCTTACAGAATATTGCGGCTCCGAGCGCACTGTATTGAGATACATATATCGATAACCGTCTACGGATAAGCACGCTCCCGGAGTCTGGAAAACCGTCTTAGACACGCAGTACTATACTGTAGGGCTCCAATTAAAAAGTGTTGATTGGCACGAACCTTCGTCTTCGACAAGATTACAGGGTCCATGGAATTTTATATTATCGCTACACTTTGTTACACCGTGTTACACGCGGTGATATTTCGAATAAAACTTTGACGATATCAACATCATTTACTAAATTGGGAAGTACAACAAATTATTAACGAAATTGTAAGGCGAAACGGTAACACCTTGACTGTATAAATTTATTGTTTTTAAACATTCTGAATATATTTCTGAATTAATTTCCTAAAAATTCAAGTAATTTCTAGTTAACTATCCAGATATTGTAAGTTTACATTGTTAGTTTCAATGTTTAGATACTCACTTGTACATGAACTAGTTTTCTGCATAGAATATTTCCTCCACATCTGTTTTATTCGATTTGTGTTTCCGATTTAAATCTCTGCTGAGCTAAATAATTAATTTTAATCCCCGTTTCCTCAAACTAGAAACGATGTAGCTACATTTATTTCATTTCAAAATATCACTAGCTACTATAATTTACTTGAAAAATTTATTCAAACGTCAGTATACCGAAGAAATATATACGGAAAATTTTCAGTACATCAGATTCTACTTTAAGAACTGATTGAATTTTATGGATTTTAATGTACGGTCTACAAGCACTAAAATATATTAAATTTATTTTCGCCAATGTCCGCGAATAATTGACATTAGACGTCACTCAGTTAATAATTTTTGTCGTCTATTTTCAGATTCCAACATAATAATCTATTAAGTGATCGTAACATAGCAAAAACGAATGTATACCATTAATTATGAAATAATTCAATCCGACGTTTCTGTCTTTATCTAATAAAGCATACGAAGAAGTTTAGCGTCAGACTTTCCGATATATACATATACAGGGTGTTCAAAAGTTGAAAACTTTTTACCCGAAAATCTCGGAAAGTATGAAAGATATTAAAAAATTTTAAAACACGTGTCCGAGGATTTCGAGGGGTAAAGAGGGGGTAGTATTAATTTTTTATTTGGGTAGTGTTTTCAAGCTCATTTGAAAGTCAATTTTGTTTTTCAAATGGAATCTCTATGTTTTATTAAGGGATCTTATTGTACGTAAAAGATCAGCAATTTTCGTGGGATATTTTTTTATCCACTAATTTCGAAGATATTGACAGAGAAGTAGATCGGAGCATATTACTGTGAAATTATTGACGCAACTCGTTGATGTTTTCCAGTTGTTTTCCACTTTTCCTCGCTGTATGACCTTGAAAACTCCACCCAAATGAAAAATCTGATACTGCCCCTCTCTTTCCCCCTTCAAATCCTTGGACATGTGTTTTACACTTTTTAAATATCGTTCATAGTTTCCGGGATATACGGCTGGAAAGTTTTCAAATGTCCACCCTGTATATATACTACTTCATTGGCAGTATTATGAACTAGCAACGATAATAACGATAACAAGACACACGTGAAACAGACTGACAAAATCTTAATTTGCATAAACATTCCTATTTATTTATCGAAAGCTCATTGATTTATTAAACGGTGAATGGTCCCGTGCTTTCGACTGACAACGGGCCGGTGTAATCAATTTCAAATAGGCTCAAGCGGAGAAAACGGAAAAGCAGGGGCACGCCTCGACCGGTTATGGGACCGATCGATAATTAATTAAGCATGATTGCGGAGAAACGACAAAACGTCACGTACCCGGAAGTTTCCGCGGGACGCGCCGGCAAGAATATCGTTTCCCCGTAGTTGCGAAACTTCTCAAGTAGTGTACAATGAGTGCTTCGCAAACAGTGTCCCGCGAGAATGGCGTTTATCTTTCATTCGTACGTATCTTACGTGAAAGCCGCGCTTTCATTAATGTATAATGCCGTAATCTAGGCCACGGGGGTCTGGACCAGCACGGTGCCGTTCGCCGATAAAATGGAACTTCCTTCTTTGACGTAATTGAAAATCTTTGGCCAGTGATCGAACGATGATTCTGGAAATAAGGGGATTCCAATCGGGGATCGTCCTTATCCGCCAGGACAACGTTCATTTCGTGTTGGGCAAAGTGGCCCCATAACGTTTCATCGAATAATAAATTCCCGTTGATATTACAACGAGCTTAAAAGCGATTATCGTTGTTCCTGCGATTCGAAGGATCGTGTAGTAGAGATCAGCACTTTTTTATTGAAAGAATATTTTTAATCATTTTCAGAAATGCAATGTATCGAAAAAGTATTCGAACTTTGCGAAAAATCGTTGATATTCAAGCTGTGATAATTTCATTCTAAAGTAATCGTACAAAAATAAACTTGGTCTCAATTCAATGCTTGAGATATTTTTTATTGGAAAAATATTTTTATTAAAATATTACGGATCAGTATTATGATAATTTAATTATTTTCAAAATGCTATGATTGAGTGCTAAGTATTTCTTAGTAGATGTTTCAACAACTTTTGGGGTGACGTTTTTACAGAAAATTTCTTTGAAAATATAATTTGCATTCTTAGGAATTTCATGTGATGGTGAAATTTTAAAGTTTACAGAGTTACAAAAGCGGGGACTTACAAGTGCAAAGAATATCAGGAAATTAACCTGCGATACGGACGGGTATGAGAAAGTAAATGGTTTAAAATTATTTCGTTCAGAAATTAACCGTAAATTTTAGTACGTCTGTAGTAAAATTAATATTTATTTGCGCAATCTTATTTAATTCGGAAAAATTTTTATGTTTTAGGAGTTTCAACCTGTGCTGGTAGAAATGGAAGAATATTTGGTAAATTAATGCAACTTTTATAAATGTGCAATACTTTTTAGAAGAGAAACATGTATGAAACTTCTTCGCGTTGGTGTTAGTTTTGTGAAGGTAATGTAGACGTAATAATTATATAGAAGAAGAGAGCAGAAGAATAAAATCGATCTCCCGTGAAAAAACGTTAAGAGAAATGGATTTTTTGAGGGCGTCAGTGGGACGATCCTTTAATATTAAACAGGGCTGAAGTAGTGGGGGTCGATAAGTGATCAGACGACGCGATTCATGCGACAAGCATAACTATATCGAGCAGCCAGATGCGCCGGGAGGCAAGACCGATCAGTGATCGATCGGCATTACCATGCCGGTCGGCGTTTCCTCGTAAAATGTTCGCCGGCGACTAAACTGTAGTAATAAGTACGACAAGGGCTCAAAGGGGATTGCCGTTTCGCATGCAAATATGATTAGTTCCGGAGCGTAACTTCATTTGCGTATATTAAAAGCGCAGATAGCTCACTTTATGCAAACGACGAGAACAGGATGGGCGTGGTGAGGGAACCTGGGGCCGTGAGAACAAGGGAGGGGCCGGCACGGGAAACGGAGGAAAAATGTTTTGCCAGGAATTGCGAAAAACCGGGCCGGCCCCCGACGGATGGAGGAAAAATGGTCGCCGGCCCGGATGGGATCCCGTGGATAAAGGCAATGCTGTTTCCTGGATCCTGATTGCCAGTCGTTAAATGTTCCCAAACGGTCGTTCCGCCGACCCCTTGGCTCGACCGTCGACATTCCCTCGCAAAAAACATGCTCGTAATTACGAGTCACCTCGTTATGACAATACACCCCGACGAAAAATGGAATATTCACGGTCTTTTCAAATGGCGTGGTGCTGCCACGCGACCGTTTGAATAACGCCGCCCCACCCGCCAGCCCTCGAATCCGTTTTAACCGGAAGCGCGAGCCCGGTTTCTTCCTTCCTGCTTGCCTTGTTGCCGGATTATTGCGAAATTATTTGCAGACTATATGCTCGTTACTTCTCTCGGCCGCAACATCGGGTAATTGTGATTAAAACTGACGACTTTTTGCTCGGCAATTCACAAAGAAATTCGCGGTTAACTGGAAATTATTTTCTGTGCTCTGTTAATCGCATTGGTGTCAACATATTTAACTCTTGTAACTTTAAAGTTGTGCAAATTTTGAAAAAATCTATATCTGTTTATTTACTGATCTGAAGGCTTGCACATTTCTTTTATAATGTAGCACTTGTGTCGAATTGAAATGAACTGAAGTTGAATTGAAGTTTATGCATTTTTTAAAGAAGTCTGCTCAAGTCAACAATAAAAAATGAAGGTATCTTTGTAAACAGCTGCAATTGCTCAAAGTGAGGCATGTTGCAAATGAGTAATTACGGAGCATGAATAACTTATATACTCTGTAAGGTTCAATTCACGTTTCCAGCGTTGTCAAAAGTCTTTCTTGTCAGCCGACTATTTGCAAACAGACTTCCTACGAGCTGACATAGTTGCACATTACATTGTCCAACACTAAAAATATTTTCATGTAACTGGTGGGTGGATCTTATAGAGTTTTTTAAATTTTTCTCCTACACACACAACTTTTGAAAAAAAACCGTCAGTGGTGCTCTTCCACTAGCGCTGTCGTTCGTCGAAATACAACACGCGGAACGGTGTAAGACCGTGCTAGTGGAAGAGCACCACTGGCAGCAACTCGTATCGGACGACGATATTTTGCTTTCTGGTAAGGTAAAAACGTCAACGTTGCTAACTTGAAAAGCTATCCTCAAAATGAAAGTCTGCTCTATCGCGTGATATATTTTGATTCCCCGCTGGACCCTTATTTATTAAGATGAATTAAAAAATATCATCAAAATTTGGTGCAAAATTGGTGTCTCTCCGTCTTTAATGAGTATTTAAACATATTTAAATAATCATAACGTATTCAGGAAAGTCTACATAATCTTTTGCTACAAAGAAAGATACAATATCTATTATGATAACATCACATTTGTTTGAAGTTGAAAAATAGTTGTTTTTTCCTGTTCCTCCTCACTTTAACGTTATTCATCCTCCCACAAACTCTATAAGATCCATCCATCAGTTCTATGAAAACATAAAAAAAAGTTGAAATTTATTGAACAGTGTCATCGAACAAATCTGAACGGGAAAAGCGAAACGATCAGCCACAGCATACACAGAGGATCATTTCGTGGAACGATAGTCCCGTCTACGGAGCGCGAAGTTCGGCGAGACAAAGGGCACGGAGTGCAACATTAATCCAAACGGTAATCTCTCTGCTTGCCAGTTTTTGTCATTCGCCGCAGTTCCGCTGGTACCTTGTTGCCGTCACCATCCGGCAATTATTGCCACGAAGAGACGTCGACGTCGCGACGCATTCGCTTCGTGTACCGGAGCAACTATTCCGCGGCCGCCGTGTTTTCGGATTAGTAATGTCGCTCGGCGTGCGCCGGCTCTTGAATGTCGGCCGCGGGAAACTATTTTCTGTGATGAAGCGCCGTTAAAACTTTGCCGATATTCCACGGACACCTCGGTGATTCCTGGGTCGGGGGTGCGGCCCGGATTACGAACATCCGGTTGGTCTGTTCGATCGCCAGATATTCCAAAACTGTGCGCCGAATATCCCCGATAATAATTGCATCTTGGTATGCTTCCGGTATTCGCACAGTCGTCAGGATTATGCGGCCACTTACTGAATTTTCCCGACCCCCGACCGTTCGGGAAACCGATATCATGCTCGTTGTCTTTGTCTAAGCGGCGCGTTAATCATCCAATTGCGCCAGCGTTACGGCTACCTTGAAATTGTTACGAGCTACCGAGGAAAAGTACTCGATAAAGCTGTTAATAATTAATCAACTTCTGGACGTTGAAAGTGCGACAAAGGTAACGTTAAATACAATGATACTGATTGTCGTGTGAAAATTTCCTGATAATCAATTACTTTTATTAAATACTTTTACTCCTTTAAGAGTTATAGAGTAATGATATGAAATAATAAATCGTGACAGTGTCCATAAATCACTGATTGACATATCTACTCCACTTTCAGTGCATCCTAATAAATGTATTTTAAATATATCATTTTGATAAGCTTCATATCAATACTTTTTTTAAAGGAGATGTAGAATGAAGTATCCTTTTTAGTAATTTCATTCCAATTTTCATCCAGTAATAACTAGATTCTGGATTTTATGAAATGAATAGGTCAAATTCACCTTTAAAGGCATTCGAAGAACTTGAGAACGCTGTTGTTATAATTTTCGATCATTAGGTTGATTAAAAGAGAAAATACGTTCTAATTATCTTACGGTTCTTACAGTTCCTTTAGATAATTTTTACGTTGTATAAAAATTGGGTGTAGAATTGTATGGCAACGGAAAATGTGCTGAGACGATTTACTTGAACTTCCATTACGAAATAAATGGCGCAGAATATCCGAAGGTGGACAAACAGGAAAAATTGCAGTGTCACCTTATAATTGGTTCATTCAACTAAGTTATTGAAGACCGCTTGACTCTTCTCTCTGGCCGAGAGGAATTTTTCTCTTCGGCATTTCTTAGCTAAATGGATTATCTGAACCCATCAGCGAGAGACTTGCAGGAAGAGAGAAGAGTTCAGTGCCATCAGTGTACTCAAGGCGAATCGACTTTCTCAAGTCTCAAGTGGAAAATGTCAGTGTATGACCTGGGAGATTCTCAGCTTATGATACGGATGTTCTGTGACCTCCCAAGAGTATCTCTATTATGAAACTAATTAAAAATTTTCTCTACACTGCAACAAATAAGATCCTTTCTATTTTGTAGATTTTTTGTGGTGTCAGCATACCTAGTTAACTCAAAGAGAATTTTTAATGTGGCCAAAAGAGGAAATCGTTTATGGTCAGAGGACATGTGGGAGTGCATATACGTAAATAGAATTTGAATGTTTAAATTATTTCGAATTTATTTTTCGATCGAAGCCAAATTGTAGAATATTCTGCCAGATAAGTCGAAATCGGTGCTCTGTGAGACAATTCACACAAGCGACGCGACGTACCTATTGAGGCCCGCCGGACAGTTCCATTCCCGATCAGACAATTACATCAGAATCGCAATCCAAGTACACGAGTAGAATGTATTCGATTTCCACGGTAAATCCAGTGCAACTAGATGAAGTCGCTTGTGTCTAATCATACAAATAGGATGAATATGTGCGTACCTATACCCGTAGAATGGATTTGCCTGTGACTACGAGGCGGAAAATCGTTTGCGAGAAGAGAGGTAGAACCGAACCGTCAAACCAGCCAGAACATCAATAGACCTCGAGGACAGATAAGGGAAAATGAAAAGGTTTCCAATATTTCTGTCGGTCACTGTCAGACTCTGTCGACAGAAATAACGACTCCCTTCTTCCGTATCTCGAGGGAGTATAACAAAAATTTGAAACGAGTACAAGCATGAGAACACATCAACTTTGAATCACAAAGAGTTAATTTTAATAATTATGGGCACTACGTGCAAAGCTGTGAAAATGGTCGGATCACTCGGAACATGTTCGAGTAAAATCAGAAAAATCCGAAACACGACTTTTCTCCCGGGAGCTCACACATTCGATACGCAGTGCAACACGTTTCCAACTTCACTAGCAATGGAACGGAAGTCCATTCGCCGGTTTCTTCACCGTCGAGATTTCTTCAACTCGTTTTCGGTTCGACGTTGGACCTCGTGGATCTCGGGGCTGACCAAGCGTGAATACCGGGCATCGCATTAAACATTCAAAGGGACGACAAAAAAGAGGATGCATTTGCATCCCGCGATGCAACTGCGGGCTCCCGGAAAAACATAAATAATTCAACAGTTTTTACGCGACCGGCGAACGCCGTTGGTAGGGGTGTATATAGTGTACCCGGTGATTCGGGTCGGCACGGGAAACGGAGACGATCGGAGCGTGCCAAATTGTCAAATAAATGCATGAAATATATGTCTGCAAATGGCGGTGAACGTCAGGAAGAAGCAGCGCTTTTAAAACGTGATCTACATCCACCCCGCAACGAAATCTCCATCAAAAATGACGCTCCCGTTTCGACTGTCTGAAATTATTGAACCTGGGCCCCACATCCTCGCGAAACGACCCACGGAAATTTCAGCAGGAACGTTTCCAGCGTAAACTGCGATCGCGCCGAGAAAGATCACGTTCCCGTGTATACCGAAGAAACTGTGCCGCGGGAAAGTATGCCCGCACGCGATGTACCACAATTTATGAAAGATTCATCGTTTTCTGGGAAACGTTGCGTTCCCGACGTATCTCATTCTATCTGTTCCTCGAAATGATAATGACGACGCGACTGAATTGCGCGGAATGTGTTCGCGAGTTCACATCTGCGACGGTGTTTCGGTTCTTCTGCAATATTTATAGATATCCTTGAAACATAAGTGCACTTCTATACTGGGTGTTTCCGAAATCGTGGTACAAGCGGTGGTGCTTGGACAACTCTAGATGCAGAAACAAGTCGAAGAGGGAGAACTTCTAAATGCAACGAACAATCGCATTATCATTACTAAAATTATTGAAGAGAATTCGTGGAAAATTATTGGATAACTCGTTTATAAAATCAAATCTTAGCAAATGTACCATTGTAGCTTATTAAAATTAATTATTATATGATATTTTAGTATATGTGGATTTTAGTTATTTCAGTTTCTTTTCATGAGCTTTCATTTGACTGTATTTCTGTAGTTTCATGAATATTAAATAAATTGAATAATTCACAAAGAAGTATTAGGATGATATTACTGGTTCAATGGTAATGTACGTTTTCTTTGAAAACCGGTTTTTTGTAAATGCAGAAATTCAGAAACTAGATCCTTCGAGACTTTCTAATGTAAATCCTAATTGGAGCTCGCTCTGTAACAATTTGAAACTCGATTCAGTTTCGGACTACGCGTTTAGCTTAAGTTGAGCGGTTTCGTCCTACCTGTATGTTAAGAACCTAGCATTCTACGAGTTCGCGTGGTAACGATTCCTCAATCAATTACTTCACTGAAGAGAATTCTACGCAACTAAATTGCCTGGAAGTTTCGTGACCGACGATGTTGCCAATACCATTTGTCTTGTTAATGACTACCCCTATGCTACTTGTCTGATCAAGCGCACTCCCTATACCACTTGTTTAGACAGTGCTGGCTCCTACATACTACTTGCTTGTCTATCGACGGGCCCCTATATCACTTGTATTCATCACAAATCGGATCCTATATTGTTTGTTTGTCTGCGTTGATGCTTATGCTACTTGTCTGACCAAAGATGCATGTATGCTACTTCCCTTCTACTAGTATCTAACTATTGAGGGCATTATACTATTTGCGTGGCTAAGGTCTTCCCCTAGATCACTTATCTGACGATGGATGGTGCCAAATCTAAAGACTCGTCGATAATACTCATAGCTTATGGCAATCTGGTGGACCACTTATTCACGATAAGTGCTTGGTGACTATCTAATATCCCGCAGCAATCAGATGGAGTGCATGATTAAATGATAAACACTTGTAGACATTCGTGAATAAACGATTTATTTAATGATTGAAAGCTTAATTTGTCCCTATTGAGAATAATGCAAACGAGATGCGACAGATGATGTTAACGTTTCAAGTACACGATTCATATTGTTTCATCTTCACTTAAGTTATATTATGTGTCTGACTAATGAGACCCTGCACTACTTATCGATATTGTGCAAGGAAAGAAATACAAATACCTATTAATAGTATCTGTATCATGAAACATACATGTATCAATAAACACTTAAGAATACACGTAAAATATTATAGATATTTTCATTACTTATTCAAAATGTTTCCAAATAGAATTAATGCAAATGACGTACAATGGACAACATGGACATCTCGAGTAAACCATTTACATTGCACTTTCTAACATAACGCTTCATCTTTCACTTACAATTTAAATTACATTGCGCGTCTGACTAAAGCTTTCTTATACTACTCATCATATGAGTGAGTGTAAAATCTAAATATTTACTAACAGCACCCCTTTCTTTTGATAATTTAGAAGTAATATCAAGTAGCTGGGTGCAAACTAATGGACTGCGTGATTAAATAAACATTTGTTGACACAAATAAACAAAGGATTTATTTAAAAATTGTATGTAAGAATTTTACATTTATTTCTTATTCCAAATGAATCTCAAAGCACAAAATGATTTATTTATAAGTTTATTCCCCAATGAAAAGGAGTACTCTATTTCGAATTTCTTTTCCTGATTATAATCTATAATACCGTCACTTTGACAAACTTTCAGCATTTCCTTTATACCCCATTTAATTCACGGGGTGTAACGTTCAACTTTTGGAAACAGGTACCCCGTGCTGAAGCTTTCAGCGCTTTCGTTACAGTTCGGAGGCTCCGAATACCACAGTAGAGTTAATTCAATTATTTTACTCGTTTTTGTAACACGACAATATTCGGCGGAACGTGTGTACGTAGCATAATAAAATAGAAAGTGCTCGCGTTCGCGGGTGTGCACGTGCACGTGCACGGTCGCGGAACGTGAAAGCGTTTCGATGTTTAGCGAAACACGCGTTGAATTTTTATGGTGGAGCGTCAACGCCACTTTAAGACCGTCAAATATTTCACAATCGGACGTGCTGATGAAAAACGAGAAGGACAGGGAGAACGAACAGGCACCGGGCAACCTTGCAACGTATCGGCACGTGTCTGGAAACATATTTCGCTCATTGCTTTCGCTCGACAAAGCAGCCGCATTAATTGCTTGCGAACAATAGGAAACGACTGCTTGCTCGGAGAATGCGTTTCATTATCGAGACCCCCCTTCTCGTTTATTGCAGACGACGCAATGCGCTGACTGCGAACGATGCGACTGTGCGAATGTTTATGAAATTTGTCCGTCTCATTGCGTAACGACCAATTAAACTGATGGAAGAGCTATTCGAGTATACGAACAGTTTTATCGTTAACGTCGGCGCCTTTGAAACTTTGAACACGCAAATAACATTAAACATATGAAATATAAATAACATTAAATGCGACTAATGAATTCGCGAGCAAAAGTCAAACGTTTGAAACGTTTGTTGCTAAATTGCAACAAATTAGTATGAAATGGAAATTTATTTTCTTTATTTATGTGGGTAATAAGTTCAAAATAACATAGCTAATATAGCGGTATTCTTGAATTTTTCTAATATTTTTACTTTATTTCGAGTAATTATATATTACCCTGGTCAAAAGATAATAATGGAATGCTTTCGCTCTGAGTTTTATAAATTTTGTAAATATTACTTATGAAACGTTAGACAAAAAGTTTATAGGCGGATATTATAGCTTAAATAATACATATATAAAATAGAGAATTTAAGTTTTCGTAAGTTTTAAACGTTCTAATTATGACGGGTCTAAAATGTTGAACGTTGACTTCGATTTGTCATTGCTAAGATTAATAGTTCCGTGGAAAATTACTAGAATATTCAATTTCTCATATATTTTAAACGAGTGATGTATAATAGTTGTTAAACTCGACGTCAAACACGAAAGAAGAATTAAGTGCAACCCTATCGCGACTCCGTTCTCAATTGAGACAGCAAACAGAGGAAAAACAAGAATTCGCGAGGGGTGGAAGCGGAGACGAGTAGAGAAAGAAGTTAGGGAAGGTGAAGCGCAGGTAAAATCGATTTTACCCGGCTGGCGCGCACCGACCTATCGCACCAGTCTCGAAAGTTACGTATTAGGTGCTTCACCCGTAATAGGTGCAATCAAACGTTAGGATTACGAGTGGAGCATTGACGGGGGGTTAGACGAGGGGAAACTACCCGAACGGAAGGGGTTGGCGCAGAGTTTCAGTTTCAGGTGCATAAACGAATGTGCAGCTGTACAAAAGCCCTGTGCACCTGTAATGACGCTAATGCTGGGCCGTGCCATGAAATTCGAACGACGAATCGAACACTGTAATTTAAAAAGCACACGCGCTGTAATCAGCGCAAATGAAAAAGCACGGCGACAAGCTAAACCTGGCCTTGGAACAGACAACTAAAACACATTCGAATAATCTGTACTCGTTAACGAGTTTCACAAAACATATTAATTTTATTCTTCTTTATGTTTATATAGGTTCAGTTCATTAATTTCTATCTCTTTAAATAAAATTGAATTTTTCTTATATCAAATTTGGTTTATCGTTTTTGTAGTTACAAAAGGAAATTTCGTCAATCAAGTAATAGTATATAAATGTTAACTGCAAAAGCAGTTATTAAAATTGTGAAACTAGAAATCATTCTAATGCTAGTGATTTTTGTGAACCGATTTCAAATTATATGAATATGTACGTACAAATAGTCTTGTGAATATAAGGGACTAACCTGCTAAATAACTAATATTATTAACATTATTACTTAATCAATCCGAATAATCGTTTGTGAGTAAACTGTACTTTTATGTAGTTAAAGTATATTCTGGGTTAAAAAACTTAATGCAATACAAAGTTTTATATGGTCCGACAGTATACGTGTACTTTCATCTAATGTTAAAGCATTTTCACTGAAGTACAAATAAAAATTATAAACATACCGAAGTGTCCGGTACAGCGAGTAAAATACTGCAAAATTAGATTGCGATTTTACATCAATATCCACCGCGTCTTTACAAGGTACGGTATACTCGTTCACGACAGAACAACAATCAATAGTTGAAACAGGAGTTCGTCTCGTTTCTCGGCAAGATATAAAATTGCTCGTCCCATCTTCGAAGGACCTAATTTGATCTTCGAAGGACCTAACTGCAGTTACATTAATTCCTCCTTTCACCGCTCGAAATCTCAAGCCATTAAAATCTTCTGGTCCGCAAAACGCGAGTCGTCAGTCACATCCGTGCACAAAGGGTGCTCGCCTTTCGTGAAGCACAATCGCGGAAGAATTCAGTGCGAACTAAAGCATTCCGCATTTCTTGCCGTACACGTTCCCGGAAAATCCTCTATGAAACTGTAAAAAATTCGCTGTGAGCCCCATGGTGCAGCAATTATTTCCACCGACTAGGCGGCTCGGGAAGAGAAATTCCGCAAGTTTTTCACGGACAGTACACGCTTTACTTTCAGGTTCAGGTGTAAGGAAGCTTTTTTCGGCCGGTATCTGCGTGTGCACAGGTGTGTTAGAGGAGGAGGATGGTGCCAGGCACAATGCGACAGGTATGTAGGTTGTGTACGTGCCCGTTAGTCGGCCCCCAGTATGGCACTTTTGTGTCCAGTGGAAGTCCGCATTACGCCCCTGGGTGCACTTTTCCTGCCCCTGCAACGTCTCGGCCCGAAGAAGTTTCGCGTGACTCAACCCCGTGCCTCCTTGGCCGCCTTATTTCTCGCTATCCCTCCGACCCATCCGCGTATTCCACTCTTCGATGCTAAATAAATACTTGAACACTGAAGGGACGACACTGCGTTCGCCGCCGTTTCGCTTCAGAAGCTGATATTACCTTTATATTTCTCGTTTGTGTTCCGGGCGATAGCACTATCGGACAGTTTGCTACTTTAAAATGCTAACTGCCCATTTATGAGCCATGCAATCTTTTATCCAGATTTAAAAAATATTCTTCCACTGATATACTGAATGCTCCATATGTCTACCACATGAGAGAGGTAGCACTTCAGTGATTTCTCTGCTGAATTCTTCGTGCATTATTTTAAGTTTGTCGAAACAGACAATTGTAACAATGTAACTATAAAATCTTCAATTAAGAAGTGTAATTTTAAATTATACACAAACGCTGTTTTTATTACAATTCTACTAACCACGTGTATGGAAGACCCTTTATTTCCAGAACTTTAATGAAGGCGAAACTGGAAACACAGAATTTATGTGATCACACTTTTAATCCTTTTGGAATCTACAAATAATAATTCGATTCAATTCACGAAAACATATCACGATGCAAACTAATGTTTATCTGCAATTAGTTTTTACGTATACGTATGAGGCGTTATAAATAGATCACCTGTAACTGAATAACTCTCTTGCTTTTGAAGATAGAAGAAAATGCATCAGACCAAACTTACTTGATATCGAGGCGCTCATAACTTGATATTAATTTTTTATAAGTGGAGGCGTCAAGGAGACAATCGAGCATTCAAGTGATTTACATCAACATCAACGTGAATATTGCATTGAAATCTACTCCGTCTCGCTATTTGTCTGAAATTGGCTTTCCGCTAATCATCGTGCGAAAATATTTCATCTCTGCGCCGTAGTGAAAAAGCCGTAGGCATTATTGACACCGGAACAGGCGAACCGTCCTCTCGATCGGATCGATCTCGTCCTCCTTAACTCTATTTCACGCCGGCATCGGAGGGGGGACCTGGCTAATAAAAATCGAACGTCAACAGCGCAGAACAAACGCAATTACTTTCGACTTCCGAAAGCGATTACGAGATTTTCCGGGTGCCCGGCTCGCGTACTCCCCGCGCCGAAAGAGATCGGGCCTGATTCGGTTTCACGTTTCACCCTCTTAATTTTTCGAGCTAGATCGACCACGGGTTCTACGGTTGTTCGAAATTTCGCAGCTCACTTTCGATTACCTCTAATAGTCAACTTAATACGATCACTCGACCACGAAGTTGTTTATGCTTCGCCACACGTATGTTATTAATTTCCTTCAAACCAAAACAAAATTCTATTTTGTTATAGTTGTCATAAGCGTTTGGAGGAAACATAGGCATACGATAAATATAAAATTTCCTTTTTCCTATCAAATTCTGAATGATGAATATTTACTCACTGTAGCCACAAAACAAACAGTAGTGCAAGGGGCTAAGATTGCATTTAATCAGACTTCATATAATTTTTATTGCAACATATGGTTCAATGAAGAAGTACATTCGAACAAGTGTGATAATTATTGTCCCGTGTTTCATCTACCACTCCTTGTTATAGATTTAATTAAAATTTAGAGAAAATTGAATAATGAATTACTGCTTGGTATACGTAATAGTAGGACAAATAATTTCGTGTTAGAAGCTTTCATCACTCTTCGAATTTTTCCCTGGCTAAAAGCCGTGCGCCTGGTCCCTGAACCGCGTTCCCACTTCGTTGAACGAAGGATTGGGGATTAAAGTCTTATCGGGGTAGCAGCGGCTCGTGGAGCTACAATAATGCTCAACTTCGATTAATATATTGTGAATTAGGGATCCAGCGAAGTTTCCCGTCGCTGGTAATATTCGAGCTCCCTATATTCGGGATGAGCAGTTCATTTTTCCATAGATGCGTCACAATATACTCCACAATATACTCCGCAAAGTGCTAAACACCGTGATCCTGAGTTCGTGGTCTGAGTTTATTAGTCATTAGTAGACTGGGGATCTTTACACAAAATAAAATTTTTCTGCGTCGATCAAAGCCGTTCAAATTTCTTACTGTACACAAACACATATAATGGTAGTTCGACCACGGATATAGATTAATCCGATTCCCTGACGCGTTTGCGATCATATTCGTTCTACTCGCCATCTCATCCAGGGGAGTAAAGACAAATCGAGACGATTAAATAATAGCCCTTCCGGCAAACAGAAATTTATTAAAGCTCGTGACCGGTTCGGGCAGTTTGTGAACGTGATATCGGGGCCATCGTCCGATCGCGGAGTTGAATCGGCGAGACGGAGCTTATCATGGCTGCACGCCCATCCGATATCAAAATAACCAGACCACGGTAACCAGACCTCTCTGCAGCTGATTATCAATGGCCGAATTTCGATTGGTGAAATCGCATGAAAGTGATCGATATCGATCTTCGGACCCCGTGCACTTTTCCCGCTGTTTTCTTTTTATCAAACACGAATATCGATCAAACGCGACTGAGATTGAACATTTCCCAGCTGAACAAGAACCGTGTAATATTATTATTAAACGACAGGTATTAATCGAGATGATCATCCAAGCACCACTTAAAGGTCCGATCACCTTTGCGCGTCCCGACGCAGCGTTTTGTTATTCTAGCGCCATTTATACTCCATTTATCATACTTCACATCAGAAAAGAAAAGATAATAAAAGAAAAGAGCTACGACGAACGGAGTATGGATCGCAAAACGTTGCGTCTAGACGCGCAAAGGAGATCCGATCTTAACCGGGAATATTGTATTATTACCAGACCTGGTTAATCCAATTTCGACATTGGCCAAAATTCACGGTTTTTATTCTTACGGAAATTTTAGTGTTTTTTCCGTTGCCTTATCTGTGGACTCCCGGTTATGTCCTTTGACAAAAACGAGCGGATAAAATTAAAAACAGAAAAAATATTGAATGAATTTAAAAATTCGTTTTATCTGCGACTTATTAAAATTATTATATTATTATCAATTATCAATCTAAGTATCAGACAGGGTAACTGTTACAAACGAATTGATCGATTGTAAAATATGTCTGACTAAAGACCGACTGTTTTCCCTTACAATTCCTCTTGAGCGTTAAATTCTGTTTGCTAAATTCTTCACACTCGAATATTAAGTATTAATAATAACTGTCTTATGAAACTGCGAGAATGGGCTAAAGACGCGAAGATATGTTTCAACATTTAATAACTACTTCATTTTAAACTTACAGTGCAGTGGTAACGTATACAATATAAGTATACACGAAACACACTTACTCTACGAAAAATTAAACCTTGAAAACAGCGTCAATATGGAATAAGTAGTTTTTCCGATTCGAAAATATTGAACCCTACTTTTGATAATAAAATTTCACAAATTATGTTCACCGTCCGTTCACGAATTTGCTTATAATTAATCTCCGAGGTTATCCCTATAAGACTTAACTACGACAATTTTGAATAGTGATTAAAAAGAAGTTAGCGATTTTTTCCCGCCCTCTACACGTACACTTTTCTATTCATATTCACTGCGGCGCTGACCATAAATTGACCATTATCCCCGACAATTTGTTTCTCTGGCCCAATGAAAAGAAAATCAGTGATGCTCGTATCTGGGGCGGGATAGAGCGTTTAAAGTTTCATTTCCGCGGACATAAATTTCGCCTGGAGCCCGGGGATGCTAGTCTCATATTAACGAGTCAGCTGTCAAAACGATAACTCGATGGCTGGCAGCATAATGCAGATTTTATTTACACGTCGGTGTTAGCGTAGGATTAAAAAAGCTTCTTCATCATTCCATTCCCGTTCCCCACGTCTTCCACCAACGAGCAATCGTGACAGCTAGCTGGGATGCATTATCGTCCGGCTTTTTTCCGCGCGCCGCGGGAATCATTCGAGCGGTTCACCGGTGAACGTGCCGTAATTGCGGCCCCCACGAAACTAATTAATTATGCAGGGACGCGGATCGAAGGAGAGTTTTTTTTGCCACCGGGACCGTAATTCTCGGCAACGGTTCTTTTTGCTCGAGCTTTTTCGGCTCGTCCGCTTCCGCCTGGACCTGACCAACGTTTTTAGGATCTCTTTATCCCGGATCCATGGACGAGAACCTTGGGGTTCCAGGTTTTTCCTTGGTCCAAGACCAACTTCCGTGCTCAGGAGCCCGTCAATAGACGGAATCGATGGAATTCAGCCGGCGGATGCTGAAACTTGCGCTTTCATGGAAACGCGCTCGCTTCTATCACTGAAAATATCAGCTTTGAACCGCTCAGTCCGGATGCGGAAGAATATGGGAACGTCTTGCGCCGTACGCCGCTGGAACGTCGCGGTCGGAGTATTCATGCGATGATAGTGATAGGTTATGTGCCCCTTTTGAGTGACAGATTTAATCATTCGAAATTTTTTCACTGGAAAATAGTTGCCTGTCTTATACGGTAGTTGCTGTTAATATATCTATTAGTAGACTGCGTATCTTTATCCAAAACAAAAATATTGATTGTGGGAAGCTATAATTAAATAAAACTTCATTTCATCCCTCAGCAGTGTTTTTACGTTGGCAACAACAATATTCTTAGATTTTGTATATTTTTCTGTTTTATATATTTCATGCAATTAATTCCTTCATGAATGCATAAAAATTTGCAGTTTATAGTATCGGAAGTAGTTCGTGCGGATTCTTATCTTACCTATTATTGAATTTAAATCACATAAAATGCATATAATATAGCCGGTTGGTACAGAGCGGGATATTTAGTTAATTACACACCGGGATATTTAACAATAAACGTTCAAATTGCGTTCACGCGCATACACACACACAAGGAGCCGAACGTTTCGCGTTAAAATCCGCGTTATGTTATACCGCGTGCAATGGTCGCGGCAAACGGGCCGACGCCCGCGTGTTTTGTAATTCTGGTGTTCGTTACAGCGTAATTAAAAGAAGGGATGATAAACGCGCCAGGCGGAAACACGCGGAGCTGTTACAATTTTCGCCAGCTACAATTTTTTCAAGGTACACACGCGCCACCGAAAACTCGCGGAATTTCCTCATCCTGTATTTCAATTTCGTGTATACCTCTAGCCGCGTCTTCGTCGTTCCCAGTGTATCCACGGTGCGAACGCGCGCGGGATCAGCAAACAGAACAATTTTATTGGAACGGAGCCGGACGTCGTTCGTCGCCCGCATAAAAATTTACTTGCCGGTATTAAAATCGTAAAATGGCACGCGCGCGAATTCGCGAACCTGCCCGACGCGGCGGCCCGGCGACGTACGGCGTCGTAAAGCGTCATTCACACGGCTGAGTTACGGCCTCACGGATTTCGCTTTTACGCCTCTGCTGCCGATTTTTCACCCTCTGATTCCTCGCGAGCCACGATGCGACTGGTCCACCTGGACGTATCTGCCGATATGGATTCGCGTGTTATGTCCGCTAAACCGTAACGTCGCGAGGAGTCGCTGGAAATAACCGGACGAAATTCCACGATCAATCGTCTCCTGGGCCCTTCCAGCGTTTTTGCATAGAATCATATACAGGCTGGGTACAAATAGGTTCCCTGAATAACTAGCTTGCTTTTGGAAATAGAAGAAAATGCATCAGATCAAGGTATCTTCTATCTATCTCAGATACTTGGTATCGAGGCCCTCATAATATGATGTTACCAGCGTTTTTGCATAGAATCATACACAGGCTGGGTACAAATAGGTTCCCTGAGTAACTAGATTGCTTTTGGAAATAGAAGAAAATGCATCAGATCAAGGTAACTTCTATCTATCTCAGATACTTGGTATCGAGGCCCTCATAATACGATGTTACCAATTTTATGTGGTAAAATTCATTAATTCTTGGACATTTTGATAATAAATATCTTGCTAAGTTTCTAAATTTGTGATCGCTACAATAAGGGCATTTTTTGTTGCTTGAGTAGCATAGGTCGTAACAAAAGTACAGCAGGTTTTGGTGATGAAATTTGCCTCCGTCGGTATTTCAGTCAAACTTGGGCCATTTGATAGCCTATTCGCAAAGACTCCCCTCTGCGAAGTTTTCAGACCCCCATCCCATCTGTAAGAGTAGTTATTGAAAAACGTAAAATCAGTTTTTTTGCCCATTTTTCACTTTAAATTGACAATTTAAAATTCTGAAAAAATCTGACACATTTCGAATACTCGGTATCATTTTTAGATTTTTTCGTTGCGAACTATGGTTGTAAGAAATGAAAAACACGAAAAAATCGAAACAATGCAGATTTCGTATAAAAGTTGGTCTGGTACCACTTCCGAATTAATTTAGCAATGAGATATTATCAATTTCCTTTACTTATATTCTACGAGATTACAATGTGTACACATTGAAGGAAATAAAGAACGATAAAATCAATTGAAATGATTAAATACAGTGATGTCCATATACATACAATATGTACATCCGTATTAAACTTTAATATCAAATTGAAATTAAATGCGCATGCACGCAAAAGTATGCTCAACAAATTTTATTTAATAAATTAACATTAATATCCCGTGATGCAATCGTTAACATTTGAAATTTATGCAGTCGGCAGCGAATAAAAGTCAATGAAACTGGAATTTTGCCGAGCAAAAATGTTTATTAAAATGGCAAATTCCAATTTAATCATCTCAAATTAATAAAATATTTTACATTTAAAATTATGCATAATCTGAATCGTGTGCATACAAGCGATGCAATTTTAATTATTGAGATTGAAGTTGATTATTCCGATAAACATTTTCCCTTTTTAAAAAAGAATATTAATCTCGAATCCTACTTTATTTAAAATTCATGCAGACTTTATGCGGGTTCAAGTGACATTAATTATTATATTTTAAAATAAACTTTTATAAAAAATCCATATTTCTTCCTTTAATTCAGCATTTGAAGCTTCAGTAAAGATTTATTTCGGCTTTTGTGAATATTTTACATTTATATTACATCTGTTTGCTGCATTTATGAAATTAAATATGTCAATGAAACATAGATTCGCATACTATAATTAGTACTTTACTCCAGAAATTCCGAAGAACACCCAGAAATCTTTTAAAAATCATTTTCCATCGACTCTAATTAAACAAATAGTACCATAGCTATGCATCGTACTGCACTGTCCATCGACGCGATCACCGAGGAGCTAATAAAAACTTTTTGACGGAACAACTTGGAATGCTGTCGTTGCAACAGTTGGTTTTTGCGCGAGGTTTACGCTTGCAGAATAACGCATGGTCCGCGGATTACGGGCGGATCGAGCTGGTTTATCGCTGACAGTGGACAGCAACGTATTAACTCGAAACAAAATTTGGAAATTCGACAATGAAGGGGCACGCTGCAAATGTGCCATTACAGCAGAAACGTACGCCTGCAACGAAATGTTTGCGTTTTAAAAATAACCAGACAATCATGACAAAACAATTCCAGAACAATTCTCACGGACAAACAAAAGTACTGGCACAGCTTGATTTTTATTATATGTATATCTGCATATGAATGAAAGAAATAAAATGATACTCGTTTAATTGTTGTAACAGTTAATTATTGCGTCTATAATTTAAAATTGCCGAATAAATTGCATTTTGACACACGTACGTATTGGCACACTTGTAAGTTAATAAAATAATGTTATTGAACCCATTTATATATTTATATATACATATATAACATGCATAGACATAATAATTGAACTTTTTAAAGAAATTAAAAAATTATTTTCAAACAAAAATTTATTTAAAAATAATTCTTAAGGGAATTAATTACACATCATTCCTATTGATGAATACCGATACTTTTGTTCAGGACATATTAAATGCGAGAACTTCCATTATCTTTTTTTTTTTAATAGATATTATCAAATGTGATTTGATTTCACAGTTTCTATACCACCGAGAGAATATTCCACAGAATCAAATTTGGAACCATGTAAGCTTCATCTAACAGAATTGGTAATTGATAGTAATCTCTAAAATTCTGCGTTCGCAGAGTTACTAATTTCTGTAACTTTTAATGAAATAAATGTAGGCTACATTGAAACCAATCGTGAATCGGATATTTGGAACGCCATGGATGGATTCGAGAAATTCAGTAACGAGGATATCCAAGAATAATTACAAATAAAGGAATACTCAGGAATAGTTCAATTATGCCTGACGTAATATCGTTTAAAAATTCTGTCACACATGAAGAATCAACAGTACATTAAAAATAGGAATTATAACTGTACAAATATATATTCTTTTTCTTGGATTTTGCTGTTTGGTACACAACAGAATTGCATAAAATCCGCATTAGCTCAGTTTGCATATTTGTAGACTACGTTCGTTTTAGACACACAAAAACACGGGGAATGAATGAAAGTTTAATCTCTCTGCGCGCTGAAGACTCAAAATCAAAATAATTGTTTTATTTTATCATATTCTAAATGTGCATAAAGAGTAAAATTCATGGATCTGTTGAAGAAATTAAAAGAGAAAAAGAGAAGCAAAATGTGGAAAGAAATAATCGCAATAAATAGAAATAGTGTTAAAAGTATACACAATAAGATGAAATTAAAGAAGGACGAATAAGATTGTAAGATAACATGCAGGACAAATTGATTTCCTTTATCACGACGAACAGTTTGAAAAATTAACTATCCATCACTAAACCTTAAAATGTCACAGAGAATAATTTTCCTAATTGTCCTATTCTATACTCTATACAAAATTTTATGACCATTTAGGTGAACGAAATACGATCGACTGCAAGAAGGGATCGATTGAACAGATAGCAACTTCAAAGTTTACCGAACAATGCGTTCAGCAGGTTGAACAGCACCCGATTTCGCAAGATAATGCAGTGGAACGACGTATTGGCTTACACGAACATAATATTTAGCATCCCCTTCCAATAATACCATCAGAACAATAGCTAGATCGTCGGCGGCGCGCGTTAACCTTTCCTCGCAGCATTGCTCTTGCGATATCCGTGCGAGCATCGAGGGAAATGCGCGCGCAAGCTTCCGCGAAAATGCGAATAAAATTACGGGCTACCACGGTTGCCTAAGTATTACTCTCTGTTACTATATGTGCCGGCAATGATCGGACGTGACTCGACCTGGTAATTAGAAATACAGATTTGATCAGGCGAGCGTGTTACGTCGTTATGTTTTCCGCAACGTTCTCTTGCGACTAATCTACGTTTAATCCTTCTGTGCTTGCGTTTTCTTGCCATTACTTGGTCGTTGTAATCTTTCTTTCATTTGGGCGGCGAAAATGGGACAGCTCATTCATGACGCGTAAAGTTAATTTATCAACTACGGAAACAGAAATTTTCTTTTCGAAATCGCAGCTGTGATTCAACAGTATAGTGCAAGAGAAAATTAGTAGCATGCATATTTAACAGATTCTTTTAGAAATCTTCATCGCAACTCTCACTCTATACGATAGCGCAAGCGGTTGATAACGGGTGTCATGAATGTCGTGTAAAAGTTAATCGTGTGAAGAAAGTACCGTGTAAAATGAGCCACAGGTATACTAAATTAGATCGTAATTTAACCAAATCGATTCTACGTTTACTGGAACGATTATCCGGTTTCGGGAAGAGGCAAGATGGCGGCCTTCCGCGGAGAACGACCAGGGACGGATACGTGAGGAGCGATTAGGCGGGCGGCATGTTTCGCGCGTCTGAAGCCATGATCGCGAGCACCGCCGCCCTCGATTATTCCACGTCGTTGGCGAACGCCTTCCGGCGTGCAGGTCGGGCTCCCGGAAGTGCACTCGCGTTCGCACGAGACAAAGGGTGACGAAAAATAGAGGCCGTTGGAAATAAGGCACTGAGAAACCGTAGACGCGACTGGAAAAACGGAAGGAAACAAAAGTGGGCGGGGGCCGGAGTGCAAGAGAACAGAACTGAAGAAAGAAGGAGAAAAAAAGAGAAGGCATGAGAGCGAGATAAAGAGAAGGAGCAAAAGCAGTGGTCCCCGTGGACGATGAAAAAGAGAGGGTTGAAAGGCGAAGGGAGGCTTTACTTCGGTAAGGTCGAAAGGGCGAAAGACGACACGAGACGCGCGTAAAAGGGTCGGCGAAGATTATTTCTCGGAATGGTACGGCCGAGTTCGTGCATCCTAAAATGGAACCCTTGGGTTCTCTATGCCCCGCCTCGCTGCTGCCACCACCTTCCTACGTTTTCCACCCCTTACCCCCACGACCCCCTGTTACTTTACCTTTGCGTCCACTCACGGCTTCCCCTCTTTCTCCGGTTTCCCTCTGGTTCGCGTATTCCGCGTTTTTCATGCACTGAATGACCAGACGTGAAAAAAGTCGAGGGGTCGCTCTTTTGACGATCGTTTCGCGGCAGACAAAGAGGGCGGGGGCGGCTGCGAGAACGAAAGGGTCCGCACGAAACATGCAAAGTAGCTGCGACCGTGTTTCGGGACTGCCGACACGGAAAATTTCGAGAGACCCGGCGTCGCCTCGAATTTTCCATCTTAATATATTCATTAATCGTTTGACTTTTATTTTACCCGAAGATCCGCAGTGGAATAATTACTAATTACATTTTGGTGGTCGGTGTCCCACGCGATGCGGCGAGAATGGGAAGATCCAGGTCGGTCACCGGTGACCGACGCGTCGGTGAACGTGTTAAATTATGCTCGTTTATGGGAGGACAGGCGAAAAATTAGGACTGGCTGCTGGGAGACCCGGGGTAATAGAGCTCTGGCGTCAGCGGCCTTGAAAAACTCCGCAATCTCTTAACTTCTTAACTTTTACGAGCGTTTTGTTGGTTCAGTTTGTATTGCGGTAAAAGTTCCTTTGCCACTGCGCTGCGCACAACTTCTAAACGAAGTCCCGAACAGGTAAACTGAAAAACGGATATCGCTCGCTGTTGATCAACGATCGTACAATGCATCTCGCGGAGGTTGAACTCCGATGTGACTTTGACACTTCCGGTACACATTAATGGGTCTCCAACTGTGTAAAGAACAGTAAATATTTTTACTGTCTGCAACCATAAAATATATAAAATAAAGCTTTTCAAAAACGCTTTTATTGAAATGTACAAAAAGGGAGAAAATAATTTTTTTAGACATTGGAGCGCAAAACTATATCGACGTAATCTTCGTGGGCGCTCCACGCTTTTATTTATAGTCACTAATGTTTAAAAAAATTATTTTCTCCTTTTTAGTGCGTTTTAATATCAGCGTGGTTTTTAAAAGTGCTTTTTTATATATTTTTTTATTTTCTACTTTTTGGTCTTTACGTATCTAGTAATTTTAATTACCACTTCAACCAAGATCTTTTGTAGAAGGGAAAATATTGTTGGTTCAGGCTATGCTTTCTTAAATAGCAATCTGCAGTGTTTTTTACTGGTAAGGGCGCCGCCATATTGGTTTGTAGTCACGAGCCCTCCTTCCGCCCCCCTTTCGCCCAACATAATCCAAACCAACCCCGTAAGTAAACTGAGCTCCTTCGGTGCTAGTGGGCCAATGGAGCGGGGGTCAGTCGGAATGGGAACGCGTAGTGGAGTAGGGAGCGTGCGGAGTGGGGATCGTTTACCACGATGACGTACTACTGAGTGTTGCGCGGCGAGAGGCGAAGGGGAATATTTAAATATTTGTTACCTCCTAAACGCACAGCTCTTTTAAAAAAATTTTTTTCTAATATTGCATTGCCATCCAGTTCTGAGCTATGTTTAAAGTTTGAAATCTCTGGTTCATTGAGAAGTGCTTTAATATTCGATTACAAGATTTGTCGCATACAACAACGACAACATAGACACGGTAAGCTAATAGAAGGATGGTAGAAACAACTGTTAGAAACAAGAATATAATTATAAAAAAGAATGCCAGATTTTTCTACTTTTGTTTAAATAGTTAGTACTAGATTACGGATTTTTTTAAATGTGTAAAACAAAAATTTGTTTTATTGTTTTAAAGTAAGAGGATCCAACTAGAAATTCTTTTCTTCTTTTAATGATTTTAACAAGCTGAAACTAGTACATTAAAAGCGTAAAATATTTTTGTTATTATTTATTTAGTATTTTTTCGAGGTCTTGATATTATTTGTTATATTCTATTAATCGATATCAACTTAAAAGTGGTTGAACCTTAATAATATTACTATTATTAGTCATTGAATTCAGAAAACAATTAATAAACCTTTTAATATGTTTCTTCTTGATACACTTCCATATTTCTAAGGGTTTCATGACCGCCAGATTAAAGAAAATAGTTCCAGGAAAGATTTAAAGAATGTGTTTCTCCCCCGAAGTGGAATTTGCATCCAAGAAACTAAATATACAACTGGAAAGTGTTCAAAGCGAATTCTTCAGACTGTTTGTAAAATAATCTGCAGGGAAAAAAGAGACAATAATCTGAAAAACAACGTGAAACGACGTGCTAAGGCGAACTTAAATCACCAAAGAGCTTTTCTTCTTCAAAGTAACAAATCTCGTACAATGAATATAATTTCCCTTTGTCTTTTTCCTATTTGCAAGCCTCACGTTGTGAAAGAGAAATAATCTGCAATTACTGTAACGAATGGCGAGGTATGCTGTGTACAGTATTTTTACGATTGCATAAATTGTTTTTCGCATTTTTACTGTTGCATCTACAATATGCAATGCATGGGATATTAATTTCGTTTGTTCCAGCGAGCATCCTCTTTATTTATGACGTATTAAGTTATCCCACACACCAAAGTGCTTTACACCACCAAACTTGGTCCTCGTGTTTATTCCATAAAACAGTGAAAAATAATGGTAGAACAATTTTTAACATATTGTTGTAAAGGGGAGATATCAATCTTCAAAACTGTGGAAAATTTGTTAAATGTACTCACAGAGATTTCAATTTATAGCATTCATAAAGAAAAATAGGTCTCCAGTTTTTCATGTGCTACATCACGCAAAAAATATCTCCGACGAAACTGAACACCGGTGTGCGAAAGTAGAATTTACAAGCTCTGAAATGAATCCAAGTTCCATCATTATACGATTGTTTATTTTCACGAAAATACAACAGGTCAAATATTGTAAATTACCTCAAGACTGAGAAATTGTATGTTCAAATACTCTTCGAATTCATTGTTACGGTCTTTTAAGCAGTACTCCGATCGCGTAATACGAGAGTGTACCGTATTCGAAATCAGTCGAGCGTATGTGCACTCTCGTGACTGGCTCCGGGTGAAATAAAATTCCGAAGTTCTAATGTGAACTGGACCAGAACTCCGACGAACAATATCACTGTCTCGCGCGATGCGGTCGCAATCGTTGAATCGAAACAATGGCGGCGTTCGTTCGCCTCTATCCAGGTGGTAGTTGCAGCAATAAGAAAACCAGGGGTAGGGGAATAGGTGAAGAAAAAGAAGGAAAGTCCCAGGGATGAAAGGTGAAGGGACAGAGAACGGGTCGAATAAAAGAAGTGCAAACTACAGAGCGTTCTGAGGAGGAGATACGATGTTACGTTCAATTACGCGAGGAACGGAATGTCGAGCACAAAAGTCCGACACTGGGCGCGTATCGAAGCGGCACGGCACGGCGTAAGAAGACCACCGGGAAAGCAAGGCAGAATGCAACGCGAGTGTTTTGTAAGCTGCCGCATGAATACTCTGTAGCTGTGCACAAGGTAAACAGTGGCTGGGGTGTTTCTTTGGGATAAGAGTATTTCCTTGGATAGCCTGGAACGTTCGAAACGTTGTTCTTTCCCCCACTGCACCCACCAAAACTCGCTGTTGCGTTCATGCTAATCACCTGTTGGCAGGTTTTCGATACCGATGCTAATTTTCCCTATTTTCGAGCTTCAGTTTTCGGTACACTGTCCTGTCCATTATGCGGTGTCCGTTAATATTTTCAACGATTTTATAAGATTTCATTTCGCAGTTATTGAAATTGTAACCATTTTTCTGAGGGAACTGATTGAATACATATTTCTATTCAAGAACATATTATAATACAAATTGCAAAGTATCTTCATAAATTAATTTTGTCATTTTTTAAAATACAGTAAAAATTAATTTGTAAACTTGGACAGTGAAATAGTTTCACTCATATATCCGACGTAGTAGTCAATCTGTTAAACTAAACAGCTATATCACTGCCATTTTGTTCAAACAGCATATTATAAAAGTGCTAATGTCTAATGTATTGTCTTGTAACACTTTGAAGTATCTTCATAAATTAATTTTGTCACTTTTTAAAATACAGTAAAAATTAATTTGTAAACTTGAACAATGAAATAGTTTCACTCATATATCCGACGTAGTAGTCAATCTGTTAAACTAAACAGCTATACCACTGCCATTTTGTTCAAACTGCATATTATAAAACTGGTATTGTCGAATGTAATGTCTTGTAACACTTTGTGAGTGGTAACTCGTGCAAATGGTTGGAAAATACGAATGTATTTGCATAAATCAATGATATTATATTTTGAAAGTATATTTCTGAAACTTCAGTGGAGCAGTATTAGCAGAGTTACAATCAATTTTACAGCTACGCGAGAAACAAGTACGCGCGCGCTACGTGACCTCGCGTGTGTTCATTCTGTCAAGCATAATGAGGTTATTTTCAATTTGAATTCATATGACGACGATTTCGTAGTTAAACGCGGAATATTACGAAAAGAGTTGAATTAATTCATTAAAGCTGTAGTAATCGTCGTTTTTAGAAGTGGTATTTTTAATAAGGAGCATATCGCCATTTTTAACGATATGTATAGTATAAACAAACACGATTAGAAGAACTGTAAGAATCATTTTTCTTCTTTAACTTCAATTGTAGCAAAGATATTTAGATGTTGCTAGGGAAGAACACCAAACATTGTTCACGTCGTACCAAAAGATCAAAATATTAGTAAATAATTTTTACATGTGCCTACTTCTAAACAGTATCGAGGATAGAAGTTATAACACTACTGCAACACAGTTCTTACTATCATCTATACTCTTGTTTGAAATAGTAGAACATAATATTCAGAAAATCCACTTTGCTAAATTATTATAACATTTCACGAAGAAATTCCATTGCATGGAACAAAACATATTAACGATGAAAACAAATAGAGATTACGTAGAAACGCTATAGTTTCGCCGTTTTATTGAGACATCTCGCAATCAACACACAGCCCCGTGTGCAGCGCCTCGAATCCAAGAGAAAGCACCGAAATCTTCAATAGCAGTCGACTTCTCTTCCCTTTCTTCGTATCGGCTCGCACTTTATCTAACTGACCGATTCTTTTAACACCCGCCGCACCCTTTTGTCACACCTCCAGTCCCATGTTTCCTGTCTCTATTCTCGGTGCAGTGCTCCTTGCATACAAACGCGGCCATCTTCCGGTC
The DNA here is from genome assembly GCA_963971365.1 of Lasioglossum villosulum. Taxonomy (NCBI): domain Eukaryota; kingdom Metazoa; phylum Arthropoda; class Insecta; order Hymenoptera; family Halictidae; genus Lasioglossum; species Lasioglossum villosulum. The sequence continues at coordinate 12,970,979 of OZ020495.1, read as the reverse complement.
CGAAACTACCCTTATCTGCTTCGTGCCAATGTTCAAGCGTGAACCAGGACAAAGTGCGAATGAATCGCACCGGCGGGAGTCCTTTCGGCTAAATTCGAACTTGTTCGCCGTCCTTAAATCACGGGAATGGTACGGGAGCGTTTTTCTGGGCGATGAAAAATTTATTTCCGGTGTGGCCGTGCATGCCTAATCTGAACGGGGACCGTGGGGCACGGAAGTGCGAGGAAGTATGGAAAATGTTTGATACTGCGAAAGTTCTGGAACCGGAGTTCGAATATTTTATCTTAACGCTTATGTTGGCTATGACATATTTTCCGTCCCTGGAAGAATTTATATTATACCAGCGGTGTCATCCGTTTTTCGAGTCCCTCCGAGAATTGTGCTGGAAATTGGAGAGCTTTGCTCGAATTTGCGCTTGGGTCGCGGACAAATTCCAGCCGATTTATCTGCCAATGTTTGTGCGATTGAATAACAATGTTTCATTTCATGTAAAATGTTATATTACTATTAATAGGCAGATATTTATGTAAAATGAAAATTGTCCTCATGTGTGACAGGAAACAAGAACCACTTAAAATTATAACTACCACAAACTTACCGGTGTTACGTGTTTAATTTTATAATTATTGAAATGACAACGTTGCTTACATGGAAAATTATACGATAAATTTTTTTGTCTAGGCACATATTGCTATAAAAATTGAACGAAATCTAAATAAATAGATCCTTGAAATTTTCATCAGCTGAAATATTTTAATCGCTTTCAGTGCTCGGTAGTTTTAGTGTTAAAAATCTCTTCTATTTTTTAATAATTTCAGTAGATTGAAACAAATCTATTAATCCTCTTAAATTCTTTTAATTTTTTTGATGATTCAAATTGCGGTTGTTCTTTCATTTTCATCGATTGTATATTCTGCTTTATTTCAACATTAACGTACAACATATGGTTCCAAAGCTAACTAAGATGTATCGATTAAAATTTAGTTTTTAAAATCTCAACCGAAAAACTATAGATATTATGATTGACGTATTCAATGAGACAATGTATTTTCCAACAATTATAGTTTGTTAAATCTTCAACTATCAATTTTTTTTTCTTTGTATGTTGGATGTCATATAGACTTCAGTTCGATAGATAATTTGATATTATTTTGTATTAATATATTTTCATTATAATTATTTATAATAAAGAATGATATATAAACGTGGTACACACATATAATATATGTCGTTTTAAACGGTAATAAAAATTGAAATTGTACCTTCGTTCCTCAGTTTATTCTCAGCGTGTGGCAAGATAGCAAAACCAAATGGTGTGTTGCGAGCAGTATCAGAATTTTAAGGGAACGACAGAAGGCAAGGGGGAAAAGTTGTTATCAGACGATAGCGGAGACCTGAACGTTGGATACTAATCGGTACACGAGGGTTGTTAGTGGCTAAATTGACGGAATGTTGCGTGCTGGTTCAATGAAACAAGTATCGTTAAGCAAGCAACCCCTTATCTCTTCCGCTTCACGACACTTTCTGCTGGAGGAGATCAGTTTCGTAATTTGTTTAAGACTGGCTCGCGTCTCCACTCGGTAAAACGATCTAGCCATCTTCAGTGCACACTGAGCGGAAAAGATAGCACACACTGCAAACTTAATGTTTCCATAAATTCTACATAACTTTATGTACCCATGATCTGTCATCGTTTTCTAATCTATAAAATGCTTGAACAATATAAATTCTATACGAAATAGAGTATTCTAGATAAAAACTGGATCATGAAAATTAAATTCGAAATTACATTATTGATACAATAATTAACATATTACAATTAGAAAACATTGATCCTTTTCTCAAGGGAGCACCGCTGTCAGATGTTTGTACATAACTCTGCTATTTTGCAATGTTTCTAGTTCAACAAATTAGAGAATAAAATCAAAAGTTATGTCTACATGTTTCAAAATGGCGGACGTTTTTCCTGTGGCCATTACGTAGAAGAAAGTTCCACAAGGTCGAATTTTCAACACCGTCTGACACGTGTACGCCTTGATATAAAATATTCGAGCCTCTTACTCTAAATTCAATATTTTTACTCACTGAAAAAATGTTATTGTCAATCGATTTGGCAGCGAAGCAGCTGAATTATAACAGTTTCTAAAATGGGAAATTTAGTGTGCCAATCCTTTCTCAGTGCCTGAGGTCTGGCGGTGGACCGTACACAATCTTATTTACGAACTGGAGGAGCGTTGTCGAGATATTATTCATTCGCCAGCGAGACCTCGTTTACTCGGTGAATAGGTTCGTGCGGAAGGAAATCGTGGAAAAAGAGACAGATCTGCTTGGAGAGGTGGTTTTCGACGTCTCTGTTCGCAGGACGTTCGCCGCGGCCACTCGTTCTGCGCGAATGTCGACCTCGCTGGTCGATGAATCGTGAAAAGTTGACTCTCGATAAACGGGTTTATTGATTGTAGAAAGCCCCGACGACATGCTCCTTCCGCTCGACTGTCCTTCATGAGCTGCTACCCGGTTCCGATATCTTTACGCGAATCTCCGATCAGCGCAGCGCGCCCCAGCAAAGATTTCAAAATTCCACGGAACTTTCGCAGCCAGCCCGACACGGAATTTCTCCCCGGGGACCGATTTTTTCAACCGGCTGGGAATCTATCTCCGGCATAAATTCTCTGTAGCCGATGCCGCTGTTTTTGTTATCAACGGCCCCGTATTTGCGCGAGCCTAGAGATCCATTCTTTACGCCCGGCGAATACGGTGCAAATGCGCCCCATAACACTCCGCGGCGAATACATTCGATAAATCACAGCCTCGAGTAAATGGCACGAACTGAATGTATTGTAATAGCCACCGTTTTACTAGTCTGATTTATTTTATCGAGAATCGGCGTTATATTAATAAGTGAACTCGAGCTTTCAAGTTTTACACGAGTCCCTTTGAACGGTCATCTAATATCCATTAGTGTAACCAAATATTTCGTACCTACATTTTTATTTGAGCTCTTGTGTATTATAATATTATTAGTAACTCGATTCCAATAAATACTGAACTTGGTCATGATCTTAAAATATGTAGTCACCCAAATTCCATATTACACAATTGGCTTTCAAACTGTGACTCGTATGCAATTTTTACTGATGGCAGTAAAATTCCAGGGTCTAACTCTGTTGGATCTGGATGCATTTGTAAAGATTTAAATATATCGACTAAAAAAAGCAGCCCATCTATTGCTTCTATATTCACGGCAGAATGCATTGCTTTAATTGATGCTCTTGACATTGCTCTTTTGGACACAAACCACAATTATAAAATACTTACCGATTCTCTCAGTGCCCTGCTATTCTCGCGTTTGTGCAAAATAAAAATATTCTCCATTGTTTGTGAAAAACAGTTCAATTCACATCTCAATAGTCTTTTTACATTAAAAGCAACATATTATACTTCTATACTTACCACTGTTTTATATTTCAACCAGTTAATCTCTTCATAAAAGCATAAAAATCCGCAGTCTAGTGATACTAAATCACACATATGTCATTGTTATTTAGAATATTCATTGACAGTTTTGTGTACAACGTTATTCGTTTGAATTAACAAAGTGTATTTAAGTCGTAAGACAAGGAGAATAGCAAGAGCAAGCATGAAAAATTATCCGAAATCAACGGGAAAACTGGTTGGAATACTCGCAACTAAGTCGCAAGCATTTTCGCTGTATGAAATCCTGGAGTATCGAGGGCGCGAAACGCGAAATGAAAATTGAATTGTCAGATCCCGGCGAGTTTCGTTGGCTTTCGTTGATTATCGCGGGCTAATGCGGGAAAACGCGCGGATTCCCGTACCGAGCTTTAAGCAGCTCACAGGGTACGCGGCCAGCATATTCTCCAACTCGAGATTCTCGATTACCGGCTTTTTCGGCAGACTTTGCCCAGATTACACCTCGCGTCCGACGTTCTCCTATTTTTATTTCCGCTCCTTTTTTTCCCTCTCACTTTCTTTCTCTTTCTCTCTGTTTCTCTCTCTCTTTCTCTCGGCCGCTGGTTCACCCCATCGACGCAATTTCGGCCCTCCGACGTTCGCATCTATCTGCATGCAACAGGCGAGAGCCGGCCTCATTCGATTTGTATTTCGATGCGCCTCGATATCCTTTAATCCTCTTGCCGCGTTTAAACTCCTATAGATATGCTTCAGTCTGCAACGCGGCCACGAGCCTTCCAAACTGCGTATTCGCGTTTGTCTTTGTCTGAATGTGTTCACCACGACGATCCGACACGGATGTGCTGTTCCAAACGAGTTTCGTGAAATAGCCTGAGATTAAGACAGATTATTGAAGAGTTCGTGTTCTTCGGGGAACTACCCTCGTCGAAAGGAGCTGAAGCTAACCGTTTCGTTGCTCGTTAAAATTAGGAATATCAACTTTTATGTTATAATACAACAATCACTCGATATACAGGGTATCATCTGGTGATACAAGCAGTTAGGTTAATGGGTGCATTATCACAGTGAAGCACGTTCAGACATTACGTCCAACTTCCAGCAAATACAATTGCACTCGACGGATCTTCAACAAACAAAAACATGTTCCTTTCCTTTGGCTAGTTTTTGCATGCCGAATCATCATCCGGCCGTTTGTATCATGATTTCGGAAACACTCTGCATGTACAACTGTTTGATCTCGTTACGGGAGGGTATTCTGTATCACATGTAATAATTATTTTATATTATTTTAACGTGTGCGATTTTCTTCACGGCAACAATAATTAGAACTTCTTTGACTTTGTAAATTTTCTTCGAGAGAAGGAAAATTAGTATTCATTCTACTACATGTTAGATAATTATAATAAACGAATGGAATTTTTGTGTCGATCTAAAAGAATAACGCTGATGTTTAGTTGATTTTATTTAGAATCTTCGTCACGAGTCTGACTCGTATTATACACGGTATCAAGAAGGAAGTATTATCAATTTGATCATTGAACAGTTCATATATTTCCACTATAAATTCCACTAAGATAAATCATTCAACAATCTAACAGCGAACAAATATGAGCCCGCCAAAGGCGAGCGTTGTCTAACAAATGAATTGAACGTAGCAATCGCCTGGATTCCTTTTTATAGTCGCGCAACCAGCTCCCCGGGGGACGTCTATAGCCGAGCAATATCCCATACACGATTCAGTGGGATTATTTATCCAACTTCCAAATCACCGATACTACATCTAAACATCCTTTTGATATCCAATCAGCCAATCCAGTGAATGGCGTCGTACGCGTTTCAACATTGACAATGCGTTATCCTTGAGAGAGCGCATTTCGCCGAACTTTATTGAACTTCATCGAGCTTTGCCGAGCCATCCGGCAACAATAGATGCTCCTCGAAGAATCCGTGCCACTTTCGCAAGACGCCATGCCACGCCGCGCCGGGGAAAAGACGAATCTCCGATAAATACGGTTCCGAGCATGTTCGGCGCACCGTATGGGTACCAAGCTATTTGCCTGTCGATATTACACGCGGCCCGATCCCGTTCGGAAATGACGTCACCATCGTTCGAAAGCAAATCGCCGATTCCCGATTAATAGGCGCGATAGAGCCGGTCCAATTGCTTTCTGCGATCATAAATTACGGGGCGTGGACCGGACGCGCCGAAATTTGTCGTCCTTTGTCTCGCGGATGCAGCCCAGAACCCCTGCATCGCTGCAATCCCGCTCCGTGGTCCTTTAAAGCGACGACGCTTTCTCCGTCATTTTTGTAACAGTTTTTTCAAATCGCTCAGCAGCAGACTGTGTCTCTTTATGGAAAATAAAAATGTTTCGCATCGATTGTAGGAAGCAGAAATATACCATACAAATTGATTCCATCCCTTATTAACTTTGTTAGATTGAATACAACAATATTTTTAAATGTTTTAAATCTTTCACTGTTTCATTATTTCAGCCAACCAATGTTTTTATAAATGCATGAAAATCCAGGGAACTCCAGGAACTCTTGTACATGCAGTTATGGTTTAATAATGATTTCATTTAAATGGAAGTCTCCAGACGTCTTTAAAAATTCAATCCGGAAACATCAATTTTTAATTCTCGCTACAAGCACCTAGTTTTAATTCCGCCCACCATCAAGTCTCTGAAGAAGTATGGATGATATCCTGTGAAGGTTATACAAATCAGTATTACAGGTCGACAGTCCCCCGACCGTCACCGAGAGACGTATTAACTAGCAGATAGGGATTCAGTCGTACGTCGCGCGCGATCGCGGGCCAGGAAAGTTTCCGCGGATGCGGATTTATGGAGCGGCGCAATATTTCCCGTGCGCGCGAGCAGGCCTGCCATAATTCGCTGCCAAGTTCATAGACAAGAGAGAAAACGGGCTGGGAATGGGAGACGACAGTGCAAAAAGAGTAAAGCCGAACGAGAGATCCGAAGTTCAGTCGACGGGTTCGAGGTTCGGACGGGGGCGGGGGAGACGGAGGAAAAAACGCATCTCTGGCCGCAATATATCAAAGAGATACGCGTGTCCAACCGAATCACGACCGGCGCGGCCGACGTCGCCCATCCTCTGGCCCAGGCAACCTGCACACCCACCACCATCGCCAAACCACCATCGCCACACCACCATTCCAGACACGGCCACCATCGCCACCCCCGTGCCAAGCTAACCCCCTCGGAGAGATAACCTAATGCTCGGCCCTATTAACGCTAGGAGCAAGCCTTCCTCCTCTTCAAGCCCCTGGAACTACACTCCATCCGCGTCCCTTGAATACGAGCTCGTAAAACACGCCACAAATTACGTGTCGCCCCTGAATATCCTCGAATATATTACTTAGGACGTCCTTGTTTAAACATACATTTTGCATTTATCGCGCAGCCCACGGGTTCAAAGATTTTACGCTGGCTGTCTGGCTCCTCGCGTGCACCCCGTGCTCCTAAACCACTGCTTCTGTAACGCAGGTAGGAACCTTCTTGTCTTGCGAGTGTGTTATTCATTATCAGTAATTACTACAGATGTAGAAATTCGTAAATTTGTGAAAATTCGAAAAATTACACGCTCGTTAATCCTTCTTTGAATTTTGGATCACCTTGCATAACGATGAATTGTCAATAAATCCTAATCTCGGATTTTGCCGTTGAAAATTGTTTCATTTAAATATTCCATTGTGTAAGCTGTTATGGCCACCCGGTATATTCTTGATATTAAAATATCAAGTACACTGTACATTAAATACATTAAAATAAAGTTAATTGATTCCCTTTGTCTTAATCCCGACCATCTCTTACAATTGAAAAAAATTATGCGTTTTATATACGGCGTAAATGAGAAGCGGACGTGTTGAGAATGTATAGTATATCTGTATTTAACGTTTCGCATTGCCGTTGATAAAACTATTTTGTCATGTTTGCGCACCGTCAGTTCAACCGTTTGTACGAGAGATTAAATATTAAAATTTTCAGAGTAGCGATTATTTGAACGATCGAAACCCCTAGACTCGAATTCCGATAATGTAATTTGGTTCTTTTTTTGTCACAGTTTATACATCAGGGTTAATTAAATTTACCGGAACGCATCGACAGTTCCGTGAAGCATAGATGGAACTTTCTGCTATGATGAAAATTAAAAGCAGGAGTTTCGCTACTTCGGGTAATGAAAATTCCTGGTTACTATTAACGGCCTTGCGGAACTGATCGAATCTTGAATAAACTCAATTCTTCCATTTAATTTCATTTCTTCTATTTTATTAACCCTGGAACGGCGGGAATATTCCAGAGACGATGTTACTCTTCCCGGAAATGTCTGACTTTTTTGAGTTACTAAAATATGTAAATTAATTTATTCGAAAGAGATTCGTAACTCCAGTACAGGATGTGTATATTAGATTACATTCAAAATAACAATTTTATTAATTAATTGTATAGCCACTAGTCTATCATTTTCTACAATTGACTTCCAAACATAGAAGATAGAATAATATTTATTATAATTTATATACTACAATTTTCAATTTCGGCGACTAGATCTATATTTCATGTTATTTGCAATCAAATACAGTATTTGGAATGTAATTTCTAACTTTTTTTAAAATTCAGAACTTCCAACAATTTCAGAAATTACCCTTCTTGCTTATCGAATCAACAGAAAATGCCCCACTGCAGGTCATGTACAATCTCTATATACACATACTTTTTTATGTTATTAACGATTATTTCCTTGGCTACTTTCTACTATACTTTACTGTGAGATTAAAAATGGTAAAAGAAGAGCACGCTGGGAAGGGTGTATCAGAAAGGGTGTATTGTTCGTAGACTTTAAGCACTTCTATGCTTGACCCTTAGGTGGTCTCGGCACCCCTCGACTGTGCTACCCATATTTTTCAAGGGTTTAAGGAATTAGAGTGTGTAGACAGTCTGAGCTACCCATATTCGGTAATCTTTATCTAAAACATGTAGAATTGCATAAAATATTTGTTGTCTTTGTAAAGCCTTTTTATAAAAGACAAGTGAAATTAATTTTTCCGAAACATTGGTTGCGATGTTATACTTACACCATGTTACTCAAATAATTTGAATTCTATTTTTTTAAAATGCAGTCCGTATCGCTCGTGCAGTAGGGTGCAGCGCGACATTTCTGCATGATGTTTAACAAGATATCTATCATCCAGTTTATAAGACAGAAATTCCAATTAGATTTTATTTTATGCACACATGGCTATCGCTTATTATGCGATTATAAAAATTAATTTTTTTTAATGGTAACCGTTCAAATGTTCGATTTTACGTAGTACTATAATTTTTCATTTTCAAGAAGTATTAATATTAATGAATTTTGTCTCGAACAATCCATCAGTAGGAAAGTCGAAGAGAACTAATTAATTTTTTTAAATGAACCAGATACCTCTAAACACTTTTCACTGGGTTCTCGCCAGACAAATCTTGAATAGTACAAAAATATATCCTCCCTGTTGCTTTTCGCAAATTGCCAGCGCCGCAGCGATATCGCCAGACGTTCCATTTTCGTGGACCCTGAAATTCGTCGGCGATCCTAATTATTATGCCAAAGGTGGACGAGACAGTCCTGTGCCAAGGAATCCAAGAAGATGCGAGTTTAAAGGCTAATACAGCTCCTTTTTTCGTGCTTTGAAACCTACTCTGCCGGTCCGGTTAATTAATTAAAGTTAACTCAAGGATCGGTGTGGAAAAGAGCGGTAATGATCCAAAGGAATTTACGGGCATCTCTCTCACAGCTGAGAAAGAAAAGGATTTGAAGCAACGGGACGGCAAGTGCCTTGAATAAGATCCGCGTTTCCTTTCGATTTATACAAGAAGAAGAGTGAATGTGTCGAAGAATATGAAGTCCCCGGGCCGGTGAATTCCAATTCTCCTGACACTTTTTAATTGCCATTTTTAATACGAAGCTCGTTGCGTACTATTTGGTTTACTTTCTTGGTAGGCGAAGAGACCGGTACGACAATTCTTGCCATTTAAAAAGCTTTTACCTGCCACTTTCCCAGTGAAACGGGAAACGTTGCGGTTTCTGAAGCGCAAGGGGCTCGAATAGTTCACGATAATTCTATTTTTCGAGACGGAACTCAATTAATCAACGAAGTTGTTCAACTCGCGCCGCAGTCGTAATGCTGGGATTCATGAAGATTGAATTTAAAACGGTGTGAGTCTTATAATACGGCTGGAAATATACCTTTGGGAACGTTGTGCATTTAGTGGTCGGAAATGCGTCGTGAGAACGACTTTCTTCGTTTTAAGAAAGTTGGAAAAGTGCTTGTTAAGGACTTGACTGATGTTTCAATACATCCTATTGTTGATGTTATCGGTGCAGAGTCTCTAGCGGGCCTAGGACGAAACACCATCCTTCCTTCTCTTTTCATCTATTATTCAAAACATTCGAGTAGCTCAAACGGAAATAGATTCAAACCCGAATCAACGTTTGTTACCATTTCAAATTATGTTTGTTGAATCATGATCGAACCTGTGCGCCGATAACATCAATTTCTATTATAAGACAATTTACGATCGCGAAAAATTATCACTCATCCTATTGGTTATCAGACTTCGTGCCGTCTACAATCGAAAGACCACCACTGTGATGTGGTGTCTGAGCTATGCTAGTCTGATTTACTGTGCGTATGACTGTCGTTAGTACTTACTAAGGGTCTTAAAAAGATGACTGAAAACCTACCACACTGGAGCCCTTGCCTTAACAGTGCCTTTACATTTAGTATGGATCCTGCAATGTGATCACGTTATTAGAAACACGAAATCGATCCAGCTATGCCGATAGCAGCCAATTGGAAGGAGGATTGATGAACAGCGATTATTAATGCGTGCCGGCGAATCAATAGCGGTGGTAATTTTTTACACGGGTCTAGGAGCAGCGCCGCCACTCCCACGAATGCAGTATAGTCGCATGTCACGAAGACGTACATCACGAGGCTGGCTGATCAGCGAAATGGATTCCCCTTTGTTACATTAAGGACGCATTAGTAAAATCCGCCGGTCTTTTGCCGCGGTTTATCCGCCGTGCCACGGTGTTACCGCTGATAGGATACCCGATCGCTGTAAATCACGGTTAAAGAACAATTACAAGGCACGATAGATCCGTTAAGATTGCGAATCTATTACCACGGAGATATCCAGCTGTCCAAAACGGCTTCTACCATAATTTTACAAACTTTCACTGGGATTTACGAAATCCTCGCACCCAATTTTATTTGTAACCAAGTAAAGCCATTAACACAGAAAATTACAATAACTTCCCTATGAATCGGGAAGTTAATAATATTATTTCATCACCCTTAGCAAACATAAACGTATAACAAAATCGAGATGGTTTATTTACGACATGACTACCACACAATTTCGCATAGATTGCATTAAAATTATTACTCCCATTGTTTCCCACAATTGCCACAAAAAAATGTTCATTTCGCACAAAGGTGCTCTGCCTACTGATCACTTTCATTACAGGGTGAAGGCATCAAATTCATTATTCCAGAGCAGAAAGTTGGTCTCGTTACCAAGTCAATATTCTCAACTTTTCATTCCCTAATTTCGCAAAAATACAACGCACACCATCATATTGTATCTCTCAAGGTCTCTGGGCAAGCGGAGCTCGAGTCGGAATTTCCTGGGCGGCGCGGCGGAGCCCGTGAAATTCGGATTTAATTATCGATCAAAAACAGCTTCGTTAAAATTTCAAAACGGTATAGGGCCTCGCAGAGTGGGCGAGACTCCTACAGTTTCGTTTTTCCTGTCGGACGAAAGGAGCATTAGCCCCGGATACCTAATATCCGTAATTTCCTAAGGGATTTCCCGGGAACAGTGGCGTAGACCAGCCGTAAACGTTTTAATTTCCATTCCGGTATCGCAGTATCGAGCGGCGATCGGGTAAAGAGGCTGCCGGTCGCCGGTGCTCGCTAATCTACAATTTACATGCTCTTCTGATTGCGTGTCCGAAGCTCGCTGGACGATACGGAGAGTGTCCCTCCTGGGATAACGGTTGACAACCACTGCTTCCTTCCTTCGTAACTCCGGATTAGCGTCACTATCGAGGGTACTAAATGTCCGATCGCTATCGTATAGCCCGGCCCGCTGATAACAGAGGAGAGCACGCACGCCTAACACGCCCGATTCTCGTGCTAATCACTTTTTTAATCCAATCCGTGATAGCGGCGAGGGTTAGCCGGTGGCTATAAATTGCACGATAAACTCTCTCCGGCGCGGTCGCTTCCCTTTTTTTCCACCCCCTTCCCCTCCCTATATTCCTACCTCTCATTCTCTTTCTTCTTCTTCTGGCGCCGACGCTCCTGCTACTCTCGTTCCTATTCCCTCTCTCTTTTTTCGCATTCTTTTTCACTTTTTAATGTTGGTTAACCTACGAGACACTTTCAGCGGGACACCGCGTAAACGGCCGGGGATATTCTGTAATCTGCAGTTTTACACGAATCTCGGCAAACCCCTCCGACTGCCGACCGCCGACAGAGATAATTATTCCAAAGCCTATCTTGTTTTTCGTTTTTCAACAAGAAGATTTACGCCGGCCGGCCAGGAGGATAAAACGCCGTATCGTCGGGGTTTACTGCCAAGATCTGCAAGGGCGGATCCGAGCTCGTTGCCCTAACCCGCGGTTAATGCGAAAACTTCCGACGAATCGCGCTTGTATCAGCTACCATTGCCCCCTCTTTCTATGTCACCCTCTCTCTCATTCTCTCTCTCTCACCCTCTCGCCATCTCACCCTCTCTCTCTCTTTCTCTCTTGCAGGGTGTCGCGGTGATTTATTTCTGTTGGTGTGCCATGAGTTAGCAGACATTCGGCTTCGTAAATAATATTCTAATACGGTCAGGCGTCGAAGTACATAGCTAACTTATAAGTAAGAATAATTTTCATAGAGTTCTACAAGCACTAATAGAAATCATTAAATAATATGTTACTTTTAAATGAATATGTACATGATACAACTAGTACCTTTTAAACTTTCAATGATTCATATCGATAAGAATATCCATTAACGGAAAATGATCTCGAGTTTCGATAAAATTGAATAACAAGTAGAATCTAAAATTAAAGATCGCGAAAATTGATCAGAAAATTGGTTTCAAAGTGAACACGCCAGATCGTGACTAACTACCGCTCGGCTGGCTGTGTAACGACTCATACCACTTACAAACACGAATGATACCTCCAATCATCTAAATCAGCGCAATCGAGTTTTGCTGCATTAATGCAATAGTATCAATCTATTCGTACACAATCTCCCGTAGTACACATTCGTCATATCCTAGTTAGTACAATGAAGCGAATAGCACACATTCGAATTGTTACAACTTTCCGATATTACATGTTTCTCATGTTTAACTGAAATAAGGAGTTTCATTCCATAAATTTTTGCATAACCAAGCTTCTGAATTTAACATGGTACAATATTTTTCACAAATTGATCAAAATGAATAAAATCACTTTCATTACAAAATTTTTGGAAACTGGGTTTTCGCGCTTGCATCAAATGGTACAATATTAACATCCAAAAACATTACCGTGCAAACGTTTATCTTATCATTAGACTGCATACCTTTATGAATTTCTGGCTTCCAAAAATTGTCAAAAAATGATGGAGTATAAAATTCGACAGAATTTAGTAAGATTTTTATTTATTCCAGATCTACACATGCTACTACCACTGAGAAAAAGATTTTATTTGGTTCCATTTTCTTTAAATTCTCTTAGTTACAATTCTGCAGCAACATAAAAAGATATAGATTAATATTGCGAAAAAGCTCGCGTCCAACAATTAAACAAGTGTTAAATTTTACTGAACCGTTTAACAATTTGAGTCTCGCGGTTGTTGTCCTCGATAATTTTGACACAAACCGAACCGACATTTTCTCTTCGGCAACGAAGTCGACTTACTCGGTTTATTGTAATTTATCAATGGCCCTTCGTAATATTTCCACATTAAGGGTGTCAGTGTTATTACCGGCTGGTCGTAGCCAGCTCGAACGAATCAGTCATCGTTATGCTTGCCAGTATCCGCATGATTTTAACTAATAGTTTATCCGGTACCCAATACTGTAAATTATGATCCGTCAACTGTGGAGTTCATAAAAATTCTCGCTTTTCTAGCTAAGTTTGTAGTATTAAAAAAGATCGTTCTTTCCTTGATGCTTTCAGCAAATTATAATTAAATTAATTACACACAAAATTCTATTAAACCTTACTCTTATTTTAAAATTTTTCATAATGCTTCCCAATTTAATTTCTTACATAAAAAAACTAGCACTAAAATATACGTTTTAAGGGTAAATTTTCACAAGATCGTCTCCTTTTTTACGATACGACCACATATAACGTCCATACATGCAAAGAAAATGTATTTCTTCAAGATTTGAATTCGGATTTGAGCGATTTTACCGGGAGAGGCAGAAAGAAGAGTGAGTTGAACGATTGTAAAAGAGAAAGATTATAAAGAAGAAATTGACACCGTAATTAACAACCTTAAGTGTCGTTTCTCTGTTTTCAGGTAATTAATGGAGCGTGGCAATCATAAATAATGTAAATAGTAAAACCATGAAATAAGCAAATAAAACGTTGTTTTCAGAGGAACGCAATATAGTGAGGATAATTTGTCAATCCTAACCATAAAATGAGAAACAAATAACGTCGTACACGTTAAAAAATAGTAATTTTTTCTATTTTAAATTAACTAAACACATTTCCGAAGCGAAGAAAATTTCTTCGGTTCAAATATCTCGGAATTCATCCGGAAAAAGCGTGAATTTTTACGAGCTCCTCCCTTCTTTTATGATACGACCGCCCATAACTTAATATTTATGCGGTATAAAATCAATGGCTATCGAAAGCTAATAAAATACATAATCAAAAGAGTTCCACCTAACATCACTCTATATTAAATTTACTAGAAGAATTTCGGAAGCTGAAAATTTCTTTGGCTCGAATATCCCCGAATTCATTCAGAGAAAGCGTAAATTTACATGACCTGCAGCCGATAACCCACTCGTCATATGCAAAAACTGTCTGAAAGCGAAAAACACACGCCGAAGAGAGGTGTCTTTCTTTCATTTCCGTCGAAATGTTTTATTCAGAGGTGCTACAGTACATGCCGTTGCTTGTCCCAACCGAAAACAGGACAAACGCAACAAGCGACGCTGCAATTTCGTCGAGGCGACAGAGGATAAACATGTTATAATACATTTTTCAAACGGGGACTGGGGAGGGCCGAGAGAGCTTCAGGTTTTCGAGGTTCAAAGGAGGATCGCGTCACGGAAAAGAGCGCCGTTTTAAACGTCAGTTGGCTACGCTTAATTGCCCTAGATTTATATCATCGTTACTACTTCACACGCCCGCATTTACTTGTCGAATATGCGTAGGTGTAACACTCGATCACCGGTGGCCATGTGAGAAGAGACTTTTGAAAGCCGCCGGTAGAAATTTCAATTAAAGTTCACTTAATTTCGACCCTGTGAAAGCGATCTATTACCTTGCATTATCGTTAACAGTGCCGAACTTGCATCGTCCGACGATGGATCGCGGTGCTAGTTCATAAAGCGACACGATGGGATGTATTAACTAACTGACAAAGCCAAAGCCACTCTAATCGACTTTTCAACGTTAATTGTACCTTTATACCGTCGACTCGACCCCCGGCGTAATCTCCGCGCGTTAGGAAGTGTTCACTTTACCACTGCACTCCATGCAGTTCAATTAGCCACGCTCCATCAATCGCCGAGTCACCTCTTTCCCGGACAAAAACATATTTTTCGCTTACTACGTAGAGCTTCGACCATGCCACCGGATAACTCTTTTACAGCCCGATTTTTCGCGATCGAAACGACCTTTAATCCTTGTACGCTGTTCAGGTTAATTCGAACTAAAAGCGGGCTTTTGATTGCATTACAATTTGCTTGCAGAAATATTCGGGGTGCGGCCGAATATGTAAAAGCAGGGGGAGATTCTATATGTAAATATAAATTAAAAAGAAGGAATAACATTTTCTCGTTTGACGCCTCGTTTTTGAAAAAGTTGAGTTTAACTATCTGTATTGTTCGCGTGCTATGATATATGCAGCAAGTAGAATTGGTTGGTCATGGTCAGATGCGACGGACGACTGTCTCGGGAACAAAGTTTCCCATGAAAAAATTTCATTATTCATTGTCTTCTTATTTTCGTAGAAGGAACCATTCACTATAGTTTGCAGCATTTCAAAATAACATTCACAGCATAAAGAGACGTGCAAAGCTCAGGAAACTAAATTCAATAAAAATGTTCTGCGTGGTTGAAGGAAATATTGAATATAACAGACTATTTGTATGATCGTCCATCATATTAATAAACGTTTAGAAGACGCTTTGCATAAATATCCGTAGTCCAGTCATTATCTCTTCCAACCGTGGCACGAACTAAACTTCTTATCTATTAGAACCGTCTAATTCCTCGTTTTTCAGTGAAATTATGATTGGCTTCTGATTCCGCAAAACATACATGATTATTGTGATTGTCCGTAATCACGGTGATCCAAAGCAACAGACACCATTAGCCGGCGTTGAAGACCGGGAGAAAAAGAAGATTCTGTTCCAGGACGGTCCGGAAAATCTTCATTGAAAAACGACACAAATTTTTAAAGGCGATCCTCAAAGGAGCATGTCCTGTCAAGCGCGAGCGGGACTCGGTTTTCCACGGATATAGCCTTACGCGCGAGTTTTGCATACAAATTGGTCCGGAAGCAGGGGATGGGCGGAACTTGTTTACGATGACGAGTGTTCGCCCGAGTTGCGGGGGCCCCTAGGCTCGCCCTCGTGTCAGCATATAAAGCACCAAGAACCGTGAAGAATTTTAATTGAAATTACTTAATTAACACCGGACCTCCGTAAGCGGGACGCTGCGCGCGTAATTATGGGACGCACATCCTCCGCATACCTGTCAAAGTAGCTGCGATCACTGGAAACCGACGCGGAACCGAGCCCCGTCGAACGATACACGCGTTACGCGTGCCAATTTGCAAGGTATTTAAACATCCGTGCGCTATAATCCTCAATTTACAAGCACCTATCGCGCCAGCTTTTAATCGATCATCGACAGCGGTGATTAATTGCGATTCGTATGCACTCCGCGCGCGAAGTGCCCGGGTTCGCCGTGTTACGGAAAGCTCCGGGACGACGTTCCATCAAGATTTAGAGGGATCGGTAATTTTGATCGCCGTCACGTCGTTCGCGACCCTTTTTCTTCTTCGGTATACTTATTCGACGAGAAATTCGTACAAAGTTTTCGTCGAGGTAAACACGATGCTTCAAGTTTCACGCTGATCGAATCGCTGTCCTGTCGGGTTTTCAGAATTAACCGTTTAAGAGTGATTGAAGGGAACTTGGTTTGTCTTTCCTGTTAGCAGCAAGTTAGCATTGCATTTTCTGTTTCATTTTAACACATACGCTGCTGGTTGCTGAAGCAGTCCCTATGAAATTGCACGAAATTAGTAATTTATTTAGTTAAAATGATTCAACACTGTACGTACTATCACGACAATTAATTTAGAAGTTCAAATCGAGGACTCTATTATACATTTAAATATCTGTTGTAATTAGAAGATTTATTTTGCATGAAGATCCGCTGTCTTTTGTCAGTGCATCTATGCATAAACATAAAAATCTATAGTTTCACATGGCTTCAAATTTGTTTTTTGTTGAGCATCGAATACAAAGAATGTACAGCAGATTTTATGCACCAGCAGAATTAATAATTGTGCAAGGTGCAGTAAACTAAAAATATCAATTTTTCATGCTGGACTGATAACTTTCAATAAATTTCCATTACATATTATAAAAATTGTTAGTATGCGCAAACCGTATATGCGCACCGTAGCACGGTCATTCCGAAATTTAGAGGATAACTCGAATTTTGGAATTTGCAATAAAAGAGCGTTGAAATGTAACATTTTTCGCATGCCTTGTGTTCCAGAATGATCAATCTGCACAACAAGCTTTGGAATTTGATTAATGTTAACATCATGAATATTCATAAATTGGAAAACAAGAGTCCGGCACGTTGAAGCTACAGCTGATTATGCGTGACTGAAATTCCAGTGTATCTGCACGCGATCAAATTCCCTGTTTTCTGCCATGCGACCCTCACACCAAAATATGTATATTTAAATTGCTACGAAAGTAAACAGACGGGGGAATGTTCTCTTGCTAAATGTATTCGCGACTTCAATTATATTTTCATACGCCGATCTTGTACAGAAATATTTAATACAAATTTTTTAATTGGACAAGTAGAAATTCTTTATATTCTATTTTCTAGCAAACCTATGTTCCGTCGCGCAGGAACAAAATACGAGGTTTTCCTTTGGAGAGCATTTATGGTGCGTTCGTGACTAAGAATCTTCTTTGAGAATTAAGCAAACAAGAGTCATTCGGCGACCAGTCGTGGCATCTGCTTAATGTTTAGCTTTTTATATACCTCTTTAAGGACAGCGTGCCATAAATCTAGTCCTTCCGAAGGATCACCCGTGACCGTTAACTGCACCGTGTTAAATTACCGAGACGCGTCGATGACCGATTCAGGGATCACCCCACTCCTCCTTCCAAGGGCCTCATTCAGTGCTACAGGAAGGAGGTCCTAACAGTCAAAAATGTACTGATTGGAAAATGCAACTTTCTGCAGGAACCAATCAGTGCATCTAATTTCCTGCTCGAGAAGCCTGACGAGCATCGCGTTGAGACCGCGTTCATCAGTTTAGTCTCGTCAGTCAGTCGCGTCATTTAAACTCGACTTACGGCAGTTCGTTGTCCAGCGATCAGAACACGCGTCAAACGGGATCGCATCTTAATCAGATCCGCGAGCGTCATACATTGTCGCGATTCAACACGAATTATAGAATCATTCAAATCTGCGCGCGTATAAGGCAGGACCGGCTAGATCAGCCTTACTGATGAGTCCACTAGCAGGTCCGGGACGAAACGCTTTCTTTAACGTATTTTATTGTCATGCGAACCGATCATTGTCTTTTGCGTCTTCATATCATTTTATCTCTTGAACTACTGGACCAATATTAATTTGGCGGGCACAGATCCGGAATACGTCGCGCACAGCACACAGCGACACTACACCTAACTAATCCAGAATTTACTGACTGCGTTCTGGATGTGTAGAAAAAACACAGGTTTTCAGAAAAACGGCCTTTAAAACAAAGAATGTCGAAACATAGCGTCAATCGTTACTCACACGCGCGCATGCTATTTTCTTCAAGGGATGAAATCATGACACTCGATCGGGAATGCACGCGATACCGAGTCGAGAGCATGGAACGATGTTTTATGTAAGTGTCGAGCATCCTCCCTTTCGGAATTATGCAGTTGCAGCGGAATTTTATTTTCCATCTGCGGCATGGGACTCGCGTTTTCTTCCGCGACCTGAAGGATGATTGGAAATACATAGCTGCGGCCTCTTTGAAGAGGATCGTCGCGGAACGAAACACAAATTAAATTTGCCAATCGGATGAAAAGGAAAATTCCTACCCATGGACAGAATTTGTCGACGCATTCCGTTATCGACAAGTCTCGATCAAAATTCCTGCATCGATAAATATGAAAAGTTCCTGTTTGTCTTGGAAATATATGGCATGCTGAAACCAACACAGACGAAAGGGTAACAGTCTTTCAAACGGCGGTCGCCGGCGAACTTTCGTAACAAGTTTCAATTAAATTTATCATTCCGACGAGGAGAAAATCTGCTGACGGTCCCATAGTAACTGGGAATTTGAAACTTTGCTACCTGCGGGAGGATACTTCGACGATATCGAATAAGTCAACATACAATGGGGGATGCAACTTGGCGTATTATTTTAAAGACATTGCAGCTGTAATAAAACGGACGACTCTTTGGGAAACGATAATTAGAGGAATAATAGAAACAGGGATACACAGAAAGTTTCGAATTGCTCTGCGAATGGTAGGGTAGAAAAGTTTTTGAGCAAACGAGCTTTGGACATTGCAAGTAACTTTGATGTACTGATAAAAGTTTAACAACTTGTTGACTATTTTCAAATAGTCTTTTTCAAGTGTTAAGCGGTGGTAATTATTTCTGAAAATAGTAATTGTACTCCGATATTTATCTTACATTTTTTATACGGTCCAAAACAGCAACAAAATGAAGAATTTAGGATCCTACGTGTATTGTGGTTGAGAAGTATCAAATTTTTGTATCCACTCGATACCTCAAAAATGTTGTGTACGGACTGTTACATACCCAATAGGAAATCAACAGAGAAACTGGAAACATACCTGTAACAGAAAAAATAGCACCCATTAGAAAAATACGTCATAAATGTAAGAGTAAAGATATTTGAACAATTATTAAACAATTTATTAATTCAGAGAAAGCACACGACTGCGAACAATTATTTCGGACAATAAACATGAAACTACATGAAACTTTTAAGTCATAATTTAGGTTCGTATTTCGTTAACGTATTTCGCGTGTAATCGTTTAAACAGAAATCCCTTGTTTTCGCGTGAACACGTCCCTTTATAGTTTTTCTCTCGAATGCTCTCGAATATTTTAACGTCAACTGTTTGTTAAATACTTTTATTTACGATGTGTTGCGGTCGCTATACCGCGACACAACAGATGCAATTCACTTCACACATACGCACAGTTTAACACGCATGCAATCCACTTCACACATTCACACAGTTTAACACGCATGCAATTCGTGCATTTCTATACTCGTCCGTTCTGAAAAGGCATATGACTTCAGATGCCTTTTCACTCCTACATAAATTGTCAGATGTTTACAACTTTTTATATCTGCAACGATATAACTGAAATTGGTTAATGCATCTGTAAGCTACAAACAATTAAAACTGGTACACAGTTTTTCACGATTTTCTAGAATTGCGATTTTCATCAGTTTCAGTCGTGTGCAGCTTGTAGAAATATTAATCAATTTCGATTCAGCATGTATGCAAATGACACGAATCGGCAAAAGGTATTTTTTAAATTTTGATTGCAGGCTCAGATAGAACATTTAAACGAATTATTTGCTTCGCTATCCCGACGAGATGCAATTTTTCAAAATATTCCTTACCCGTTATCGACCAAATTAGACCCCCTGGCTTACCAGAGAAACTGAAATCATCTATCCTACTTTTAGAAAAGTAATTCCGACTTAAATGGCTTTCGAACAATCGCGCAAGTCATTGTACACGTCCAGCAACAAATCCCTAATCTACCAGAAGCGTAACTGCCACGTTTTCAGCTGGCACCTCTGATCGTTCTTCTTTAAGAAGTGTTATTATCGGACGACAGTGTTCGCTTGGCTACCAATAACGGTCTATCCGGTACACATCGTACAACCGAACTCGAACGAAACATAAGGGCGGGCGGGCATCCGAGCGTCGAACTAGATTGTCCCTTTTGAAGTAGTTCAGGTCAGCCACGAAAGTGACGGAAACGAGCGTGTAATAAGAGGGAGCCGGTACAAAGTGTACCAGTTTATTGAAGAACTTTCGAGTCTACGAGGAGGCGGGTCGTCCTTGAAACCGGCTTGCCTCTGGCCGGCCATGTCCAGAGCAGGATTACGAAACGGGCAATAAGTTTCCGGTCTTCTGAAACAATTGACACGTCGTGGTAATACGTTCCCGTCGATTCCTCCGTCCCCCGCAGATTCTACAGCGCTCCTTTGCTCTCGCCAGGACGCCTCCCTTTGTTCCGGATAGCCCTGAGCCGCGACACATCCCGAGCACGAGCTCCCAAACTGTCGTACGGAGAGTCCTGACTTTGTCGTATCGTGCTAGTATCTGGTCTGGGGCCCCGGGTCTGTGCACTGCACTCGGCAGGTCTAGGCATCCAGCGGCGCGCTAGTTGGCCGCCCGAGAATGGAGTGAAGTTGTTCAGCAGTTCCGCCAGTGACATCGGCTGCACACCTTTCACGCCGTCCTCGTCGACTAGCAATTTTCAGACGTCCAGCCCGGCTCGGCGAGGTGTTCGCGAACTGACGTGCGCGGAATCGTCACACAGGGGATTGCGACCGGGCCACGGTTAGTTCGCCGATCGCGAAAATCGCGGAATTCCGTCTTCGTCCGAGGTCCGGCTTGACCAATTCGGAACGCGTCTTTGGCGGAACTCGCTGATGCGATTGGGGAGCATGAGCGGAATTCGTAGATTCCGTATTCAGTAATGCACTCGGTCCAGGTAATCTAGGTGGCTACTCTGCATAGATTTGGGAAGAGATTCGACTGACTTCGTATTACTTTGATGCAGGATGTGTTCGAAATCCTCATTGGAATAGGTGATACTTTAGGACTTGGGGTTTGGGGTAGAGCTGTCCAATGCATAAATAATGGACCTCATACTAGAACGGTGTATTGTGTCTACGACGATTTTTAACCATGACTAGTACACGTGTTTTTCGGCCTGCATTAAATAGAAACAACAAATAATGATCAGATACGACCATTATTTAAATATGAGATAGACGAACATAATACGATCATAATTTAAAATATAAGGTAGTTCATATGAAGTTGTAGTTCTTCTAATACAGAATTCAAATGGAATGAATAAACACATTAAACAAAATAATTAATGCACACATTTCACTAGACTGTGTTAAGTAGAAACGGTGAACAATGATCAGACATGCTAGACAGGTTCTGTTCTACCGAACCACAATTGAAACCTGTCATTTTCATAAACGAATCTACGCGGAAAATCAGCGTTATACTTCCGATCTAGCATTGTATGTAGAACCACTACGTTCCCGCACAAGACACTTTGCACAGATAGTGGTTCGCAGTTACCTTAAGCATACAGACGCTCGATGATTAATGCTCGCCGGCGCTTGTTAAGAAGAGCAGCAACGTTTTGAGAGGCACAACGGCGATCGTTAAGAAGATCCTTCATTAAGCCCCGTTAAAACAAATGCCCTCTCGATGGGTTACTTATGCGGAATTGACTGTTCTCCAACTTGGAGCACTCTTAGCGCAGAGTAACCCTTAGTCGCAGTAAATCCATTTGGTGTGAACGATTCATCAATGTGATGGATCGTGCCGAAAGTCCAACGTTTACGAGGATGAATGTGCCCTTAAGTTATATTCACCCCATGGCCGAAAACCATTATTTAACCCGGGAAAGTCGGTGCCTCGGTTCTGACATTATCGAGAGGCGACGTCGTCGATTGGAAAGTTAAACGCGTCCGGATCGATCTAATCGAACAGAGAATTACTCTTAGGCGATTAACCGTGTGTTTTTCCTAGGACTCCCTCGCTAGTACAGAGAGAATCGTACGATCGAGCAATCTGGCTGCTAGATTTGCTGTCGTTGATCCCATTAACTGTATGTGTATAATAAGTTCGCTACCAACAGTCACACATGTGTGACGGTTTTGTAATTTCGGTAGAGCAAGTCAAATTAATTTTATGCATATTGTTATTTAAAACGATAACACGGAACATGGCATCCCACAACCTTGTAATATTATATGATAATATTTTTGTTCAATGAAAGGACACGTTGCTTTAGCTATAAACATTGTTACTGAAATAAACAGCTGATACACAGCTAATAAAAAACTATAAATCACTCTGCAAATTGGACGAAATAGAGATATAATAATACTTACTTTAACAAACTTAAATAAGTACAAATTATTTAATGGATTTATAAAACATAAGAATAAAGAATTTAGATACTTACCTTCGAAAATAGTGGAATGAAATAGGAGAAATTGCATGATGCAATTTTAATTAGAAGTTTGTTGCTGTTGTGTGTTAGAAAATAGAAAAACTACATGTCAAACTACAGCTTTGTAGTTGGTTTGCTCTGCTATTGTACAGATCAGTATATAGAACATACTTTTCCATACTATCCTGAAGATGTATACAAAAGATTTTCATTAAAAATGCCTAATAGTATAAATCCACAGCTAATGACATAATATAATGCAAACATATCTTGATATGTGGTTATGTACCATAATAATGATCATTGTTACCGCAATGGGGGATGTGACACTAAATAAATAATATTTTTCATACATGTGTGTATAGTAAAATTATTAATATAGATACTAGATATCGTCGAAATAGTTGTGTATATGACCCCGTTTCAAAGTTAATATGCCAGCATAGTCGTTACACTGCTAAGTATACAAGAGAAAGAATTATAGAGCAATTGTTTCTGATCGTGTCTGAGCTTTGTAAACGATAGCTGGTGCGATTACTTATCAGTACAGAATGCTAAGCATGATAGGGGCTTTTTGCACGAATAGGTCAACCGGCATTGATTGACACGAAATGTTAGGTATTGCGTGAGTGTTTATTTGCGGTTTGCGAACTTAAAACGAACGTTTGAATTAGGTGAAAACCTCTGACGATTACTTAAAACGCGAGCTCCAAAAAATAATCATGCTTGCAAAAAAATGTTTCAAATAGAAGCATACGCATCTGGTAATATATGCAAAAGCATGTGAGCGCAGACGTTGCTTACTTTCGAAATGCACGTTGCGAAACACGGGAACAATATTTAAAGAGCTGGTATTTGCATAATTATTGTCTAAATACGCGTAATTACAATAACATACTCACAGATTAATTATATTCGACTTGATCTGCAAATTAATGTACAACGACATTGTAATAATGATACAATCGCAAATTTCTTGGTTTTGAAATAATAGATGTAAATACAATTATTCGTAATTAATGGAATTGACTAACGATAAAATTCGACCGACTGCATATTATTACATGTTATCGAATAGTAATAATTTGGTTTCCTGTTTTTATTTCTAAATGATTTATTCTAGTCTGTAATTTCTAGACGCGCAGTTGTATAGAAATCATACTTCGATTAATTCTAAACTCGGAACAAGACAACAGATTATATGCATTTAAGACAAAATGACTAGGTGTAATTTAAAACAGTAAAAGTATTAAAAGAATTTGAAAATACTCTTGTACTATTTTCAACCTATTAAACATATTGAGAAAGAAAATAAAATTCAATTTCACTACAGTTTGTTGCAACTCTACTCAGAACAATAATTTTTATAAACGAAGCTATTAGTGTTATACTTTCACGATGGTCAGAAATTTCTATTAAGTTCAATACAAAAATTGTAGTCTTATTTGTGAGATTTATATTGAAAGTTTACTTTCTGTGAAAGCCCTAATATCCCACAAAATTATTATCATGATATAGCTCCCTTTTGTGCGGAACACTTTAATTCCGACTGTAACCTATCTCCAATCCCACCTTTCTACCCCCATAAATATCACGCGTGCAACCAAATGAAACCGTGGCCACCTTGTTGACTAGCCGTTCGACATGTACCTATGTAAAACAAAGTTGCCCCCAATTATCCAAGAGTCAAAGTAAAAAGTCAAGGGGTGTGCGATAATTCGATTCCCTGTCGAACTTGCATGTTTACAGGAGGAAATCGAATGAAATTCGGGGGAGGTGACGGTGTCCATGAACGAGGCAAGTGACGAACCCCTTTCAACGGGCTGGTAATATTTGCAAGCCGTGGCGATTTAAATAAGCAATCGGATTAAAGCTCGGCCCCATCCGGGGCCAGTTGCGGGATAGGCGGGACGGGTCGACCATCTCCGGGGCTGAAAACTTGATAATTTAATTTCGCCCCGGCAAAGGAAGTTAATCCCGGCGTGACGATGGGGTGTAGCGCGGGGTATCTAAAGGGTGGCGAAGGGGTTGGCGAAGCACGGAGGGAAAGGGCCGCAGGATCCCCGGCACTTCCGTCGCAGCGGCCAACCCCAGGAAGTAACTTCTGTTTGTTTTGTTCCGGCTACAGTTGACGGGAGTTATGTTTAACTCGTCTTACGCAAGTACCGACCCTCCCGGACGGAAGATGAAGAGGAAAACGTCGGGAAGATGGAACGCGAGTCGGGAAACGGGCCTCCGTCTCTGTCCGACCCGTCTGAAGAATCCTCAAGACGTATCCACGACTGGGAAAACGCAGAAATTAATAATGGCCGTGTTCTGCGCTAGCGTCTTGAACCATTCTACCTGTCAAACCATTCCCGGATGATGTTCTGCGCTCTCTGTGCCAAGGATCCTGTACCTAGCACGCGCTCCTCGACGAATTTAATCAGTAGACTGCGGATTTTATGCATTTGTAACAAAACCTGATAAATCAAATGCAAGACAACATTTAAAGAATTTATCTGTACAGCTCCTTTAGCTTGCAATTAACAGATATAATTTTTATTTCGCATGAAAATCCGTAGTCCATTAATCAGAAATGGAAACTTCTTTCAATTAGAATGCAAGAAGCAACCAATGCCTAATATACGTCCTATCAAGCGACATCGTAATCCACAAACAAACACTGAATTTTTTTAGGGTATCATTTAAATTTCAAATTTTATTGCTTCAATAAATTGGTATTATACAGCCTCCAGTAGCAGTTTTCTATTTTAATAAATGCAACAGTTAATTTAGTGCCAGCACTGCTAGCATAGTGCTAAGAATTAATTGTACACCTACTACGTGATTGGTTACGTTCTTTGCGCGACTCACCTTGCGTTCCATTGCGAATATTTCAACGGATTGGAGTGGTGCCACGAGTGTATCGAGGGAAGTGTTAATTTGCAAAGCACGTGGTGCCTTTGAAATTCTCGAGCTGATTTCGTAAGGTGCAAACTTCTTGATATTACGCTGTATATTGTATTATAAAAGAAACTTGTGAGTTAGTTGTGGGTAGTTACTATATTTTACTACGTTAGACTGTTCAAGACAAGGTCGATTCTATGTTCGTATGAAGTGTGTACTTAAATTTCTTTGAAATATCTAATGCTGTGGACAAATTTCTGTTGTTACATTTTGTATGTTCTATTGAAACTGAAGTTAGAACTCCTGAACTTTTTTATATATTGTATATTGATATGGTTAAAAAACAACATTCGAAGAAGACAACCCGTATATGATACTAACCGTGTCACAATTAAAGGCGACACTTTGAGGATTTACTTTAGAGAGACAGCCTGTATAGTTATAAGTAGCCTGCGGATCTTTATGTATATTTAGTAAAATTGAGTAGATGAAAATAAAAAATGTGGAAAAATTTTAAATATTGAAGATGTCAATATATGATTTCTGCTCGATTAAAATCATTAAGGGGAGAATTAACATTCAATCTAGTTTCTATTTCTTGCAATCGATGCAGACAATTTTTATTTTGCATAAAGATCCGCAGTTATGATAATGATGCGTCGTCTGAAGGTTAAACAGTTATCGAAAGGTATTCTAACATTTTTCATTGCTGTTAAAACCGCATCCTCGTTCGCGTTATCCAATTACGCGAGAGTTAAGCACAGCAATGATCGACAGTGCACAAGACGGAAGCAGGTAGTCGACCAATTAAACGATCGCAGGATCGTGTCCCATGTCCCCTATGAACGTGTGCAGATCCAGGATTGGAGGCGACTATACAAGGAGAGACAGCGAACAATGAACGTCCTGTGCAGTGCGCTTGCGATCGGGATGAAGCGGACCGTTCATCGACGACGTAATGAGAAACCACCCGGCATATGAGTGTCACGCACGCATCCCGCGTAATATCGAGACACAATCGGCATCGATCTTGCGGGTAGGTAATTAACCCAGCGACTAACCGGTTTTAACGCAACCGGCGGCGCGGTGCTTCGACTAACAACGTACTCGACAGATACACGTGTACACTATCGAACGTTCTGCCGAAATGTGACCGATCCTCGGCGCGTCGTCGCCAGGTCACGGCATTAAATTATGTCCGCCTTTGATTTCCAGGGCTTTAATGGACATAACACGCGGGGCTTTGACGATTCCGAGATTCAAAGTGTAGCGCGTGATCCATGCGGGGACAAAACAGGATACGTGAGCCGTTGCGTTCGCAGATTGGATACACGATAACGTCGGTTCAAGTGCTATACTATCTAGTCAAATACCAAGGACAGTCTCGGCTCGAATTGGACGCTGCAAGCAATTTGTGCGACTATAAATGCAATTCCCGAAACGTAGCAGGTGAGGTAGTCGACTGAGAAAACGGGGAAAGGACAGCAACAATTTCTGAAAACCTTGTGTAGAGACTTGCGTTGTGCGTTGGACCCGGTAAATGACTTTTTGTAGTTTTGCTGTCATTGTCACTTACGTTTTTGACACTACCGTCCGTACATGGGTACCTTCGATGCAGTCCTCTGCCAGAAAACGCCGAAAACTGTCGTTTGTCGGACTCACCGCGACTGGGTGCTCGAAACCACAGCGTGTTTGGTTTCTATATGGTGTACAGGAGATTGTAACAATTATAATGATAAGTCATTATAAATGAATGATCAAGAAATCATCTGCATACATCTATCAGTGCTGGATAAAAGAAATTCTACTAATCTTTGAAAAGACCTTTTTAGAGATCCTCGAAGTTTGTATAAACTCTTGAAGTATTCTGAAATACCTCCAGCGGTTGTCAGGGGCTCGATTTAGATATTTAGAAGAAGAACACCCTTAGCGACTCTTAGAGGTCCCAAGAATGCTCAAAGAAACTCCAGTCGATTCATGAGTCCCAAGAGACCATCCGGAAGCCTTCAGCAACATTCGAAGTCCTTGGAAACCTGCCAACAGCCTTCTGTAACACTTACAGTCTCCAAAAATTTCCAAGAACCTCTAACGATCCTTAGAGATTCTATACAGGGTCCCTAAAGACTCCCAGAATCATCGGGAACGTTTGGAGCCTCTAGAGACGTTGCAAGTTCTTCGATGACACCTACAATTATCACACACTTTTTGAAAGCTTTTAGTTACCTTAAAGTCTTAGAGTCAAAAATCAATTTACATTCTTCGAAATTATTATGATAACTACACATCATCCTTTCAAAGCTGTGAAAGAAATGTTGACATGTCCATGTGTTTTGTATGAATTTTGATGAAACTGTTTTCACTTTAACTGTAGAAACTATATAAATAGTACTTGCAGAACATGATTCTATAAATATCGAAAAATAAAATGTTGCTTATATTGGTGTGAATTCTTTTCCAATTAAAATCACGAGTAGAAAACCTCAGTAACAAGTTCTCAAACAAATCGGAAAAAACTCATAAAGTACCATCCAACATCTTAAATTGAGATTATCATAATGCTTTTGACAGATAATGTTTGTTGAAATATTTTATATTGTAAATAGTATCAGTTCAAATTCGTCTGAACATAAATGACTCCCGTTTACACTTTAAGGGTTAATTACACCTCTCAGATATGAGAACGATATCTGCCCACCGCTACTAATTCCCAACTTAATATGCAAAGTTCAGCAACCCGAAAAATTTAGTTATCCAAGAACAACCGGTATCGAAGGAGCAAACAACGCTTAATTAAAATAGAAGTATAACGAAGCCAAGGGGCGGCTTAGGTGGACGATAATGATCGTGGAAACGCGGGGGACCAGGTGCTTCCGGCGTCAGGATGGAAAAACCAGGCTGTTGATGAGGGGAGGCGAGACGAAGAAGCGTGGAAAACAGAGCGAAAAAAATATCGCTTCACGGAACGTAGCCGAAACAAGTCGGTCGTTTATTGAAAACCTCGGATCCGACGTTGAAAAAAAAGAGAATGAGTAAAACGTAGACTGAACGCCATTTTGACGCATGGAGACACAAAAGACGAGGACAATTAAAAGGTGAGCCGAAAGAGTTGCGCGAATAAAGGAAAAAATGTATTCCGCCGGGGTCGTCGGTATTTGATCCGATCGCGTTTTTGTTTCTCCGTTTCCGTGGCCCTTTCATCGTTGCTCGACAGCATCGAACGAACGCGAAAAAAAGTCGAATCGAAAAGTGCGCACCGAAGGTAGACACGGGAAGTCGATATCCTGGCTGATCGAGACTCGAACTGGTCGACCTGTTCAACGTTATTTCCCGTCAGGGTCGCTAATGTTGACCAGATAGTTAGGGAAAAGTGACGCCGACCAATCGGACCCCATCCGCATTTCCATTCGCGTGTAGAGGTGTAGGTATACGACGACAACGAAATTGAATCCATCGAGCCCGGCTACCAGCTGCCTTTCGACAAGCATGGGCTACGAACGGGAATGTATCAACCGTCAGACACTGAGCGAGCATATTGTTACCAGGCACGGGTTTACGGGCATGGAATTAGGGACTTCGCTGTATACGTTTTGCACTTAGCTGCAACGCGTTGACTGCTGCTGGAGAATTGCGCCCCAACACCGTTACGAAACGGAGAGCCAAGTACTGCAATCTGTAGAGGGTTCACTGCTGGCACTAGGCTATTCGCTTTGCTGCTAGTTTTCAACGGCCAGTGTTCCCCACCGAAAAGGATCAACGGACTGTGCGAGTGGCGAATCGAATAACCATGATATGGTACTCGGACGACAATGCTTCATTTGGAAGTTGCTAAGTGTGTGTGTGTGTGTGTGTGTGGTGCGTTTAGTACTACAAAATACAGAAATATAAGAGGATATCATAGAATATACTAGAATATACCCGAATAAATTAATAAGTAACACTTGATTAGATGTATCGGTGAGACAGTACTAACCCACTGCTTATTAAAAAGTTCCATCTAATAAAGCAGTAGCGACCATGAAATCTACGAAAGTTACAACTTAGCCCAGTTGTTTGGAACATCCTGTGTATGACTTATGCGGCAGTGAACGTTTTAAGTGCTGTTTCGTTATGTCTTGGTGGGATCATGGACCTGGGTTTCCAGTGAGTACATGTACGACAGCCCCCACCTGTGTCGATTAACTTTTCTGATGAACCATTTAAAACTACGTACAAACACTCATAAAATATTTAAGGTTAGCACGTTTTATTCCACGTGTTCACGTTCTTCCGGAACAAAGCATCTTCTACCAAATACTACAAGAATTAAAAATATTTGACAAATCTTAATAGGTTAAATCATAATGCTGCATTAATTATTTTTCTGAGCACCATGTCTCCTTCCTGTAGTGAACGATCCAGATTGCTATTATTACAGCGTATCAAAATTTTCTGGATATTCTCGAAGCATCAAAAAGTTCGAAGTTAGGGAATCCCAAGAATTCGTATGTTATCACGGAATTCTAAGGGCTCCCAAACTATCGGAGAGTTTCAAAATTTCCAGAATCCCCAAAGATGCGTTGCAGTTTTGAGGATAGCAAGACCTATAGGGATTGCCGAAGGTTTCATAACTCTAAGAAGATCGAAGGGCCCGGAAAGTCTCAAATCCCTAAAGCAAGAACCTTTGACACCTCGAATACCCCAAGGGCTCATCGAGATACTTGAAATTCTCGGAACTTCTCGAACATCGTAGCATCCTTGAAACATCTTCAGCCCTTTGTTAACACTCGGGATACGCAGTATCATTCGAACGCAACTCTACTTTCGAAACTTTGCAGCTGGTTTTATTGCTTCAAGAGATCCATGGTATTACCTTCCACATGTCGGATGTTCCGTCGCGCAGGAACAATAAACGTGGGTGTTCCTTTGGAGAGTATTTATGGTGCGTTCGTGACTAAGAATCTTCTTCGAGTATTAAGCAAAATAGAGTCATTCGGCCACCAGTCGTGGCATCTGCTCAATATTCAGTTTTTATACATCTTTAAGGACAACGTGCCATAAATCTAGTCGTGCTACAATTGCGTTACTGACGAGTCCACTATCAGGTCTGGGACGAAACGCTTCTTTTAATGCAATTAATTTATATTCGATTAGGTATATTGTCTTTTGCGATATCACGTAATCCATTGAACCGGCTACCCAATATTCATTTGGCGGATAGCATCGCTCGTGCGAGGGCATTCGCGAGTCGACGCGTCCGCAGTTAAAAATCGGGCTCAAGCCTTACAACCTTGAGTGAAATCCATCCGCGCAACACCCGCGAGTGTCCCTCTTTTTAGCTTCTGTCGTATGAACTCCTCTTTATCCGGTCGAGACACGTAGAATCGTTTGTATAACGTTCTATTACTCTCGTTACTTAATAAACATCATGGGATTTGTTTAGGTCTTTATGGAATCTTTTAGATTTCACATTGTGCACGATTCAGTACTTTCTTTGTTGCATTCAGTTATCCGAATTTTTCCCTACGAATGATCTACAACAGATTTATAGTCGTCTAGATCCATTGCAATAACATCAAAGTCACCTGTATCATGTTGTAGGAGACTGAAGTCTTATAATTTCAGAATATTTGAGCCCAGACACGATCTCATATAAGATTCATGAATCAAATGACATAATACCGTGTCATTAAACATTTGAGACGTTGCTCGTATCGTATTTCACATCCTCAAGATAATTTTTGGCTAATTTCAAGGGTTCCGAAGCCGGAGTATACTAATTTGATTCTCCAGGATCTCATATTAATGATCACAAGGCAAAATGGCGCGAGTCACGTGTATATATGTAGAAGTTCTCATTGCAATTTACATCAATTACTTATGGTTTTAACTGTCCGAAACAATGACAAGAATTATACCCCCGATGAGTATAGTCGGATGGTCAGAAGTGTCCCCAAACCGAATTGATTTTTGATCACACGAATATTCGTAATTTTTGGTTGAGCAAAAGAAATTGAGCA
This sequence comes from Lasioglossum villosulum, assembly GCA_963971365.1. Classification (NCBI taxonomy): domain Eukaryota; kingdom Metazoa; phylum Arthropoda; class Insecta; order Hymenoptera; family Halictidae; genus Lasioglossum; species Lasioglossum villosulum. The sequence goes on along the minus strand of OZ020495.1, from coordinate 12,938,898 downwards.
TAATTTGATAAAACCCTGTTCATCCCATAACTACCCTAGTGGTGGGAATGTCGACTTGAAACTTGCCACACAAGGTTTTCTTTGATAGTGCCAACACATGGTATGACCATCATTCAATTCGGTTTAGGGGCACATTTGACCATTTTATCTGATTATACCCGTTTGTTGCTTCAGTGTGTATGCAACGTTTCATTCGCATAAAGCAAGAACAAATATAGCTTCATATTTAGAAGAAGTAGAATCGGCAAGTCGTGATCAGACATGTCACTGATTCCTATTCGACAGAATGTTCAGTCATCACCTCGCAGTTGCGAGACGCCTTCTGCACGAGACGCGAGATAGCCAGGTCCCGGTGTTGTATATCGGTTGATTTAATTACGATGTGTCGAGAGGCCCCTCGGTTAAAGGATCAGTAAAGAAGGCGGCGTCGAAGCCCACTCGAGCGTCGAATCTAGCGCCGCATAAAAGAAGATGGATGTCGCACTTCATTAAGACCCTGTCGCCCCACTCGATTCGGCGTTCGTTCATCATGCCGTTCCCTTCACTTTCTCTTATCCAATTTCACTGCTCTCGAGAAGCCTCCCATCCCGAGCCTAACCCTGACTCCGGCCGTCCCTTCGCCATTCGATAATACCCTTTCTTTTCAACCCTCCTTGCCCTGCGACTAGATACTCGCGACCGTTCAACCCTCTTCGGCTCTGTCTCAATTTTAACCGTGACTCCTTCGTCGAACTCGTCGAGACGAATCGTTCGGAATGAGCCCTCGCGATTGTGCATACAGCCTGAAGAACCCTTCGTGCCCTAGTCACGATGGGATGAGGAAGGGTACGGGACTGGGCGTGGGTAGGCGCCTCCCGGGTAAATGCACCGAGTGCTACGGATACATATACATCGGATACACGTGTAAGGGTAGTAATGAAGTCGGCGAATCAAGACAGAAATTCAATCCATTCGATTTTACGCCTCGATTGCTCGCGCCGAGGATCGAGTATCACACCGAGGCGAGGCTTTCGAGATGCGTGTTGCGTTTCCGCGTGTACCCAACCCTGCGCACACACGCGACTGTCTGTGCGCGCTTCTAACATAACGACCTACTCTAAGAAATACACAGCAAGGACATTCTCGCGGGGTGTAGATCAGAAACGTACGCGAGAGGTGAATTCTAATACCCTTAATTGTTGGTTAAACAATGACCGAAATTACGCTGCCGTCGGGAAATACAGTGGGGTGTCATAATTAATGCTGGATAAACGGTTATTCTACTGTACAGGGTGTCTCGAGTAAATGGGTCATGCGTTAGGTCGTCCATAAAGCGTTTGCATTTTTCCATTGAGTCCACTGATGATGTTATTTGCAAGAATAAATGTAAAACAAAATAAAAACACTGCAAAATGGCAGAACGTTCTCGAATACAATAGACGACAATTACATTTTATTGAATTATATAGAATATAGAACTTTCCTGTAAATATTAATATTGAAGGCTGTTCTTCCGTTTACGTCCCATCTCAGAATTCGATGAAATTTTGAAAATAGGTTCTTTTCTGACTAAAATGACGATTGCCAGAAGGATTTTGCCTGACTCGAAAAATTTTTTTAACATTTTAATGTCGCGCTTTACCTTACCGACTTTCTACTTTATGTTCGTGCTATGCGCATGCGTCAGTATGATGCGACAGTTCGTCAACTGCTTTGAGAGTCGTATAAATCATATAGTTTTATAATGAGTCGTTTAAATATGTTTTACATTGTAAAAAATGATTTCAATTCAGCACTAGAATGGGTGTGAGAACTTGGGTTAATTCCTTTATTATTTAGTTATATTATTATTTATGCGACTAGAATGAGTTGTGATTAGGTCGTAGTGGGGGCGGAGAGCATGCATACGAAAATCCAGGAGTAATCTTTAAAAATTGAAAGTTTACCTTATGAATGTATCACTTTACATTAAAGAGAATTCGCTTATAGATCATGTGTGAATATTTATGGCGCTATGAGATGAAATAGGCTGGAGATGATCCATTTTTACAATTAATTGAAGATATTCTATATAAAATAGAAAGTCGGTAAGTCGGTGAGGTAGAGAGCGACATTGAAATGATAAGAAAAATTTGTTTCGAGTCGGCATAAATCCTTCTGGCAATCGTCATTTTAGTCAAAAGAGAACCTATTTTCAAACTTTCATCGAATTCTGAGATAGGACATAAACGGAAGTTTCGCCAGATGATCTTCTGCCTACCTTATAATTAGCTGCCTCAGTTATTTATATTATCGGGCTCGGACAGACACGGTATTGGTAGATCAAGTAACCCGTTTTCGGAAGACAAACACGAACACCGGGGATTGTTCTTAGCTCGAAATTCGAATAAACAACACCGCGGCATGCGAGAGGGTTAAACCGAGGTGGCGTGGCGTCGGCTGGAGGATCGTCGAATCTTGGCACGGTTCCTGCTCGCAAGTTTGGCTCGCTTAGCATCCACCTATTTCTGTCGGAGGACGCCACGAAGAAAATCGCACAACACAAAGGAACTAGGCACCGCTTTCTTACAGCAAAGCTTGCGCTAACGCGAGTTATCATTTCATAACGGTGCAGTCGCTGTCCCCTCTTTGGCTCCGCTTTGAGACTTGAGGACGCTGGCTCGTAACCGCCTTGGAAAATCTGTTTTCCGTTGCACCGCCTCGCTATTTCGTGAAGACTTTCATTTTGCCTATTATTAAGCTGCAACCCCCTTACCCGAGACTCAAACTGTGATAAAAATTTTCCAACCAGAAAGCTTACATCCTTTTGTTTAATTACACTGAGAATTAGCGTTGCGAAGATTTCAATCTGAAATTGGCGTAAGCTATCTCTCGTCTTCATTAAAAACATTTTATTCGAAGTTAGTCGGTTTAGAGTGTTACGCGTATTAACGATATACAACTTAAAAACCATGTTTCAAAGATAAAATTTATGTTGTAATATTGATGCGACTCGAACCTCACGGGAAAAATATAAACCTTATCGAATGATACTATGTATATTACGCAAAACATTATAACAAAATATAAATTCGACTAAACAACAAAAATAAACGTGAAAAATTGGCTACATATCCATTAACTATCGCCGTACCAGGTATTGCATTTGTTTCCACCCTAGATCTTACATTTCTCGTCGAACAAATTACAAAGAGATACGAGGAGGTTTTACAGTGTACGAACCCGCGGGCACTATTTTCGAAAATTGCTTCGAATAGAAGTTCAGAAAATTACACAGACAGGAAATAAACAGACAGAAGATCCGAAGAAGAGCATCCTGCAGCGAGCGAGCTTGGTGAATTTTCTCATCCCAGGGACAATAATCGAAAAAGAAAGCACGCGGGAACGTTCGGATTCTTGTAATTTAAGAACAGTTTCCTGTTGCAAGAGGATGGATTACGAGGTAAGGGTGCAGAGTCTAAGCAAACGAAAATACAAACGGAGAAAGGGAGAGAAATGCGAGGAGAAAAGGGAGCGGCGATAGACGAAGCAGCAAATGGGTGGTGGGAAGCAGCGAAGAAAATTCGTTGGTAATGCAAGCATTGTGGGGAAATAAGAACGTGGGCGTCAGTCGTGTCTGACAAGGGGCATACTGCCACAATAATGAATCGTTTTAACGCCAGCGGGGGAAAGAAAGCTAAAAGAATGAAAGAAGAAAGCAAGTAGTTAGTCTAACTAGTCGCATCACCATCGAGAGAACGTAATTGCAGGTAAACGTCTTTGAAACTGTTTCGTTGAACAGGAGATATCAACTTTAATTGGAAGTGTCAGAAAATAAATGAAAATGATACTCAATTATTCGAATAAAATTGTCGTAAAAATTGTGTTCTGTTTGCCAACATGTTTTTAAAAAAATGTGCATATTAACTCTAACGAATATTTCTGGCAGTTTCGTTTAATTCTATTTCTTGTTTATCATCATACATTTACTGTAGATTTTAATCCAGAGTCTGTATATTGATATAGTGAGTGTATCAAATTCTTTCCATTAATCAATTTTTCAATAAGTGGAAACATGCGAAGAGCTTGTTTCAGCAAATTCGCAAAACTGCATTTAGATATGTACCAGCACCAGCGAGACTTCGTTGGAATAGTTTTCAGCCGAGTAACCTAATCAAGTATCAATAATTTTTCACCTATACAACCGCCTATGCGTTCCAATTGAATGTCGTAATTAGGAATGTACGAAACAGTGTACCGGAATTGACCGAGTTCGATACACAATAGGTAGCCATGAGGGAACAATGTCGTAAATATTAATTCGCAGTATAAACTGTTTGCGTGTATCGACAAAACAGACTCGCATGGCGCCGGCCATGTTTTCACGTACTAATATTAAATAATAGCAACTCGATGGTACAAAGCAACAAGCGCGAATTCCATGGGTCGTGTTTAACTACAAAACACGGAACTACAGAAATGAAAATTTACAAGAAACTTCATCCTCCACGCTCGTAAAAATTTGGATACGCTGTTGCGACAGTTGACTAATAAGATAAATTCTTTAACTCCTTCTGTAATGCGTAAAAAAAGTGAAAAATATACGAGAATATTCTATTTTCGGGAGATTTCTCAGCTTTGTACCTGTTTCCTACTATTTTTGGTTAAAAAATTTGTCTGCCGACGTCGAATTGATGCAACGGTAATTTTCTAAATACTTTCTACGAGAATGAAAACCTAAGATAAGTTTACTACATTTTATTCCGTATCCATGATAATTGTGTTTAATTGAGACGATAATTTCGTTGTGATTTTTGAAGGAAATAAAGAATAAAATTATTTTTCTCAACTTCAGTCTAGACATTATATCAGTTCATTATTGAACGATCAAGACAGAGTGAAAATTTCTTTAATGTAGTCCAGTACGTACCAAATATGCAAATCGACATAGTAACTGGATTCATACCTGCAACAAACAAAAATATCACGCATAAGTAAATGAAGTATCATCATCGAAGTACATCCAAGTTACGTAACCGTAAATCAATTAATAAACAGTTCCAACGAAGAGGTTTTCAAAGTCGTGTTTAAATCATCGTTTTACACCACAAAAAAAATTGCGAGTAAATTTAGGTGGTACAGTTAAGCGACTGGGTCTGCATACAAATCACTCCAGCGATTCGAACAAGAGGAAGTTGAGATCGCGAGCGGTCAAATACTTTCGGCGCGTGACCACTGTACATCGGATCGAAATAGACTTTCCAACCGCGGGCTGGTAGCGAAGTGCAGGCATACAAACGCGAAGGGTTTAAACGGCCCTAAATCTCTCGCTCGGCAACCGATCTAACCCCGCGTGCTAATTCTGCCACTTTTTTCTCATAGGAGACTGACAACGAACAAAGCCGGGGGTGTTGCCAGGGCTGGGATCGAAGCACGAAAAAAGACTGGGGCCTCGGCGAATAGCGTCAAATCACCTGGGCAACAGTCCAGTGGCGTAACCGGGACCGATAAATCGATACGGGACGGGCAACGTTGGATAGGTGATTCATCGATACCCAACGGTTTCCCAATTTCCATTCGGCACGAGGCACCCTTTAATCCAACGTCCTTCCGTCGTCGTTCGAGCCATCGGCCGTGACCTCGAGGCCATTTCAATTCCAGACCGGCGTGCAAATAAATTATCTTGATTCTCTATTTATGCGAGGCTGCACGCCCTCAACCCCTGGCACACCCGCTTGCCGCGCTGCGCCGCTGTCGTTCGTCCAACGAAAAGACAAATAGAAACGGCAAAAACAAACAACCGAGCGCAAAGGGTGCATTTATGCGAAATTTCTCCCTGCACCGTCGATACTCTCGCCGGTTCGTCTAGTAATCAAAGTAAAACTACCCTGCTCTCCGACAAATAAAAGTACCACGATCGTAATTACTCCGCGTAACGTGAAAGAATTTTCGGTTCCTTTGAACGCCGACCACCGCGCAGGGTTAATTAAAGCGTGCATGCCGACAATATTGTAGATCTATCGCGTCGCTGCGAGACAGTCGGCAGGATATTATTTATATTGGAGGGAATCGGAAATTTGGTTACATTTGTTTATTTTATGTCCTATCCGAGTAATTTTATTTCACAGGCTCGTTCAAACAAGCTCGCTCGCGAAAATCAATTTTCCGAGCAAATAACAAAAACGAAGGAGGTAATTGGATGTTGTTGTGTACATCGGTACACTTCGAAAAAGCGAATTGATACTCGCGTGATCTTTAACAGTGGTTGCATACAAAAGTCCCAGAATAATATCTTGTCCATTCGATCAACGAATCATGTTCCCATTATGATGCTACGGTTTAAACGAATGAATTTCACAACACCAAAAGATATCAATAATAAAGAGTGCTAAATGACATTGAGTAATAGAAAATGTACTGAAACATGAACATTTTCTGAGAATCAACTATCATCGCAACTGAAACGAACAAATGGAAATTGTGAGTGATCGGACGGTCTGTAATATTCAGGGATAGAAAGCTGCGTACCAAAGACATATACATACGAACCTATGTCACTCGGTTAGGCTACTCATTTCCCTTCTAATATAACCACGCATTCCTCACAATAGTCCACTTAGGAACGAAGATAGAAACAAAGAACAAACCTGATATTTTCAGCGGACAATTTCGCCGTCAATTTCAATTAGAAAAAATGCTGAGGGCAACACCGGCTCCGTGAAGAATAAAAACTTACGGGTTTCTTCTGGCAAAGACGGAAACAAGAGGCTCCGTGCTTTCCTTAACAAGCTTCATTCTTCTTGTCATCTGAGAACCCGTACACTCTGTCCGGCCAGGAGGGAAAGCAATAAAACGGAATAAGAGAGGAATCTCCCGAACATAAAAGTAAAATTATTTTCGACCGCACAGCTCGGCCTTGGGATCCGCGGTTCAGGGGCGTAAGGAGCTTACTCCAACTTCCGGGGCATGGTTTCGCTGAGAGTGACAGATTTAATTAGGCACGCAGTGTTACACGAAAAATTGCAATGCCGGCGAATCGCAGGGTAGAAGACCAGCCGCTGAGGGATGCTGATGGCGAACCCCACGGACGAATCGCCGAGGGCGAGGACGCATTCTGCCGTCGGCTATCTTCACGGTGGCCTAGAACCTCGTAGCCAGAGCCAGCTTTAATGAGGCAGGCGAGAACGGCCGTGTGGAACAACTGGGATTCAAGTGCCCTAAGAAAGAAGGGATCTTGCTCGCCAGATCCGCAGATAAACAGGTGCAGCCTGCTTTTCATGGAAGACAAATCCACCATTCACTAACCTACAATTTAGCTACCGACCGTTTGGGACAAATGTCTTGTTCTGGGACATGTGGCCGACGGTATTCTCCTAATCCAAAAATCCTTCAGAACTCTGCTGTCATAATTTTTTAGGTAATTCCAGATGAGATGATCGAGTCTCATAAATTACTCTGATCAAAAAATTCATCAGATGGGATCACCGATAGAAAGGACATCTGGTTTCGGGTCCGATTGAACGACGGAATTGATCTCTTTGATCATGAATGCGTAACTGGAAACGTACGGTTTTAATGTTTATATAGTAATAATATTAATAACATTCCATATACAAATATCGCTTTACGATGCCATTTCAAGACAATTTAAATAGTGTACTAATGATGTATTAGTTGCACGCCACGGGAGCTACATACAGGGATTTATTTATCTTCTGAATCATAATATTGAATAGATTCTGCATTACAGAGTTGAAAAGTCATATTGAATATAAATAGGATATAATACCTAGAAACCGAGATGCTACCGCCCCTGGATCTTGTGAAAATGTTGGGTAACAATGGTACGAATGCAGCACAGCAGACGGTCGTTTTAAACAGCAAAAGCAACTAGATAGAAAGTAAAACGCAGTATAAATACCTCATCAGCTTGTGTGCCAAACAATGAGCGACGAGCGAAACGTTTCGGAACAACAACATAAAGTACAAACGGGTCGGAACGAGCGCTATGACGCTGCGAGCCGTCATCGCGTAAGCGGGGCCGTCCGCTGCAAATCTCCTCGTAATGATGCTTATTAACGACACCCATGGCGTACACAATTCTCGGCAGCGTTCAGGATAATGAGACACCCGTAACGTTGCGTGCTGCCAAGAAACGAACGTAGGAATCCCGCCATTAACAATAACCGTCGCCTTCCCCTGCCTCCCTTGTCTATCCGTCACCTTTTCTCTCCGAAGTCAGACCAAAGGCTGAGATACGGAGATAAACAACGTCGCCTTGGTCCGTGACGAACAGAAGGGAGGTGTTCAGAGGGCAGAGTGTCAAAGAAGGGGCGAGACGTACTTAAAAAGTAGTGAGGTACTGAGTGAACGTCTAGAGTTCCCGTAGATCTCACAAATCAGCTTCTATAAGGAGCTATATACCATTTGGAAAATAAGGAAAATCGATATTCCAAAAATCCAATGGACCAGAGTTAGCCAAGTAATGTAAACTCGACCTTTTCTCTAATGTTCTATTTCAGTGGAATTTTTAATCCTTTGTACTGGGAACTATTTTAACGGGAGGAAAATTATACATTTCTTCTCATCTACTATATTTCCATTCCCTATGTTTTTTGAAATTTTTGCATATGAAATTGGTATAACACCTCATATAGTACCTAAGTGTTAACATAGTAATTGATTAGATATTGATATATGTATTTAATAATGTTAACAATATTTTGAACAATGGTGTAGCAATTTTTAGTGGTGTGTCAGAGGGGACAACCGAGTGCAAAGGGTTCAAAAATATATACCCTTCGCCACCGTTTTTTAATTTCTATATCGTAGAAAATGGAGGATTGGGCACAAAGCCAATTACACACGTAGTGTTCCATCTCCTCGTTAGTATTGATACGATATCCTGGCAATGTCTGTTCGAGTGGTTCGAATAAACGATATCGCAAGATGATACACTTGAACGATAAAAGGGACGTTTAAAAATAGTTTTTAATATTTTTTTGTGTTCGAAAAGCTGCTTAATCAACCCCCAAATGACTGAAATGCCTATAAGATTATCTTCAGATTCTTGTCTGCGAAAATGAAAGAATTATTTGTGAACACCGTAACAAAAACGGATTATACAAAACCAGTGGTTATACGCTCGAAACAAATTTTGATACGTTTAGTTAGCATTCTCAGAAAGCAATCATTTTCCTGATACTTCAAAGCGGGAAGTTTCACGGCACTATTTTAGGAGTATTTTTAATGTGAATCAGTTTTAGTGTCAATTTTAGTGTAAATCTGACACGGAATATCTCCAAACGGAAGCGCCTTGACGTGGGATAGGAAATGGAGCACTTTACATTGAAAACTTCTTATATATTTATAACTATACTCGTTAAGTAAAGATATTTAATAATAAAGTTTAGAATAATGCACGTATTACATTGAATACAATAAGATTGTGAATAAAGGAATGAAAATGATGCAATAAAATATGCATACACTTCCGGAGCCTGCATATCATGTAATGTATTTTACAAACATAGACAATTTGGGAATCTACTAAAGATTGTACATGTCACAAGATTGTACGTTTCACATTTCTGTCAGAATCTAATAGCTTTTTAACATTCAAAATACTGATAAATAATTCCATTACTTTTTCATAAGAAAGTCTCTTTCCGTCAGACGCGGATAAAACACTAAATACACTTATATACTTATCCCTTTGTTCCTCCTTTTATCATTTTTGTACACCCAGACTTCAGCTGGGAAGCATTGTGAACACAGACGTCAAACCAAGTTAAAGGGACTCGAACAGAACTGGCAAAACAAGAAATATTTTACAAGGTAGGTAGAATAAGAGGTTAAGTATATTATGAAAAGCTGATTCGCCGAGAATTTCAAATCTTAACCGAGCTTCCCGGTAATTAATTAAAAACACTAGTGACGATCGTTTGTTCAGCGAAGAAACGAAAGAGCGGATTTTCGCGGGCCATGAAAACGTAATGTGTCAACACAATTCCATTTTTACCGTGACTGCCTTAGCTTCTTTCATCGAACGATATACATGTCGGGCTACAGGGAAGGAGGTTAAAGATAGGAAATTTTCCGTTCGTAGAATGTGAGAGTAAAAATATTAATGATGATGCTTAATTAAATTACGATAAATTATCCTTATTTTAGAACTTAAAAATACGTGGTTGAAGAAATACCCAATCGTTCGATCGATCATGAAAAATGCAAGAGTGCAGAGCATCCATGGCATAGAAATCGGTCAGTGACCCGTCCTGCAGTATTTGTTATCGCTTAATAATCGATAGACAGTCTGCTTGGACAATATTCCAAGCAAAATATATTAGAGGTGTCCGTAAATTAATATTTATTTTTTCTAAGTCTGCGATGATATATGCATAAATGTTCGTGGACTAATAATTCAATTACATAATCTTTGCTGCCAAACAATTTTAAACTTCGTTTACGAATACTCGTACGAAATCATGTAACGTACATTATTATTATTATTATTACTATTATTATTATAATTATTATTACTGTTCCTCAAACAAGTCTGTGTTAAAAAGTGATAATCACATCATCTGGTATAAATTAATTCCATAACGAGTGTAAAGGAAATAATAAAAAATAACAGTAATCATAATAATGACAATTAAAAAACGACTTCAATGAATGCAACTAATTATAGTCTTCATTGTTCGAATTAAGTCTACGAAAAAGGGAAAAATAATGGAAAGGTAGACACACAGATAAAAATAAACTCTGAAAGAGAGACGCCGTGAAACAATATACAAAATAACAAAATTAAAGATCAAGAGTAGAAATTAAACCAAGGAAATAAAACAAAACTTTACAGAAATAAAGCTGTACAGAGACTGGGTGCAGCGAGTAACAAATACTGTTGTTAAACTTAACTCGACGAGTTGACAATACGGAATAAGAAATGAAATAAGTTTGCATTGTTAGTGCAAAAAGCGAGGCGCAGTTGAAAGGTGTTGTTAAGCCACCCTTAATAACGTTACAAAATGGAACATGGAACGACGAGATGGAAGAAAGAGAAATATGTGATGTACGCAACATAATAAAACGGCAAAGGAACATGGTAACAGTAGAAATTTATAAAACGAATAAAAAAACCCAGATAAGGATGCTTTACTACAGACTGTTTCGTTTTATTGGTATATAAATAGCAATGCAAGAACTATTTGTTCAAATCACGGTTGACGCGCTTATGAAACAAATAAATGTTTCGTACAACATTAATAAAAATTATAATTCTTGTGAGAAAAATTAAAAGTTAATTTGATAAAACATACTGAACGAAGAAGTGGCGATAGCGCTCGCAAATACCGTGGACTTTCCGGCCGATTTCACGAGGAGGTATTCGAATTTCCTGCAATTACTTAAACCGAAGGAAATTAATTATAACTTATCGAATCAAATCAAATTAATGTTGCGGTTCCGCTTCAATTTCGCTTCAATCCGCTCGTTTTTCAGCGGAAATTAATTAATTTCGCGGTGAATTAATTCTGTCGAAATAAAACCGATGGGAAAATTCAAATGACCGGGCCGCATTGATCTCTGATAGTTCGCGTAGTTCGATCGGTTCCGGTTATTTCCGGCCGAACGAAATATTGTCCAATCAGTAGGATATTACTGTGTTCCCAGAATTGTAGCTTGACAGTGGTTCCGATAATGGGGGCTAAGCCGCAAGTCAGTTAATCGGGCATTCCGAAAAAATTGGTTCGTCGAAGCGGAGTTCCGATAAAGGGAGTTCCGAGGTTCCGCGGCCATGCTTAGCTATTCCCGCGGATCGATCCGCTCGTACGTTTCGAAAGCTCGTATGAATTCCACGGGAATCGCGGGCGTCCACGGGTCAATATACTTTGATTTCCTGGCCCCGTTTCGCGAGGCTCTCTCCCTGGAGACCGACCGGATCGATAAAAATCAGAGGAGTGTTTCATTTTAAACGACCGCCGCCGCCGCGCCGGTCCGCCGATCAATCCTCGAAACAACGCAATTTCTTAAGAAGACAAACAGTTGCCCGCGTTTTCACCACTATTCCCAAAAGAACCTCGAGGCCGGCGAATCGATCTTTTCGAGAACGTTCCCGCGACCGAATCTAACGTTTCGCCCCAGTTCCACACACCAGCGATCCGAAACAATCGTCGCTTTCCTTTCCCGGTCCTCAACATCCGAGAAGAATGTTTGATTCGTGCGTCGGGGCGCAGCCGGGCAAACAAAGCCCCAGTCGAAACAATACCGGGTGTTCCACCTAAGGATACCCACATGTCTTCTTCGTTTTCAATTATGTAACCGGGTCACCGAAACCATTTAACCTTCGCACGTTCCTCGGAATGAAAGTTCACCTATTTACAAGATGTCTCGACAAAGGTGGTAAAATTTTATTTGCAGAATTAAATGAAAAGAAACTTCTTCTTCCCTCAGCGGGTCGAAAGCACATACTGGTGTGTGTCCTGTTTCGTTGCTTTAATATTCTAGTTTTGTCGAAGTGATCAATTAAAAATCTCAACTCTAAAATATTAGAGCAACGACATAGGACATACACCAGTATAAATTGGGTAAATAATTCGTTGAGGACCCGACATGCACCTTGAAGCCTTGACAGTAAGCACCTCTTTCAACTTCGTACACTCTTTCTGAGACAGCCTGTCGTTTTTGTGTACCACCCGGCCACACCCTATACAATTCCTCCAGCTTCCACATAACTATGAAAACTAACAAGAAGCCCGAATCGTAACACCATACAACATCGATCGCACGCACAGAGGGGTCCCGACAACCGTCGTCCCAGAAGGGCTAAGCAGCAACGCATTGAATATTCGAGCGACATATCAAATATTTCGCGCGGCATCGTTGGGACAGCCTGCGTATCCCGTGAGAAATCCGACGAAAAATTCCGTGTTTCCCGTTGTCTCTTTAGGTCGACGGATCCAGGAATCAAGCCGGGTGGGGGAACTCTCGCGCTCGCGAGCCCGGGCGCGTTGTTGCTCGAAGACAGAACCCGTAGGTCGACAAGCGACGACGCGCAGGATTTTAGCTTACAGCATCGGGAACGCGAACTCTCGGCGACGGCTGGAAAGTTTCCCGTGGGGAGAACGTTTCTGGTACACCGGCGACGCATCCGATCGCAGCTTCACGTCATTGGAACGGTCCCGGGAACGGTCGTGTAAAAAGTATGCGGGGGACCGAGAGAAGAGAAGGGTCGAAGTAAACGTCGTCGGTGAAACGGCGCGACGGAGAGAGAAAGAAAGAGGAGAAGACGATCTCGACGACGACGGTCGCTTCCGAGAAACGGATGAAAGACCGAAGAGGTTCATGGGTTTTTTGCTCGATGAGGTAAAGGCCACGCCGAGATGCGTGGGCCGAAGAAGGTGACTGGAACTCCGATCGGAAAACGTGTCGAAGAATAAAGGCTGGGGAGACGGAGGTGGACGAGGAACGAGAGTTCTGACAGATTTCCCTTTTAGCAACTTTTGTCTTTTAGTCCTGGAAGCAGACACGGCTTTCCAGTTGCTATCGTTCTGACAGAGTAACTCTGCATACAAGACATCTCCATTTAGGTGCCACCCGCTACGCCCCTCACGGCTTCCGGTTTTTCCCACTGGCCCCGGTTCACGAAAAGCCGCCCTCCGGTCCGTCACCTTTACACTCGTGCCTTTTTTCCTCCTTCCCTTCTCTCTCTCTCTCTCTCTCTCTCTCTCACCCTTTTATGGCCAGGAAAACGTTTCTCGCATTTCCTTTCTATTTTTCTACGTCTTTCTTTTACACCGCGCTATTTTCTTCCGGCCTTTTCAACACCCGTGTCCCGCGGACGTACGTCTCTCGCTTTCATATCGACTGTACGGAACGACGCGGTTTCTTCCGCTCTCGACATTTTTCCTCGGCGACAGCTCTAGAGTCGCCGCGCCGCTTCTTTCGTAACGAGGTCATATGTTATACCGTGTTATCAGATAATCATATGACGCGCGGTGTCTTTGTGGTCAACTGAGAACCGGTCGATGCGCCGCTGATTGAATAACCGCGTTCAGGGAATTATTTTGCAGATGAACCGCAGGGACTATCGGCATGGTTTATAGGCTGCCCTCAACGAGCAATGGTTCATGTATCTATGTGAGTATACCGAAATTGGGGACAACGATGAGAACGTCTCATATTTAACACGTTAAAGATCCGCAATCTACAAATTATACAAATACAAAAAAATAATGTTTCAGGCAAACGTAAATTCTTCGATACTCTCGTAATTGACATTTCAGGGCATCGCAAATTCTTGTATAACACGAAGTAGACAGAAAGTTTCAGTAATAATAATCTAGTATGAGAAAGGATTTCTTTTCATTCATCCGGAACCACAAAAATACGTCTGTTCTTCGCGTTTACTGTCAAGGCAACTCATCCCTAATTCATAAGCAGTGCGTTCAGAGCTTTAATAGCAATTTATGTATCATAAAGCCACACGTGCGGCAGAAATCAAGATGCCAAGCGGAACGAATCCGGGAATTATGAGGTAAGGGTCTTCGCACCCTTACTCACCCATCTCACGCACTACCCCCTCATGGGGGTGTACGAGTTTTTCCAGAACTTGCCTCGCGATATTCCATTAGCTTGGTGTATATAAAATTGCCGTTTACTGCTCGATAATTTTAAGAAACTTTATTTTGCTTTCTAATTTATTTCATCCCACTTAACCATTTTATTGCCCGGCACAATTCATTGCAATGAGTTGTGCTGTAAAAAAAACAGTTAATATTGATAAATTAGCGAAATTAACTTATTTTTATACTAATGATAATGATAATTTTATAAAGTTGCGTAAAATCTAACAGCTTCTCATGTTATCCGCTTAATAATTTATGTTCGATATCATCGGTTTGGATAATCAAAGCTCTACCGAATCATCAATTAAACAGACAAATATACTCCGATTTATGTGATGCTTAGTCTCATTTTGATGGGAGGAATGTCACGTACATGTTGGTAGAAGTTTCACGAAGAAGAAATAATTAAAAGAAACTTCTATCGCGGTGGTGGGGGTAACATTTTCACAGATATTGTGGCACATCTCTGTCAAGATACTACTTTATACCTAACAAGGTTTCAACAGCAATTAGCTCGTTGTACATTGCGCTAGTATTTCATACATAAACACCTTATGCTGCAACATGAGAATTATTTGTGTTCTTCGGCATCAAGTCGAAATCTAGGATGTTATAGTCAGGATTGCGAGACGCGTCGCGAGCAGCGTACATAAGCAATGTCGATTTTTGTTTAGTGAAGGGAACCAAGAGCCCGGGTAGCGGATACCAGGGAGAGCCCGTAATATTTTCGATCCAGTGCAAGCGGAGACAAAAGTCGAGCGATTATTTCCTGCACAACCCACATCGACTATATCCGAAACTCACGGTACAATGAACCGTTTCAACGTTGGCAAAGCTAACGATGTGACTATGGCTCGTAGAAGAGGATATTAGAGTTCGATATCCTCGGGGGGACTGAGTATCGATTTCCGTGAGATAGGTCACAGTGTTCCAGTGCCACGATGAAATCGCGACACAGACAACGGGAAGGGGTTGGAAACGGGGGTTGGAAAAAGAGTTGACGGCACCCGGGATCAAAGTTCGTACACAAGGGTGGCTTAGCTCGGGTGTAAAAACAGGAAAATGAGGGGGAAAGTGTACGAGAGCGACTGCTGCTACGGGCTGATCGATCTTAAACACGCTACGCGCCGTATACGGCCTGCCTAACAATTCCGCGAGTATAGAAACGCGGAGCGGAACAAGTCCTCGAGTGGAACACCGATCCATCCATCCTAGATTCCTCTCGATGAAAGTTTCAACAAGTTGTTCCAAGCGATCTGTATTAAGCATCCAAACAGATCCGTTTGGAAATTTTCAGTAGTATTGTTAAGGACCGGATTGCTGCTTCAATAGAACTCTTTGAAATATAGCACTCGGTGCCGTCTATACCCCAAGGACCCCCACTGTCGTGGGATTAAAATGAAAGGGTTCAACAGTGGCTAAATGCTGGAATTTTTAAATGTATTTTAGTACATTATTGCAAATGCATTTTCATATGGTTGCTATAATTCAATTAATATAATTTTATATTCATTCGTATCGAATTGGTAAGTAGAATAGTAACGTAGTAAAAGTCGACCTATTAAGAAAACTTTATTCAATTATCCGCATAATGCTGTATTCTGTAAATGCGCTTTTTATTATAAGCCTTGTTTTCCATGTCAAATTTTGTTAAATGATTTTAATGTCTTCGTAGCTTTATATTTCATTGATGGAATTTTTTTACGGTAAATACGAATGGCCAATTGTAATATTGAGTAACTTACTGCTCGGACAATTTTTAAACATTTCATGCATCAGTGAAAGCAAATTAAAGAATTAAAATGTTAAAGCAGCCGATATGTAGTTCGACCGTGAAAATTCCCCAGTTTCAATTACTATCTTCACACAGTTTCTACAGTGAAATACTAAGTACGAACGGCACAAAGATCTCTTGAGCTTTCTTCAATTTACAGAACGTTAAGCTTGTTATACAAGAAAGTACTTAGCGCGAGACAGAGGAACGCGGAACGTCTGATGAAATCTGAGATTGACGACTAAAGGACACCAGAGTTAATTAACTTTTTGCTTTTACATACACTCTGCTCGGGTGAAGCAAAGCTTGTCGCTGCGATGCTGTTACTCTTAATTAAGTTATTCAGTGAGACACCGTTCACTTTGTGAAGTTAACGATTGTATTACCTGACGGTTATTCTTAAATCCAGTCCACACATTTATCTGGGTGGATCTAACCTATAAGACAATTAATTTTTGATCTTCAATTAAAAACGTCTTACATCATTATATCAATTATGAACACATTTTATTATTGTAATTAATTTAGGGCAACCTTCTCTTTCTGAAGCTACGAAGCTTCAGTAAAATCGTATAGAAAACTTGTGTGGAGTTATGTTTACAAAGATTACTTAACCCTTTGCACTTAGAGCTATTTTAACGAATATGAAATTGATATAACACCTCATACAATAATTAAACGTTTAGTAATTTATTAGATACTAACATATTTAATCGTGTAAACAATATTGTCAATAATAGTAATTTTTTGTGGTTACTCTGAGTCACTATAACCAGGTAAGACTATAATGGCTCAATAAACAATTAAACAATCGCGTTAAATGGATAAACTTGCACAGACAAAACGTGAGTAAATATTACTTAAACATTAACTTTTGGTATCAAGCTAGGCATCTCTCTCTCTCTCTCTCGGCGAAGAAGTTAATAACTTTTACGTTTGGTAAAGTAAATGACACACGTGGCAGACGTACTAAATTTTGAAGGCAGTGATCGTCTTTTTACGATCGGTGTAGTAAAAATTTGGACGTTACTCGACGCGAACCAATGTAATTTGCTACAGAAGCATAAAGATCCGCAGTCTGGTAATAACCGATCGACGCGCATAGAGAATCCTCGGCGGGATAACGCTGGATCCCGAAGACTCGGTTCATAATGGGAGCTCGGAATTGCTGATCCAGACAGCCGGATCCGCTAGTCACGTAGTCAAGAAGCCATTTACTTATTAGAGTCTGTTCGACCCTGGCGTATTGTTTACAGAGAAAGAGAGGGGCGACGGAGGGATGAAAAACAGGGTCGACTTCCGCGGAACTATTTCCAGTTGAATACGCGCGTCTGCAGAAGGCCGTAGTTGCAGGGGAGTCGCGGCAATTCGCGCGAAAGTACCGGATGATTTTCCCCGTCGAGAAGGGGAAATAACGTACGGTAGTGTTTACAAAAGGGCATCATTTTCCAGAGGCCTCGTTTCCGCGGTGCGTGTAACACAAGGCGACCTAAGATCGTAAAGCGACAGCTCCTCTTATTTCTTTCGGCCAATGTGCAGGTTCCCGGCCAGTTTTTGCGAGCATGTAAGAAATTGCGGCTCGCGTGCGCGCTATCGGCACGCTCAGTCCAGGAACGCTCGATTATAAATAAAAAAAGAAAGGAATATTGTTTCACACAGGCTCGCTCGGCGTTCTCGAACGTTCTAGGCACCCGAAGCCGGTCGAAGCTCCGTCTTCATAGCCACCCAGTAACGCCACTCTCCTTTTTTATATTTACTTTTTCACGTGTACAAACAGCCCGTCGGACGTTTCGTTGGAAATTGATTCGTCTGTATCGGACCAGTCCTCTCGAGAAATTTAAACAGCACCGCGGTTGCAATCTCGCTCCACACTCTACCACTCGCGAATATCTAGCAAACGGTGCGTATAGAGGACTCTGAGAGCAACTTCCTTGTTCAAAGGATGACTCTCTCGTACGAGAAGCGAAAATACCCTCGCGAACAAACTGAATATTTAGTCCGGGAGCCACTTAACTACAATCGATTTAATTAAGCTCGCCAACACACCCTTCCCCCTACTCCGGTTACAGTCCCCCGATGCACGACCGTGTGCACAAGGAAAAAGTTGGATGCCAGCTAACAGTCCGGAGCGGACGAATATGAGAAAAGTCTGGCGTGCTTCAAAGTTGCATTCGGGAAGCGCGCGACGCGCCACGGACTCGCGTGACCCGAATAGACCCGCTTCAGCCCGATCCGGCCAACTCGGGACCACTCGCGAAGCGGAGCGCTTTCGCTACGGATAAAGCCAAGGTATAGGACTAGGCCAATCGCCATATGGGGTTTCGTGTTTCACCATCTGAAATCCTAACATCCGTAGACACAGCCCGTTTTCTTACGCTCTCTACTCTGATAAACGATAAACGTTGGATCCACGAAAACGATCAAATCTGGTCAAATACAAACGACTGACGAGTGTGCCTGTGATGTTATATGTTGAAATTATATTTTTTCGAAGAAGAGTCAAGTCTAAGAAATGAGTGAAAAAAATCTTGAGCAAAGATATGAGTGAAGACAAGTCTTGATCCAAGAAATGAGCCGAGAAAAGTCTTGATCAACCGCCATCGTGTGCCCAATTTTTATTTCCGGCTGCCGCGCGCTCCTCGAACTTCGATTAAATCGACGTTCCGTGAATGGAACGGGGCAAATGGTACCACCGGATACGTTTCGCGATGAAATTCGAGGCTGTTCGGTCGGGCTTTCGGGAATCGAACGAGGCGAAAGTCTCCGGCCACGAAGTTTCGAGGAGAATTCTAAATGCGGTCTCCTTCGGAGCTGCCGTTTTCGGGAATAATAAAACCGAACGAGTGGAAAGACTGAGAATTAGAAACTTTCGCCTGTTGGCCCGGAGGGTTACCGAGTCGTTTGTCTGACTTCGCAGTCCTCAATTTCTCCAAAACTGGAGGAAATAAGCCTCCGCGAAGTACGTCTAAATCGTTATGGTTTCAATTTAATCACATTTCCCGACCGAGAAAATTGATATATCTCCTTGTGTTCGTTTTATGTCGCGGTGGCAAGTGGCCTGTTTAATACTCTAATGAATGCTTACATACCACTCTTATCACAAATGCTACTTTTCATCGTACTATCTGATTATTTCGAAAATCTTAATCATTACAGGTATTTGTAAAATAATTAATTGTCCTAATGCATTTGCTGTTTGCTTTGTAACCTTTAACAAGGATCAGTCCAGTATGTACCAGCATGCAACAGTATATTTTTCATAAAGTTTACGTTTACCTTACATAACATGTGAGAAAAATACGTTTATTTTCCAGTTTAAAACATATTTTTAAAGTACGATTATTTTTATAAAGTTACATTTTGTTATAGACGCAAAAATCTCTTGAAAATGATCCTCATCAGGATCGAAACGTCGAGGTTTCAATTTGCAAAATTGTTATAAAATAAGCTTTTTTATTTTTTGATCGAACCTATGCGCCGAAACCATCATACATCTATTATTGTAAAATAATGTTTGAAACGACATTTCACATGAACCTCGCCTGTTTCTAAACAAGAATGAAAGTGTTACGTCTCGTGTAACAGACATTAGAATACTGAAACATAAATAGTACAACTGACCACGATTCAAGAACCATAACTCTTCTTTTCTACCGTATCGTACATGCACTTCCGCAAGAGTTACATAAACGTCTCTAAGTGACGATCGATTCTAGAACCTGCTCGCGATCGAAGATGGCGAAAAAACGTCTCGTTATACAATAGGAAGTTTCATGTAGATTATTGCGCATGGTCGCTGCACAACTGAGGACAGGAAGACAGCAACGATCAATGGTGGATGAATACACGTTACGATAAAAATATCAATGGAATAGAAGGATATCTTATCGATTTCCAATTCGTTACGTCTGCAGGTCAAACAAGTTTCACGCCCAACTAAGAAAACAACGTATGCTTATTTCTTCAGTTTCGTGATTCGTTTTTCGAGGAACGAATTTATCACGTTGAAACTTCTTCAGCAGAAAAACACGGTATTGTTTGCCGCATTATAATTCGCATATAATAATGAAAGGAGAACCGAGCAAGACTCAGGGCAAAATGTGAACTTCAATCGTCTTGAATCGTTAATTTTAGTTCTTCGGCTGTCTTCGTCGCGCAGCCAGTCTTTCTGACAAATAACAGACCTTAAAGTTCCCAGCAGTTCGCAGTATTCAAAGGTTTTTCGTGTAGTTTGTGCTCTCGCGGCCGTGACTGCGAATCCCCCGGTAACTGCAGTGTCTTGGGAGAGAAGGGAACTCTTAGTGCTCCGCTTCCTGTCAACACCGCCATTTTACTTTGCCATTAATTTGTCGCGGTGCTGGCATGAATTGCTGTTTGACTTCGTTAGTAATTGCCACAATTCATGCTACGTAACAAGAACTTCTTTCGACCGAGTGAGACATTGTCGAACGGAAAGATACAATCTTCAGCAACTTCGTGTCCCTTTGAATCAACCGGTGAGAGAAATACAATTTCTATTCAACCTATGTTTCTACGATGTTCTATGCAAATTCGATCTCGCGTGAACATTCACGGTCTAATTATCGTATTGCATGCGAAAGGAGCTCGATTTAGTGAATTCAATATCGAGTATTATATTGCACGGTTTTTGAATTCTTGATTTTGGATCGGAGGAATGAGTGATGATTCTACGCGCAGAAACAAATGGAAAAACAGGAATATTTTTCTACTTGGCGCCTCAATTTTGAGAAAATCGAGATTGAAAATTCAGTGGATACGGCTGACGTGTCTGAACTATGGCCGACCGATTCTACTTAATCCGAATCGAACGGAACTTCGAACTAATTTTTCTTAAAAACGGAGTGTTAAACAAAAATCTGTTATTCCTTTATTCGACTTGTTTCTCTACGTAAAGTTTGGGGTAGAATTCCGGGATCCAGATAGAAAGGTCCGGAGTTTTCGTATCGTTCGTCCTGAATTCATGATTTTATAGATGGCAACCTTATCCACGTTAAACCCATTAATTAGATTCGCGACAGTGAAAAGATCAAACGTCCAAAAATTCCAGCACAGTCAACAAATTTGGAGTACAGACACTCGCAGAACGTTCGCACGCGCGAAAGTCTGTCGGCGGTCGGCACTTCCGCGTAAAGAGATCAGCAACTAAATAATAAAGCTAGCTCGTATATAGGTAGTTCTCATATGACTCTTGTGAATAAACTATCTCCTCCTGTCGTTTCCCAAGCCGGGTTTGCGCCAGTGTTAGGGAATGCGGGACGGAAGGAAGAACTTTGATGAAACTTTCCCGCGCCATCTTCTTCCCCCGTTTCCTTGCACTTGTTCTCCTTTTCCGTGTGCTCGCAGCCTCTCTTTCCTCCACTTTCTCTTATGTATGTACAGGGTGTCCCACGCAATTCAGCCCGGCCATAACTTTTAACCTTCCGTCGACCAAGCTGGGTAAATGACAACTATTTGTGCTTCATTTAGACATCCTGTTCACGTTTTTCCAGATAATTTACGTATGTGATCTTCAGCAGCAAATTGCAGATATTATGCATTTAGAAAAACAAAAACGTGTAAAAACATTTAAGGAATTTAAGAAGACTGTTTTATTATTTTCAGTTTAGTATGATTATTAAGAAAAGATATTTCTTTTCATTTTCATAGAAGTATATTTGTTTATGTAACCTCTGCATCTTTCAATTAATGCAGACAATTTTTATTTATTAGAATACGTTTGATTTTTCCTTCTAATTAGTAACACCTATTTAAGAGATACACTATTCCACAAAATTAGTTACAAATATCTATTTTTACTTCTAAGTGTGCATAGTGGTTCCATCGAAGTGCTGATGCAAACTACACTACTCTCTGCTAACACTCTTAAGCCTCGTGTGTTCCACAGAAATAGTTGCATACAAGATCCTAATAATTATCTAATGTATTTCTTAAGTGTACGTCTCAAAAACAACATGAACTGTATGTCTCAAAAAATTACAACTGGCCGTTTGAGCGGCTGCGTACGTCTCTCCCGCTCAGCCTCTCAAGATTAGAAAAACATCACGTCTGCTCGCAACGCATTTGCGCCAGGAGGACCAATAGACAACAGAAGAATGTATTTCTATGATTCTCGACTTCTTCGCTTTCATTCCATTTCTTTATTGCCCGTTCCTGTCTGTCTACTCGCTTCCGATTCGTCTCTTTCAGTGGTCTAGGTCGAATGCGCGCAAAACTTTTGCCGACAGGCATGGAACGAAAGAAAGAAAGATGGAGAAGGGAGGAAAATGGCGGCGGGGGGAGGAAAAACGAGACCTGCTGACTTTTGCTACTTCGTAAAGTAGACTTTGCGCGAGAGTTCGTTCCCGTCTGGGTCGAAATTTAAGGCCGATGGTCACGATTATTCTAATGGCGCTTCCGGTACGCTTTTCTTTATTGATCGACATCCCGCAGTTATCATTAATCGATCGTACACTCTCAAATGCACCGCGATTCTTCTCCGCGTCGAACTTTGACGGTCGAGCACGAGCCGCGTAATCGAGGTACTATTATAACCGCTGGGCGGACGTAAAAACAAGAAATGTTCATACAGAATTAAATAACCTTCCCCATTCTGAAACCAGTGCAATAAAGAATGGAAAAAACATTCCCGACTCAGATCTTTCCATGTCTCACATCATTTCGAATTTTTTGATTCAAGTCCCTAAACAATGAGACATTCGCGCCACTGACACGTTGTTTTTCATCCTTAAAGGAGATCCAAGAGCATCCACAGTGACATCAGCGCATGGATGCATAATAAATTCCTCTCTCTCTCCGGGATAGTGCACGAGTTTGCCAGAGAATGGTTGCTAGGGCTAGCTACAGGTCTCCTGTAAGGAATTGACCCCGAAGAGATGGACCTGGGCTAGGCGGAATAAGAAAAACATGAGGAGGGATGCCCCGGTTACTCACTACGGAAATCCGACCCGGTTGATAAGATGCTCATTCATACTGCTGCGAATATTGAATGGAAGTCATGATCTGCACATGGTATTGTAAGATATCGTGGAAGATTGGTATTTACAAATCTGGAATTACTATTTTGCAGGGCGACTAACTCGTAACATTTTAATTGAATGAGTGTCTGGAAGAAGATCCTATGTCATGTTTTTTAAATTTTATAGGTGCGCAACTAGGAACTTATTTGTAATATGTTGTTGTATTGTAATATGGAACATGTAATAAAAGAAACCTTGGAACGTCTTTGAGATTTGAATTCATGCTTGAGACCAAAATTGTTCTTATAAAATTTATAAAACCTGACACAGGCCCTTCTTCCAGACACCCTTTCAATTAAGCTACTTAAATAATTAAACAAACGTTAAGAGAAATGGAAAACTATTTGAAAATGATTTACTGAAATTTCATGTAAATATAATAAATAGTTCAAATAATTAATTCCAAGTGAAATGTACATAAATGAAATGCAAATTTGGTACATTTCGTCCAGTACAAATGTTAATCACAGAGCAGGGGTTTGTAAAAAATGTAGAGGTTGGAAAAACAGAGTTAATAACAAATTCTATGAAAAATCCTTTGCACTGCATCTGGCAGCGCACCCCAGAAGGAATATATAAAATGTGACTTACCTTTAAAACTATAAATTACGTAGTCATGTCGTAAATATTTTTAATGCATATTTTTTAATCAAATAGGTTGTGGACATATTTTTTTTAATGTTTCAAAAAGAGCTACCTAAATACTAATACGAGTTGATTTGTTTATTTTTATTTTTGTAAACAATATATAGTCTTTTTAAGAGATTTATATAATTCTGTCAGTGTTAATGAAAAATTTTATTCTAACCATTTAAAATAATGAATAATAATAATAATTTCATTAAAATAGTGAATAAACTATGTTTCACTGATTAGTAGCGAGGTTAGGTGCACTCCCATACACGTAACACTAACAATAATTGTAGCTCCGACATACAACGAAGACAATCGTTGACACAAACGCAGAACGAACACTAGCCCTATTGTTCGAACACAACAATAGAAAGAAGAACCCATGACCCGTATTTCTCTTCCGAAAACACAATATCCGTGTAAAGAGAAGAGTTTGTACGTAATATTAATCGAGACATCATGCATATGCTATTCTTTCTGTTGAAGCACATCTGTGCCGGAACAAAAGCTAAAAGCCATATCTCGGCGGTGTTCATTTAAAATTCACAATAAAAACTGTAACAATCGTCGATACCATTCCCAAGCGCAAATCACAATAGAAGGGAGCGGGTGATTGATCGACGAGTGTACCTAGCCGGACGATTCGTGACAGATTAATAAGCTGCTAATCCCCGATGATCTCTCGTCACAACGATTCGTGACGTTCCGACCGCTCGGTGACGAGCGATTTCCCTCCGAAAATATTCGAATCGGTTATCGGAGGGATGTTTATTCGATTCGCCCGGGAAAACAGGCCGTTCCGTGCAGTTACGAAGCGTCGAAACACGCCGCGTGTCCCCCGTTGTCGTTCGCATTCTGCACACGCCTTGCTGCTGTGCTGTGGTGCGAAATGCGACGACGAAAAAGGACAGAAACGCGAAACGGTGAAGGAAAAAAGCGTAGAAAATCATGGGCCGACGATGAAGCTCATCGAACACGCCGACGGCACGGAATCGAATTCCGCACGCTCGCTTGGGAACACGGGACGAGAGAAATCATTCCCGGAATTGCCGGGTACGCCGGTTCATCACGCGTTCATCCCGACAATCACGAAAATACAGAGACGCCGCACCGGGGATCACCGTGCGACAAGCGGCCTCATTTTTCAGCGCTTCGCGTTATTGCAGGCTTGCCTTATCCGATAGCCACCTCAGGCCAGCTGCCTGCTGTTCCCATGACAAATTTCGGGAACAAATTTTGCCGCTTCAAGATAGGAAATTTACTCTAGCGGTTTGTCCGTAAATTCAATTACTCTACTATACTAGGTTCTAATTCTAGGTTCTATACTACTAAACTAGGCTCTATAGCGGACTCGTCGGCATACTCAACAGATGAGAGAAATTATAGTCACGTGACATTGTGAGATAAGCACGACAGTGACAAAACGCGGCACGTGACTGGCCCGTGGCGGAAAAGTGGGGAGTAGCGTCGTAGAAGGGGAAAGTAGAGTGGGGACACAAGTTTTAATCTGGCGACTTCGCTCGTCGGTAAGGGTATCTAGCGATCCCTGCCTTACCCTGCCGGTAGATAGGGATCGGTGACGGATCAGGTAGTAGCGGGAAAGGTATTGACTATTTCTCCATTTGCTGGTGATTATTTGATAAAAACCAGCGATGTTTAATCATTTTTTACAATTTTACTAACCACGTGTCGAAGAGTGACAACTATAATCTCCACACATAAAGAATAGCGCGAAATTTAAAATGACACCTCGCATGATGGAAGACTCTTTATTGAGTATTTTGTCTTTTTTTTTTAAGGATGTGGGGGAAAAGTTAAAAAACCTAACCACACCCGGGACGATCGATAGATCGCCCCACTACTTTTTTCCTCTTTCTTGGAATTAGGGGGCGGGAGGGCCCCGCTCTTCGCATTTCTCCTCCCGCACTTTCGACCTGTTCTTGGCTTTATATTGAATATTTTGTCTGATCATTGCCGAACGAATGCGTTCCGTGTCAGCGGGGATGCCATACATTTTAACTCGGATAGACGAGGCTCGCGTTTTCTACCTCGCGGATAAGGCGAGGCGCCGAAGTCTGACGAATGGGCAGAATTTTGCATCAGCCGGATTTCTAATTACAACCAGCCAGAAAATCGTCGATCCGCCGCGCCGGTGCTGGCCCGGCAAAGCTTGCACGGGAACTCAATTCCGCGATGATGGACGGGCACGCGTCCCACAAAGTTGAAGACTTAATAAAGGCTTTCCTGTAATGGTTGTCTTGCCGGGCGAAGGGAACACGATGGATAAGGGGAAGGTGGTGAATCAAGGGCGAAGGTTCTCTCGTATCCTACACCACTCTCCCGAAAAGCAACCGTTGAATGCACGTCGGACGTGCATCGCGCCGATGGCCTCGGGATACAATTCCGTGGAACGCTTTCCACAGAATTTTAACGAGATAAGCGGCATTAATCCTACTTCGCTCGTAAAGTTTCTGTAATTTCTGCGGTAGACGACGCGCCTCTTGGCCTCGTACCCTCGCCCATTACAATTTCACTCGCCGCTCTCTCGTCTTTTACGTCGTCGTGGCTCCAGGATTTTCTCGTTATGAATGTGATTCGTCGTCCTCCACGTTGTACGCCTGCAATTAATTATTTGAAATCGGGGAAGCACGAGGGGATGCGTTGCAGTGATTCGTTATTGTCAGGATTCACGGTCGAGGCTTTCGATGATCGAGAATGCTTCGTGCTTAACCCTTCTACAACTTCATTTTCAATGACGTTGTCTACATAATATGTGATCTATGCAGTTCTTACGTTTTAAAATGTTCTAAATAGGTTTGGATTTTTGTTAAAATTTGTAGAAAGTCCTTCTAAGAATATTTATTACTACATGCTACGTTGGTTTGTTAGACGCAAAAGAAATTTAAATATTAGAATGGAGAAAACTAGTTACTTAAAGATTTACAAATGGTTATCCAGATCCATGAGGTTGGCGAACATAATCTACTAAACACGTCTGTACTTACGTACGTAGATATTTAGTGAAAATATAGAAATACAAACACGATATAAATATTCTGTGTCTTCTAGGAAACTGTAAACGACAAAGAAGTTCTAATCGGGGAAGATTATAATGGTATAACATTAATGTTTATAATTTAGCATACTACTTCTATACGTGACGAAAAGCTAACCTTGTTACTATAAGAGAAGCTATACTTGAAAAATAGAATAGTTTTTTGATGTACCGTAAGAAAAGAAGAGCGATCAATGAGAACGAGATCCGCTGTTGATGGACGGGCGCGTGTTACGCGGAGTTGAAGACTTAATAAAGGCTTTCCGGTTATGGCCGCCGGAAGGTATGGCAAGAGTCAGAGCTCGGCGAAGGTAGATTGGATGGTAGATGGTGTGCATACGTGTCATCGCTGACACACTAGCGTGAAAAGACGTCGCTAGCCACCGACGTGTCGGCAGTATAGAGGGTTAAAACAAGCGAGGATCCGCAGGATAAAGGCGGGGCACTGGCGTTGTTAACGGTTAATAAAATTAGCGAAGATGAGTTCCTTGGCCGTAGCTATCGTGGGCGTGTACACTCGAGGACGTCCAACACCGGAGAACGACAGAAGTCGCGTTGGAAAGTTGTCGACAAGACGGGATTCGGAAACTTTACGATCTCTGATTATCCAGAGCAGAAGCTATCCCAGAAAACCCATCATCCTAGCCCGGAGGATCGCGTTTAGCTTAATCTGTACGATTCCCCGGCAGCTGCAACCGCTCGCGCGCGTTCTTGGGAAATATGTCGAGTCGGCAGCTTCGTCCCAACTTAAGACCTTCAGAACGTTAGATAGGCGGGGTCAATTTCGCCGTAAGACCTAATTCGCGCCTCTTGCGATACAAAATTCCATATAAGTTTCCCCATCACACGTAATAATTCATCACACGATGAGAACACCACCACATGCCTAATCAGGGTCCACGGACAAGGCGCCGTCACAGCTAACTTTTCCTGTTGGTTTTCAGCACAGACATCTGTTTAAAACGAAATAATAACATTCATCTACCACATCTTGTTAATAAATTTATTCGTCTACTTTCCGAATCTCTAGTACAATATATCTGTGGATAAACTGGATCATTTATAACGTTCTATCACTTTATTTTTTAACAGAAGTTCAACTAATCTTAAGAATCTTAAGAAATTGCTTTGCTGTTTGACCTTATTTAATTAAAGATAGTTCCAGTCTCCATCGTGCGATTATAAATATTATAAAACACAAATCCTCATTATGAATGAAATAACGTGGACGTGGTGGTGCACGAATGAAAAATTACACGAATGCAGCGCTTAGCCTGCTAATAAGTCATTTCAAGCTCAGAATAACAAGTAGTACAAGTATAATTAACCTGAAAGCTACTTTGGAACTTGTGGAATATGACATGGTTATCAGAGTGCTTAAAAGAAGGTCGTTTATTATCATTCTCATAAACGAGATTGTCTTTTTGTAAATTCAAACTATTGTCTCGCCAAAGTTGACGATAACCATAATATTAATAATTAAAAAAAAAACATAAAATCGAAATATTTTAATACTTATATTTCTATTATTTACATACAACAACGCCTCCAACAATTCATTATTTTTAGTGCAAGAAAAAACGTTACCGGCTAGACTTTTAAATCAAAAACAAATTATAAAGATTAATTTCTAGGTTTACCTCTTAGCTTAAATTTTCATCTAAACTTTAAATGGATGAATATAAGGC
Organism: Lasioglossum villosulum; assembly: GCA_963971365.1. Taxonomy (NCBI): domain Eukaryota; kingdom Metazoa; phylum Arthropoda; class Insecta; order Hymenoptera; family Halictidae; genus Lasioglossum; species Lasioglossum villosulum. The sequence goes on along the minus strand of OZ020495.1, from coordinate 12,910,126 downwards.
CATGTTTCGAACAATCTCCGAAAACCAACGTGACCAACATATTTCAACAAACAAGTTTGTAATATTCCTTTTCAGCCGAGGCAGCAATGGTAACGCAATCTCGTGCGTCGCTCGTCAACCAACGACAAAACAATACGGTTCAAACAAATATTATCTTATCGGTCCGTAAACCTTTATTTCCGCTTGCTCGAAGAACCGAATCCCGCAGCACTGCGCGTGTTCCGTTTAGTCATCAATTTTTAATAAGTCGTCCCGACGTCCGCAAAATCACGGGCTTCCGTTCCAACCAACGTCCACTACTCTGTTCGAAAAGTTCTTGAAATCGTATCAACAAAATTCGGTGTTTCAATTTATTCCGAAATCGATTTCTCTCGTCGCTTTCAGTTTTACTATTTCAACGACGTCCGTATATCATCGATGACATTTTTTATCTTTCGAAATAAAATAAAGTCACGTGGGACTGGTTCAGGTGAATATGGAGGGTGATCGAGAATAGTCACGGTGAAACGTGTTAGAAATTCACGCACGAGAACTGACGTGTGAGCTGGTTCGTTACCCCGATGGAGGATCCACCGATTTCCTTTCTTTCTCTCCCTGCTTGAAAACTTTTCACTTTTCACTGACCTGCGAATACTTTCCATATGCTTATTCTAGCGCACTTCATGAATTTTTTCTTAGTCCTTTGTTAAACGAACAGAACAAATAGAGCAAAATTCATTCAATCAAGCTCACCCTATAACTATCCTTGTGGTAGGGGCACCGACTTGAAACTTGTCACAGAAGTTTTCTTTGCGAACCCTATCGAATGGTGTAACAAAAATCAATTTGGTTCGATGGCAATTTTTACCATCTTATCCGTCTATGTATAGCGTTACTCATTAATGCGTTGTTCTTCAAGATCACTAGACATTCATCGAGTCGCGCTACTACATCTGAAGGTGTACGAATGACATTTCCCTACGTGATTGGCTTATGTCAGACTCGTGAAACTTAGTCTGCTCATCGATAAAATTACAAACAATATTTTTTGTACGAATAAACTGTCATACCTCGGTCAAGATGGCGGTAATGTAGGAAGTCGAGCCTGGAGATTCGAACTACGATGGTTGAACCAAATAAAAACACACTTTTTCGATCTAACTGGTCAGCGGTTGACAGTTGACAAGCGAGCGAGTAAGAATAATACATAAGAAAGAGAGCGCGATGACATATATATTTTGCGAGGCAGATCAGTCGCGGCATTCTTCGGAGAAATTTAAGGGTAGGCACAGTTTTCTAACCGGAGGACACGAGCACAGAGACGTTAAAACTACCGATTAAGAGTTAGAGAGTTTTACAATAAGAGAACACGAGTACACGAGACGCGAAGTGAGACTGAACAGCGCGACTTTGCGAGTTAAATGTACAATTTAAATATTTAATAAACAGTTCTCAGTTAAATCCAAATTGGACCTTCCTGACTCTACAGTAAAAAAATCATTTTGTGAATTTTTCGACAGAAAGAGTTGCACCTGGTACACCGGTACTTTTCGTGGAGTAGTAATCAGGTGTGGGCGACGGGGGTTTTCAAGATGTAGAGGCGAGACGAGGGAGATTGTGCCAACCGAGAGATCAGGACCGACTTCCACGCTGTCGCTCGTTTCAACGGAGGCATCGCGTGGACCTTCTCTCTCTCGGTTTGCCGACGACGACAGTGCAGACCAGCGTGTGTACGTGCACGGTTAAATGTCTACGAGGTTTCCCGTGGAAAACGCGCGCGTACAAACGATCCGGCGTGCTAGCTCGCAAAGACGAGAGGAGGCGAGCTGAAGAGGGTAGAGAGAGGATACGTTTCCGTCTGGCTCTGGTTCTGTCTCTCGCCATTACCCTCCATCCGCCATTCGTATCCAGTGACGTAGAAACGCTTCGCGACGAGACCCGCGCTACGGGACTGCGAAATTGCTTTACCGCCCCCTCGCGGGGTCTTTAATTTGGTTTACTAGCAGCCAGCGAGCCTCTACTCGCTCCGCAAACTTTGTCTCCACTTTTTCACTTGCGAAAATTACTTGACGAATCTCTCCCCGTCCCCGTCCGGGAAAGGCGGCGCCCCGCTCGCCGAACAACTCGGAAAAACATTTTACTGCCCCTTCGTAGGCTCACCATCGTGCAAAGTGACAATGGACGAAGGGATGATGCTTGCTCTTCTCATTGCCGTAAGGTTTGGTATTGAAAGCAGAATTTCTTTATCTGTACAACGACGATCTTTATGCAAAATGAAAATGTCAATTAAGGAAAGCAGGAGTTGGGTGTAATTTCATTGAGGATTGTCAATTTTAGATAATTTATCAGATCAAAAATTCGTTGGTTGTTTCAAAATCTTGTATACTTGTTTGAATGTATTTCGGAATAATTTCAATCCTCATGAAAGTGTGTCTTTATTATTTACAAGTCTTTCTTTATACTTTCTTATTTTAAAATCTTTCTTTCTTAATACAGTTGTAAGTTGAATTAAAGGTAAATTCAGAAAAATTGTTTCTATACATTTTGTGAGGTCGAAAATTACATTTTGCTTTCTTCATTTTCAATGAATTGAAAATAAAATAGGATAATGTTAAATTTCGATTAATTTCACATTGCTTTCCAATGGCTTTTGTAATACGTGACTATGGTACATATAGGTAAACACGTTAGTAGTCACTGTATACATATTTGACTGGTTTCATTCCCAACATATATGTATGAGAAATATAATATATACTACACGGGGTGTTATGATGATAATACCACGCGAAAGCAGTTTCAGTTAATCGACACGTATTGAACATCATTCAATCGTAACAGCGTTAATGGATTATTTCGAAAATCGTTTTGGTCTTTCGTACCTTTCCAGTTACTGTTTACACAATAACCTAAGAAGACAATTAATGCAGCATTTCAAAGGAATATTTTTCTGTTTGAAAATTAATATGTTATATCTAAAAATTCCTTAATAAATCCATAGCAACGTAATTTAATTATTTCGGTCGAGCGTGTCTGACTATGACCTTCCTATTCTACTTCTTGTAGAATATTCTTGTAAAATACTCTCCTCAAGTGTATATGGGTTAGAGTACTTTGAAAATCAGAAACACTTTCATGCAGAACTAACAAAATAATTTTTACCAATAATTTCCACGAACTTTCCGAACGTACCACGTACAAAAGTAACGTGATCCAATTAAATTGTTTTTTGGAAGATGAGCGTTCCCCATCGATCCCTGACTCGATCCGCGTGGACTGAACCGTTTGTCCCATTTGCGGGGGGAACGTGTTAGTCGTTCACGGACGAAACTCCGTTACAGAGGTTCTTTGTCTGTCAGGTGCAGTAGCTTATTCGATGGCTCGGTGGAGCGAATTACCAACGATGAAAAGAAGAGGAAGGAACTTGTCGACACGACGGCCGGCCCGCGAACGTCGAAAAGTCGCCCGTCCCGATTTTACGCGAGGTAATCTCTTTCCCTCCTCTCCGGCTCACTTCATCCCTCTACCATCCCTCGTCCTGTCTCCATTCCTCTCTCCTTCACCCCTCGAACGTCGGCTGTCCGTGAGACGGCCGAAGATTGGTTCTACTATAAGACGAGAGTTTGCAGTATGGCTCGATCGTCCTTTCCACGAAGGTCCGTGTCTTCCCGACGGGATATAAAAGAGCCTCCCCAGTGACCAACGTGGTCGTTTCAACGACAATACCTTTTACCGGCTGGCTATTCCCAACCTACCAATGACCCATGAACCGAAAGCTCACGGCGAGCTTAGTAAAACCGTCCATCTCATTCGCTGTTCTGCGCACCTACCCTACTTCAACCGAAACAATATTTTATACGATTCGCGTGATCATGAATAGAGTGTACGGCTTTATCCGTATTCGATTCCGGCGAAATTAGTTTGGGAACGTTAATCCTTTCATCGCAGACGTTTCGCAAATCACTTCTCAATTACCCAAACGCTTTTATTCGCAAAACTGTGAGCAATCGTTCAAATAGTATATAAAATTATGTGACGTTGAACATCATTTAATTACATCGGATTTGGGAAGATATTTCACTGACACGAACTTTATTAAATTTGCCAGCACTATTTATGTGTCCCCTGAAAAGGGTAAATATTCCTTGAAAATTCAAGGTAAATATCGTTCGTAAAGGGTTGAAATTGAGAAACGATTCAGTTTGTTAACGGGCACAATTTATTTCACTAAAGATAATGTAGAAACGCCGACATATGACGAATGTTATCGTTACTAGCAATTTCTGACCGAGACATTTTATTTCATGGAAAGATTTAAACGATCGTCGATGGAAAAGATTTCGATATAAAGATTCTCTTCTAGAAATACAGTGATAAATTCTCTAATAATATTACTCAATGATTTATTTAATGGACAGATTTAAAAAGTCGTTCGTTAACAAGGTTTTGATATAAGAACACTCGACTGTCTCGATACTTTCAATGGTCCCCATAAATCCGGCACCAGTCTTCCCCGAACATACTATATAATGGCAGGTTACGAGGATCGACAGCGCTGACCGGTACATTTATTATATCCTTTACCAGTTGCTTAAGTACGTCACTGGCAGAACCAGCCGAACGCAACTCTATTTCGCGGCCGGCGAAGATAATTAATGCAAATGGACCGGTGCCCGTAATCGCGAGATAATAAAACGATCGTAGCTCAAGGAGGGTACTTCTCGGTGACACCGGTGAATTATGCGCGATCTCCTGGCCATTTCAGACGGTATTACCCTCGACGGCATAAATTTGTCTCCGGGTCCAGCGAAATTTCTTAAATCGTCAGGAAACGAGATTCAAATGTCCTGGAAGGAGACCAGAAACGAAAGAAGTATCGCGACTAATAAAGGGGCTTCGATGATACGAGAATTACGATCTGCTTCCAAGACGTTGTACCTTCACAGATCTCGAGGAGATGGGACACCATGCTCATTGTACAGGGTGAGTCACGGAGCGTGATCAGCTTAGATTTACTCTGTTGCTAGCGGTTCGATCGGAACTTTTTTTGCTAAAATGACATGGTACAAGAAAAAGTTTAAAAAATTGTAATTGTAAAAAAGGTACTTTTTAAGCTTTGAATGCTGTCTAGGGATATGTCGTACCTTTTAATGATATTGTTCGATTTTGAATAATGATGAAGGATCATCAGATTAGCAACGAATTGTACATGATGAAAGTACTACAACCTACAGAACAGTATGGCCTGAATTAGTGTATGGGTTTGTATGTTTTTATATCTTAAATCACATTGTCAAAAAGAAGCGAGGAAACTATTTCCATTACTTACTTCTTTTCCTTTCTCTAAAGTAAAAATCACGAGTAATATTATTTCTTACTTAAAATTTTTCTACGCAAGGTTGCTCGTTTCGCTTACGCTTCCGGTTCATACAGCATGCTCTTTATTCGGATACGTGTTATCATAAAATATTAAAGAATCCTTAACGAGGCTTCCAACTACACAGAAGAGAGTACACAGCAAAAGAGTTTCAGCTTGAATTTCTGAAAATTAGCCCGTGAGAATCTATATCTGCATAAACATCTGCAGTCAGCTCATTACAGCACGCCGGGTGGCAGCAAATACGAGTCGGTAACAATGCGAGCTTCAAGATGAAAATGTCCGTTAATAAGGAAAATGTCTCGTTGAAAAGTGCTGCTCCTTACCCTCGGTCTCGCAGAAAGGCAAACCGTTTCCGCTCTCGCTCGAAGTGGCTCAAAGAGTGCGCCGTCAAAGCGGATCTTACGCGAGCGAGGCCACGGAGACGCGTAGATAGAAGACAAGAAGAGAGTTACCGTGGAAAATCAAAAGGACGCAGAAGCTGGAGGATGCACCATGAGCTTCCAAAAAGTGGTCAAAGACGAAGTAGAATTTGAACGTAAGAAAAACTTTGATGTTCAAAAATAGCTGAAGCACCTATTAACAAAATATTTTGTTCGTAATTTTTTTCCGGTAACGCTATCATTATACTTTATACAGCCAATGTAAGCTGACAACTATATATTTCCAACAGTATAATTTATTTTGTGTAATTATCATTCTGTGAAATTTTGTAGCTAAAACACATAACAAACTTTGAATGATTTCAACGCACTGATCAATTTGATCGAACCAGTATGCTGAAATCATTAAAAGTTTTTTGGCAACAATCTACGATCGACATAAGCAAATATTTATCATGGAAGGCGAAACATTCACAACGAAGGAAGGCTTTAAAGGTATAGTCCAACATAAATTTGTTAATTGCAAAGCTAAATAATAGAAAATTATTCTTATTAAAGTGTAGATCATGCAATATAATTCCAAATGTTTAAATTGATCGAACCAGTGCGCTGAAACCATTAAGAGTTTATTGGCAACAATCTACGATCGACATAAGCAAATATGTATCATGGAAGGCGAAACATTCACAACGAACGAAGGCTTTAAAGGAATGGTTCAACATAAATTTGTCAATTGCAAGGCTAAATAGTAGAAAACTATTCTTATTAAAGTGTAGATCATGCAATATAATTCCAAATGTTTAAAATGATCGAACCAGTGCGCTGAAACCATTAAGAGTTTATTGGCAACAATCTACGATCGACATAAGCAAATATGTATCATGGAAGGCGAAACATTCACAACGAACGAAGGCTTCAAAGGAATGGTCCAATTTGTCAATTGCAAGGCTAAATAATAGAAAACTATTCTTATTAAAGTGTAGATCATGCAATATAATTCCAAATGTTTAAATTGATCGAACAAGTGCGCTGAAACCATTAAAAGTTTGTTAGCAACAATCTACGATCGACATAAGGAAATATTTAAAAAACATAAAGTGTCGCAACATTTACAAGAGTCCTTTAGTATCACCCAGTATATGGAATGTCCTATAATTTAGTCCAGTGTGGGTGTCGGCGAAAATTCAACGTGGCATTCGTTGAACTAGGAAGCGCCGCGTAGATCGCGAATGATGGGGTAGCTGCGCGCGGAGGCATTGATACTCGAGAAATTTTTACGCGGTTTCGCGGCCAGGCTGTCCGTTCGCGGTTAAAAAATCTCGCGGTCACTCGGCTCGATCGGAGGCTTTGCATAACCGTGGCGCATATCGAGGTGCAGGAGGAGAATGTGAGCGGCGTATGCGACGCTCGTTCGCGTCCGGTATGTACTCCACGAAATATCGGCACGACCTGGGCCAGAATGCTGGGGTCGCGATGCCAAAGCCTTGCCCCCACGATGGCAGAGAGGTTAATATTACCGACGGCGACACGCGCACACGTGTTTGTGCATCATCCGCGTGCACATGTTGCATGGCAAACGTTCTTTTTGTTCCGATACGATGTCGAATCTGCCATTCCTCGAGGGCCATCCGGATGGATTTTATCGACTGGTTTTAATGATTCCTCGGTTCAGACCAACTCCCCTACTCCCTCCAGGCTTTCAGGGATTATTTCTCGAACAACTGGATTGCCAGAGTGTCCAATGAATTCTAGGAAGATCCACACACGCGTTACGCCGCTCGAAAATGCTTAACCATTTGACGGACGATTTTCGTTTTTCCGCCAGCACGCACGGCCGATTCGTTTTGGTTATGTTGTTCGGCTTGTTAGCGTTTGTCGAAGAGAGATTGGCACGGTTTGATGTTTTCGCAGCGAGAGCGTTCTACCCGCGGGAGATTAAACGTTGCTTCAAACATTTTCTCCATTGGAACATTTCCGGAAGTTCTTGGCGAAGCACGACTGTTTTGTAGCGAAACTTTGAAAAGATATTTAGTTTGGGGTACATTGTAGATTCATTCGAAGTTGGATTTTTAGGGACTTATTTTGGACTGAGGGTTTATTAGATCACTAAAATTTTTAAAATATGCTGGAATTGGATACGATTTTTATTTATTTCGCATCAACAAAGACAATTTCTTAAAATTTTCCTACAAAAATTGAAAATTGCATAAACACATATCCGCAGTTTAATAAAGTACTGACACTTTCCTCGATCGAGGTTCTTTTCTAAAATGCATTTTCTGAATATTTCATTTAAAACTAGCAACTGAGTTAAACCTCGTGAAGCGTAGTAATTATCAATTACCGGCGTTGATCGCATAGTTAAACTCTACAAGCGCTAATCCCATGCAACGATTTAGCCGGGGACGAAAACTAGAAACTTTCAGTAGTGTCCTTTTTAGCAGAACGTTTCCATTCCCAGCCGTTGAACATAAACGAAACAACAAGTTGCTGAAGCTGATTAACAAAAACATTTTCAATTTTACGAATCAAATTGGCGCGGGTCCACGCGCCACCACAAAAAAGCTCGGTCTACGGGAAATCCCGCACCAACCGACACTCGAGTTCCGTCTGTTTGCTCCGAACACAATGGGGAAAGTAGCCGAAGTGTATCCGTCGCGCATGAACAAATCGAACGTTGCCCGGAGAATCGAATCCTCGTCTGTCAAGCGTTCTTCGCGTGATGCGAAACACAGACCCGGCCGCGGCGGATGCAGCCGCATTTGCACGAAAGAATCGGGGAACAGAGAAAGAAGAGGCGCGGTTGGTAACCCCGATACACGAACGCGAATGCTAGCTTTCTCTCTATCCCTCTCTCTCCCTCTATATTTGATCAGGCATAGTAAACACGATATTTTCTCACACGCGGATATACGACCTGCAAATCCAGACAGGTCTGTCCGTACGTCGATTCACACCACTGCGCATAATCATATTGGGTGGGCCGCGTAAAGGTCATTATTTCGATGCATTCAAAGAGTGACCCAAAAATTCATCCCGTCTGGGTTCGACTTTTGTAACTTTTCTGTGCCAAACGGTAGCAAATCAATTTTGATAACTATTTTATATTGCGCCTTGAAAAAGAATAGTGTTCCCCGCTATCTACCAATGTCTCAACATACAGAACCGTGAATCGACTTAGATAGCAATTTTGTAATGTACTGTAGTAATTGTTTTTCTATGAAACTAGGTATGAACCAATCGAAAGATTAAAATGATTTTCATCGAATGACGTTCAATATACGTCGGTTTTTGACTGCCCTTAGGTGGTAGTATCATCGCAACACCTCTCGTATTTGATATCATATTTCTCATACATGATGATATTGAAACCAATCAAGCTTGTACAAAGTAATTACTAAAGTGCACACCTAAGTACTTCATATTTAGATATTATAAAAACCACTGAAAAACAATATATAAAGTTAATTGAAATTGAACTATAATGAAAAAGTGTACAAAAACAGCTTGTATTAATTACCAAAAAATACGAGATTTCAATTTTGAGAAACCTTTACGGAATATGAAACGATAAATAAACCTTATTTACTTTAAAAAATCCAAATATAAGAACGTCGAACAATTAATTTATTTGAACAACTTGGATATGTGTTCATTCAGCTAACATATATTTCATAACCTGAAATTTACTTTCCAACATTTTCGTTATTCAAAACAATTTATATATACGCACTGTTTTACCAGAATGACGATTGAAAAATAGTTACATATACAGAATCAAAAAATTATTTGAACTAATCTACCTCACAACCATTAGGCTGCATTAACGTATGCAAGATAGTATCAAATTAAAAATTCTATTCTACTTCATTAATTTTTTTGATCCCAATAATTTTTCCTCTTTCATCTTTTTCTAGTGTTTACTATTTGCAAGAAAAAGGCTCGCTAGTGTTATCATGAACACCCTATATACACAAAAAGTAAAGTCGGTATTCAGTGAATTTTCAAACTCGTACTCTAAAACGGAATGTCAAATGGAAAAATTTTGTTCTTTCTTTTCGGCTGAATTGTGCGTGTAGAATTACTTCCCAATCGATTGTACGCGGGACATTCAATACAGAACGATCAGGAAATCGCGTCTAGCTCTCAGGGGGGCTCGTCTATATCGTAAGAGAGATGAAACACAGAGCTCTCGGTTACACGAGCATCCTTTATCTCTTAGCCTTAAATATTAAATCTGCATCGGAATGCACGCGACGCATCGAAGAAAGACACTCCATATATTTCGAATGACCGGCCTCCCCCTGCAGCGGGTTGCGCGCCGCTTCGGTAAGGAGATCCACAGGACCGTGTCTCGTGAATAAAATATCTGTCGTTCGTCTCGCGATCCGGCGACGCGACAAGGCAGAGAGACGCGATTCCTCGGTGCATCGGCATCATGCATGCGCGCGTGCACCGAAGATAGCTACGTAGTGCATTGCATGCCGCTACGACGACGACGACGACGACGACGACCAAACGGGCGGCCAAGAGGGAATCATTAATCAAGGAGATCAGCACGCCGTTACCTCGAGACGATTTGTATTTCTTGCGCGGCGTAATCCGTGCACTTTCTCATAAAAGATCGGCTGGTCGCGACTAAATTGATTCCCTTGCTCTTTCTTCTCGTAATCCTCACGTTCTTTCAGAGTCTTTCCCCTCCTCTGCTCGCCCCAGGCTCGTCTCCCCAGGGTAGCCGGTTTTGCAGGGGTTCGCGAGAAATCCCGTGGCATTCCGCGGATGGAACTCGGATGCTACCTCGGCCCTGGGATCCTCTATCTTTTGCTCCTGCGACGAGACGCGGCGCGGCGTCGAGCCTCCAGGCTGAGACGGTAATTGGATAAGTTAATTAGCTTTTTAAATGAAACTTTGTCGGGCTTTTAGACACTCGAGGTCGGTTCCTTTCCTCCTCCGCCCCACCCCCCGCCCACCGTTCATGGGGAAAATCTTGTGGTCGCGCGCACCTCGTCGTTGTTCCAAACGCGGTCGACCCATGCTCGATTCTCTTCGAACCTCAACATAAATGCGAGCGAGAGAGTCTGGCAACCGACTGTGTCGTCGTCCACCTTTCCGAACCACCCACCTGATACTCTGAAACGTTGCCACCGACTCTCCTCTGTCTCCCCGTCGACCCCCTCACATTCTCTAACCCTTAATTGAAGCCATAACGCCGTAGAGCCTCGAGCGTCCTTAATGCAGTCGAGCTGCCTCACTTTAATTGAAAGTGCACGGATTCCTCTGATAGCTGAGGCTGCGGTTCCTCTCCTTTTCGTGAAAGAGTCGACGCCAGGGGCCACGTGGGACAGGAGGGGAGGAGGACAACTAGAAGCAGGCATTTACCTTATATGCATCTTGAATCGCGTTTCACAGCTGGTCTGAGCTGGGTACCTCCGGCGCACGGACGTATTGTGTTTCGTAAAGGCAACACTGCTACAGGGAGTTACACTGGAATTAACATCGCGGGCACCATCGATATCCGTTTCAACCATGCGAGGATCTTTAACTGCACTCGCCGGAGAACAACGGACGCTAAGAACGATGAAGGTCGAAGGACATTTTCAGAGAAATGAAAAGATTGTTAAACTAAGAAATGCATTAATGTCTCGATAGATGAGAAGAGGTGTGTACGAGTTCCTTTGCACGCGTAGAATACAATGCAATAAAAAAAAAGGTTGACCTTGAAATTGAAGGACAATTCTGCGGCAACCTTTCCTACGGATCCCCAACGATCCGGAGATGTTGAATTCGCCTATGGCAGTCAATACATTATTATAGATCTATTAACGTTTGCAAGGATTGAATGGTTTCGTGTAATAATTTCAATCTGCGAAATAAATGTCATACGAATCGAGTTAGTCAACTGAAATAAATAAATGCAAAAGCTTTAACGAGAAATAAATTGAATGCCATCAGCTTCGTCAAATGGAAATATTACTAATTAGCACAATTGTTATCACAGGGGAATAAAAATTGTTAATCCGGAACTTGAAGTTCCTTTGCAAACACAGTCAGGAAATGAACAGGTTGTCCAATAACATTATACATGAACATACAATGACATTATATATGAACATTAGAAAAGTAATCCACAGTAAACTTGAACTCGTTATAAAAATTTAAATAAATTCAATCATGTAATTCCTGTAATGCTGCACACGTCAGTCACTCTTCCTGCTCGGCAAGTTTCATGCTGAAGTTTCCCAAAGCGACGACCGCCTGTCAGCGTTGTAAGACAAGATATAGAGTATTCGAAGAAACGAAAGGTTGTGCCGCAAAATTCATTAGAAACGTGAAGGGACGGTGCAGCAAAATTATTCCCTGGGCGGCAAGTCAAAGCGAACTACGTGACCTGCAGATTTCGGGCGGTCCAATTACTCCGCTGAATAATTGTCCGAACTTACAAGCTGTTGTTAACGAGTGCCGCGGATAACTACCGCAACTTCTGTTTCTTGGGCTGAATAATTCCGGGGAGCGGAGCGCACGCCGCGTGGAACTTTCCTCCCGTAAACAGAATCAGCGCGACGTCGCGACGCTGAACGTCCCGAAAGAACCGAGGAACACGGAAAAGTGAGCAGCCTCCTAATTAAAGGGATAACGCGGCGAACGGCATGGAAGCGGTCTAACGAAAACTCGAGGAGCGTAATAAGAATTCGAAAGCGACTCCACCCCACCCCCATCCCCGGCTCACTCTACTACGTCCAATTATGTTAATTCTGGCGGAAGCCCGCGGACCGTGACGTATCGATTATTAATTTAAGAGGGAAAATAAGATTTCCCTCAGGTGAATGGAAAAATGAACGAGTTTTAATTATCCAGAGATACGACCCCCTGGCCGGATCTTGCCGAATCTACAATTTCCACTCACTTTAGCACTCGAAACGACTCAGTCGATCGTACCTCCCCTTAATTGTTACCGAGCAGTCCTCCCACCCATTAACCCCTTTTTAATGTTGATTTTATAACTTCGCTCGATTTTCCGCACTTTCTTCTTTCCGTGATTGAACCTCCGTACTGTTAAACGGCACTCGAACATTACCTTCGTCGGATATCGCAGCTCCTCCAATCATTTATCTTTCCAAATGATTGTTATTGAAAGAGAACATAACTACTGAATTATGCACGAACGAGAAATTATGTGAAGGTTTACTTTTCTTTCGTCCAGTTCGTGACGCGCGAAATTCTCTTCAGAAGTTGATACTGGAAAGTGGGTTAATGTGAAAGTTACTTTTGATGTTTATTAACGGTTATAAATAGACGCGGATGCGGATTTTCTGCACGCTTAGACAACTTCTTTGATGCTTCAAGAAACTTCTTGTGGTATTATTCGCGAAGTGAAATGTTTCGTAAAAGAATCACGGTTTGGTTCAACTTTCAGTGAAAATTAAGAAATCTTGATTCTTCTTGTTTATGTATTCTGTGAGAACGGGGTTGAAATAGAACACACATAAACACTGTTCTCAAAATAGATACTAACATTCGAAAATAACTTTTCAGTTATTTTAGTCACAGTAATTATGTAAAAAAATTTTATTCACTTCAATATTTTATTTACTTTAGAACTGCGGTGAAAAGTGAGTAAGTGAAATAAGATTCATTAAAAACATTAGAACATTTTTAAGAGATTGTCATATTGCTTTCAATCTGTTTATCTTAATACGGAAATTTTCTATGCAACTCTTATGTACCGTCATTTAGGTAAAAAATTTATCTTTTGCATAAAGATTTGCAATCAAGTGATAACGATATCTATTTTAGTTGGTCCACACTTTCTAATCATACATAAAGATGAATACACACCCTTAAAATATTCATGCGTTTCTCTGTCGAATATTTGAAATTTTCATGCAATTGTTGCCCCCGTTGCAACGAACTGTAGACGGGATAACATTTTGTGCAATTTAGCACAGTACCCTCGTAACAAAGAATAATGATCCTGTAAAAAAATTATTTCACTTCTTTGCCAGTGGATTTCCATCAAAGAAATCGATTCGAGCGACAAAGGATCGTCGGATCTTCACGAGAAAGAAGTATCCCGATGCTAATCACGGAGAAAACTTTTACGACCCTGCGGCGTAATTAATTACCTGTCGAGCCAAGGAGAGAGCCGACCTGTCGAGTCGTTGATGTAACTACTGGTCGCGTCTGATCCGTCGCGGCTACATTCCCCTTCGACCTCGTTAACTGCCAGGTTATCATTTCCGATTACAATCGAGCACTTCATTCGGTCCTCGTTTATCCTTTATCATTGAGAAATTGTCGCATTAACGAATGGTAACGATTTCACTACCGACACGATTACGGACGATCTAGATGTCGTAGTATGAAGTGAATTATACCGAGGCGAGTCTGTCGAATCAAAAATCCAAGTTTCCAATCTACGACAAGATCAATGCAGAAACTATTTTGTATGATAATAATAAACACTTATCAATGAATATATCGTTAATATTTATTTTTAGGATTTTCACAACAATGGCCGATATTTGTTATCACTAATTTGACGGAAAACAACAGGATTCCGCTTGTACCGTAAGCAATTTCGGAACATTGAACATTCATAATAAACTACATAGTATTACATAATATTTCATTACGTATTTATTACGCACTAAATAATATTTAATCTCTATCGGAATTCATGCCCATTAAATTCAGTTTATAATCCACCACACAACTGTCGTCCGGTAATATAAAGCATTGCATCGATTAAATCGAAGAGTTAAATATTTAATTAAACTACAATAGAATATAATGATCACTTTACAATTTATCTGAAAATCTTATTAAACCCACTCAATAAAAAATATGAAAGTTGTCTTCGTTATTTTGAAGAAACAAGTAAATTTATTTCTTTCCTTAATAATACAACTTATCATAAATATTTTACATTCCGAGCATAATGTGCAACCAGTGTACGTTGTTCTATAGTAATGACAAGATTGTATTTATATATATTTTTCACAATTTTTCTAACAATGTGTGCCTGAATTTATGCAATAAATTTTAATGGAAGCATCTTTTTAATTTTAAATACTACAAAATAAACATGTGAAGCCAATGATGGTTAGTGCTAAAATCCGTAAAGAAAACAGCAATAATGATTCTCCAAACACAAACGTATGAAAGCAAAGTGAAGGAAGGAAGGATCCACTCACAAGACCACAAACAACAACGACCGATTAACTGAATTGGACCGAGAATAACAGGATATCGCTTCTGGAGATTCATTTTATTGTCTTTAACAACGCGGGCCGTTTAATTACCGATATCTCTGTTCCGTTTAATTAGCCCGTCGTCGTTCTACGTAGCGTAAATCGATTTCAAAAGCACGGACACGTCGACGCGCTTAGCGACGAACTTTCGACGAGACTCCCGTGTCGGGGCTCCGGTTACGCTGGCTGAGGGTAGTCGAAGACTCGCATGATCGGTGCAACGATAGCTAGAGTGATTCACGATGAGCCTCGTTACGGCCGCGGTTCGAAGTTTCCCGTCCAATCAGGATTTTATCTCGAGCGTCATCGGTTGCAACGACGTGGCGTGCCAATTGATTTCCCCGATACCGCGGGAACTTAAGCAGATACACCCGTGCTTCCGGGTAAACTTTCGCGCGATTAAGACCGGTAATGTTCGCGGAATTACCGCGAGATAGCTCAAATCCCAACCTTTCGTCGGGTACTCAACCACGTGCACTGGTTATTATCGATCCCGCCCTGGCAAGTCATACATCTATTTTACTTGAAACTGAAAACTGCGACTACGTAAGCTACGCGCCCAGCTAATCTGCCGTTTTTCTGTCGAGATCTCAGACAAATACACGGCTGTTGGTACAAACGATTGCACAGAAAATATTTATCGAGCTATTCAGGCGAATGTGAATTAAACGAAATTGTTGCTTCAGTTTCGAAGACTCAATTTCTTTGTACTAAGGTATAGTCTGTGGAACTAGAATAGCCGTCGGTTGGATCATACAAATATGATAATAACTATACATACGTTGAAACATATGATGTCCATTCATATGAGTTAACCTTTCAGGGATGTTGTCTGTGCATTGTGCTAACTCTGACACAGTTATAAAATTTATACAGCGAGAGCTGGTTATTAACACATTCTGTATCCCGTGTCCTATATACGGGTCACAAGAATAGAGCAAAAGAACGGAATGCATCGTACGTAATTGAAGACAACAAGGTTTGCAAATATTGTTCACTATTCTGTATTTTATTAATAAATAGAAAGGGTACTGAACAAACCCAAAAGTATTAATATAATTAACTTAAAAGCTTGTTTAGCACCACAAATCGTATGGAGAAAATAAGAATAGAACGTCATGACAGGTTAAACATAACACGAAACTAGCCCTTGGCTCTCGGGTGGTGACTACGAGTTACCACTAAAAAATACTGTATCATTATTCACAATATTGTTTACATTATCAAATATGTTGGTACCTAATTAATTACTACACATTTAAGTATTGTATGAGGTATTATAACAATTTCATATTCATAAAATGAAAAGAATCGTATACAATGGAATTATTCTAGGTCGAAAGAAATGTTTAATTTCCGAGTTGAAATAGCTCCGACTGCAAAAGATTAAAATTAAACGGGTACAGTGACCCGCGTTGATATTCGGACACTCTGAAAAGACGATAACTGTTTTAATAACAGAGCACGCGACTTGGATTCCTTTTGTGAAGTAAGCAACAACTTTTAGTATTTTCTTTGTAATTCCTACCAATTGCAATTTCTTCGAAGTTTCGTTTTCGTGTGATGTGGCACACTCATTGTTCTATCTTCCCAAAAAAATCCAAGTCGGATGTTCCAATATTTAAAAAGTTATCGTCTTTCTGAGAGTGTCAAAATATTAACGCGGGTTAACACTGCGGTTGGCCACTGTGTGTGCCAGTATGTTCGAGAAGGTAAAGGGATAAGACGTAACGCGTAATTTAATGCCATTGATCGAACAAATCGCAGCGATTCGAGCAGATCCCTGTAAATCGCTGGTGTCTACAAATCCGTAGAACGGCAGCCATCCGCAGTATTATCGAGACCATCGAAAAACCGGCCATGACCCCTGCTTTTATTGCGAATCAAGTTGTTCTGCACGAAAGGTTTGCCGGTTATCACAACTCGCCGTAAAACTCTGATCACGTCTATTACGTTCGTGACCGGCAGCCGAATGTTATCCCGTCAGTCAATTGCGCAGCCGTAAAATATGTCACCGGGCCGTATTAACGCGGCGTCAAATCGTTCTGTGTAAAACAACGACAAATGGAAAAAGTCGACGGAACGTGCTTTAATCCCCGATTCATCACCAGATATACGAACAATTTCGGGGATTTATTCGCATCAGACCGAAAGGGTTATTTCGGGAGGGACATTAAAACAGTCCTCGCGCTGAATTCAAGGGAAACATCGCGATTAGGGTGATTTATCCGCGAGATTAGGAGGGGTCGAAAACGATCGGACTTACTATTAAGTGCTGGGAATCGTGTTAGGCATGCACGCCTCGTTTAGGACTTCGGAACGACGTACAATGTTTTCTTGAAAAACGTAAAGGAAATTCCAGTTTTGCAAGTTATTATTTCCCCACACAGCGACCGCCCGCTTTCTCGGTTGCAATCCCATTACCACCGCGACACTCCGCATGTCATTACAAAACCTGCAGACAATGTATTTTAATCCGTTACAGTCCCCGAAATGTTGCAACGTATAATCTGCGAAGAGTAATTCCATCCTACAATTTCTCAACCGTGAAATTCTCAACACATGATTTAAGCTAACAAACTTAACAACCGCGGCAGGACTCCGCGCTAACCCTTATATTTCACACTCGCTTGAAACACCTTCGTTATTTATACGTACAGTCAACATTTCACGATTGTTAGGCGACTTTCCACTCCGTCAGTGTAATTCTACTTTCCTTTCTTCTCTTTTATTTCTAGAAAAATATACTTCGAGCAATCCTAAATTCATTGCTCCTTTTTATGTATACTTAACGTTTCAGTACATAAAATATTACTGTATTCACTAATCTTTTCAGTTCTTAATCGTGATTTTCAACGAGCAATCGCAATCTGCAAATAATATTAGTGAAGTTAGATGAAAATCAATTAATGGTTGCAATTATGTTTTAATTCACAAACACTATGAGTTTGTGCGTGTTATATAAATGGCCCGGAGCGTGACGAACTCTCAAGTATGAAGCATTAATGCGACTCCGCACTCAATTTAGAATAATAACATGCTTTATATTTTAATTCATCAAATGTTATGCTAGTCAAAAATCCCTCTCTTATTTTATCTCATTCATATCGTAACACGAATTTCGGCATCGGAAAAACGCCAGGAAAACTGTTTGGCCAGTACAATATATTCTGTTGTCATCCGTGTTTTTGTCATCATTTTACGAGTAATGCGATATTGATTCTATATAAAACAAACCAATAAATAAAACGAACGCCCACGAAACATTTTTTCAGGACACAATAACAGATTGCAAAATCATCGTGTACTTTCGTTTCGAATATATGGATTTAAACATTTGCACAATATTAATTTAATTTCCATCGCTTCGCTGCTTCTTTCTCTTTCATAATTACAAAACGCGATAGAAACATTGTCTTTTCATTGGGATGGACTTAATTACACATTTGGACCTGCTGGAACAATGTTCGAATCTACATTTCTTTTAAAATAGTCAACGATGTTTTTTATAGTACTTTCAAGACTGGAAAATACATTGGCATAAAAAAGGAAGATGGTATACGATATGAAGCTAGTATGTGAATCTTTTATTGATCGATAATATAATTAAATAATTTATGCTGGTACATCAGTCTTTAATCGAAAAATCAAATAATCCCAATGATAAGTAATAATTCTGCTGGAAAATTAAATCTTCTAGTACAACCAACCCATATCGAAACATATTAAACCTTTTCGCCTTACAATTTAATTTCAACATTTCGGATTAAAACGGTAACACATTTCGCCTGACGTTCCAAACTTTAGTAATAATTAGTATTGATATAAAGTCAATATAAAATAGTTAACTTACTGCTACATACAGTCAGAAAACTCTTCGTACACACTTTAAATCAGCATAGTAGAATGACTATTTAAAATGAGATTGTTGAGACATAAGCAGAATAAATTGATGTATACAAAAATTTAAAAAAATGGCATTTGGTCACTTTTCCGTACACCTGATAAGAATTAAAAAACGTTTGATTTATTTCTATTGATTTCTGATTGATTTATTTCTATTTTAATCACATACGCTCTTTTACATTTTACATTTTAAATTAACTTTGTTTATAACGCCACATTTTAAAGAACATATACATAAAAGTAGTAAATGGATAAATTTTTTCTCACTCCACTGAATGATAGATAATGATAGAAAGAGAAAAATAATCAAGTTTGCGGAACCATAGTCTTCAAGACGTCATTGTCTATTAAAAACAGTGAACTATCCTAGCCTCACTATGCAAGGAAAATCCAGCGTTTTTGCGAGGCCTGTTACTTTGCGCACACCCACAAGAATTCCAATGACTGGCAGACTGATTGTGCGACACGTCCGGTTACGTGAGTTCCCGTGATTCTAATTCAGTGGGACGTAAAACGGCGTGGCGTCGCATCGTCACGTGTTCGCATGTCGAATCCTATTTCGAGCTTATTGCCCCATGTCGGGTACGCGGAAGATCGCTAGAGGATTGTGCGAAAAATCGGCTCCGGGCTGCTACGTGGCTGCATATCAAAGAAATCGGTCGGGCAGATCGAATGTTCGGTTCGACGTGGGAAATGGAAGTGCGGAGGAGAGACGCGTTGGCTCCTTGACTCAGATGTTTAAGGTCTGGGGGGCCTAGAAACGTCTGAGACTCAAAGGGCGAAAGACAGGAATAAACGACAGGGGGCCGTCTTTCCGAGGCAATGGAACGAAAGGATGACTACGACAGGTCGAAAATCCAATTTCACGCGAAAGGAAACGATCAGGGGGTGTACCCCGCCGAACCTACATCGTCGAGAATTCGTGCGCGATCCCGTCCCTAACCGCGGGTAGCATTCTCGGCAAACGACTCGCGTAAAATCCTGCGGAACGACGGTTTTTCCTCGGTTTACGAGTCGGTGTCGCGACCCGAGCACGTCCAGAAAGACGAACTCGTGTCGTTGGAATTCGATCGTTGCACCGCGCCGCACCGGAACAAAAACAAAACCGTTCCACGTTGCAGCCGTCAGCCGAGTCCGACCTGGTCTCGTTTTCCCGGTGTGTCCTCGCTCGGCCGGCCGAGAGAGGAGAGAAAGAAAAACGCGCGCCATGAAATTGCGATTTTACCGTGCCACCACGGTGTCGGTAAATATTTACCTGTCAGGCGGCTGGCTGTTCGTTTCCCTCCGGTCGCTTCTGCTCTTTAATTAACACCCGTTGTCCCTCTCCTTTTGTAATCTTCCCTCTCCACCGGCGGGTTTCCGCGGCACTTCACGCTCGGAGGATCGCGCGTCGCGTCGTCGAAAACGCGACCACCAGCAGAGAGTCCTCTCGCGTTTCCACGTATACGTCACCGCTGCTTCTACCCTTTCTTCCGTTCGATCGCGATACAACGCGCCGAGAGATCCTCCTTCCGAGGTTCGATCGCGATCGAAAGCGATATTTTGCGCCCGGAACGACACGCTATACCTGTCACCAGTTTTTCCCCTATCGACCCATCTCGCTCGTCAAGACTCCGCGGGACACTACACGGCGATTTGCGCCCCAAACAGAGAGACGACGCATCCGAACGACAGTCGGCGTTTATGGCGACACGCGTGCACCAGAGGTAAACGACTCCTCCGACTTCCGGCGTGACGGCCGGCACGCTAATGGACTTTAATGGATGATAGAATCGAGGTAAAAAGTTTAGTCGGTCGCTCGGAAATCGAGCGGAGACCGGGCTAATGGAGAATCCTGTTCCTCCTGGGCAGAACCACTGGACACGTTCTAACGATTTCGAGGGTTTCGTCGTTGGCTAAGCTCTACGCACTACACATCTAACACTCTCTAGGTCGCCACAACACTGCGCACTTATAAATCCAGCGTGGAGCTCTTCATTGTTCGGAGGCTGCTGTCTGGCATGCTTAGGTGATGCATACCGTTCAGAGACGATCCGGGAACGGATGTCACTCTGGCAGTATCGTTGGTGAAGGAACGTGTTCTTGATGGCAGTCGGAAGGAGGTTTGCGAGACATTCCGCGGTCACGGTGACCAGCCGACGGCGGGTCGAGGGTCGGTTCGCATCGCGTCACGACGCGGTACCGGGTCCACACTGACGGACCGACGACGACGACGACAACGACGACGAAGACGACGACGAGACACGTCTCCGGAGACGAAGGCTCGGCACGCGAGTTCGCCGGCCGACTGAAGCACGGTTCGACTGTCGCGTCGGCCGACCCCGAACCCGAAACTCGCCTGTTCGTCCTCTTCGTCCAACTCGATCCGCCATCTCGTTCGGTTCCCCATGAGGTGGTCGAGGGTAGCACGGGGTAAAGAGGGTATAAACAGACCACCAGGGGAGGGATGGCGGAGAGGGTGTGCGCCTGCGCCAGGTGAATCAGCCGACGAGACTCTCTTCCTTCTACTTTATGCCTGACACTCGCGCTACTCCTGTACTCTGCTTGTGCAGGTGAAATAGATACCGGAGAAAAAATGCTAAGTGTCTTTTTAACCCTTTTTTCGCGTATGACCAGCTAAAGGGACCTTTGCCGGAGGCTAACCGGTCTCCGTTAGTGCGGGTATGTGTTCAGGGGGTACGTAAGTTACGGTCGGCGAAAGACTCGAGCACTCTAATCGATTGAAGTATTAACACGCTCGCCGCTAGTTGAGTTTTGTGTTTCTTTGTATCCCGACGCCACAGTGGATCCAGTTATTACTGCCAGTCGAATGTCGACGAGGGTTCTACGGACGACGCGTATGCTGATCTGCTCGCTGATATGGCGAGTGATTACACTTATTTTCGAGGGCACGGCGTTTTGTAATTTGCCGGCTGACGGGAGTGACTCTAACGATTTGTGCAAAAGGCAACCGAGGAAATTATTTTCTGGGAAATGTCGAAACTCGTTCCGAGAACGTATGCTTGACAGTTGGGGTAGGCCATAGATCGTCGAGCGAAGTGAACGTTAATGTTAATGTGTACAATAATAAAAAATACATGTTAAAATGTTCACTATTTACTTCTAATGATATTAATTATTATATTTTGTTGCATATTATTTGGCTTATATTGCTGAAGACACGAACTCTAGAAGTAGAGATGATGCATTAAGTGGAAATAGCACGCAATAGTCAGACGCACTAGTTTACTACGTTCGGAAATATAAATAGAGGAAGCATACTGAAACTCTAATCTCCTGGAAACGATGCTTGATAAAAGAACATGGTTTCTATACTTCTTATTTGAGTGGTTACTTCATTTTGCTTCATAAAACTATCATACATCAAGAAGACGTAGCGTACACAACCGAACAAGAGTTTACTTAAATCTCCCAAAGACATACGCCTTCCATGTTATAAATTAGTACACCTATATATTTGTTTCAATTTCCAGACTTAACAAACTCATTCACAGGGCGAATCCAAAGTTCTGGTTTATAAAACGAGCACAATCTACCATCCGAATTGTGTAACCTCGCAAGAATTCTGCCACAAGTTGAAAGAAGTAAGAAACAAAGACACTGAGCTCCTGTTTCGCGCATTCAAAAGCTGAGAGGTGTTCCAAACATTTGAATATCGGTTTCAAATTATTTCCAATGAACAAAACGACGAGTGAACCGATTACGCGAGTTAAGCTGGACCCGATATACCCGAGTCCCGATAATTCCATTTCGCCCGATCAGATTCGAACACACGAAAGAGGAACAAGACGAAAAAAATGACGAAAAGGATAAATAATTCCCTCGCGACTCTTACGGGAATGAAACTCGGGCGTAGAGCGAGGCCGTTGCTTCTCATCGGTGCCTGTGTAAGCGTATTAATCGCGTTCAATGGCGTTGGACGTCGACAAACAGTAGCTAAATGCGTTACGCGAAATCAATTCAAGGTGTGTCCATATGTATGTAGACACGCAGAGCAAGAAAACAGGATTTTATGCCCGTAACATTAAATAAACGTGAAATTAGAAATTTTATATTTCTGACAGTATGAAATGCTAGAAAAAAGTGAAATAACATCGCTTTCAACCTTACGGTCATAAAACCTTGTACATAACAGTGCATATAACAGACATGTTCAAATCATTGAAATACATATAACGTTCCTTTCCACTATAAAAAATTCTTCTTAAACATGACAAATGAAAACTAGTGATAAGTGCATTACTTTTCGTTTTTCTTTATGATGCAAATGGTTTAAGCGAAAAAACTTCCAGGAACGAAAGACGGGATCGAGTTGAACAGTCAACGATATTACGATATACCATCGATGCGCCGTCGCGCGGCACAATACCTTGAAACGAAGTCGGGATGCACGAGCGTCGCCTCCAATTAATTAACGTCAACCGCGATAAATCAATCGAATCGTTGTTCTCAACGCAGTCAACGGTTTTCCGCGGGTAAACCACAGAATCTCAGTTCCGCTTCCCCGTCCCCGTACACTCGACTACCCTTTTCACCCCCATCGAACCCCTCAACCCCCCTCGGCTCCTCGAATCGCTCTCCGCAGCCGCCTAACCGTGGCCCAAGTCGGTGTCGACGATTCGATGTGGGAAATCAATCACCCCCGAAACCACTTCCTAGAAACTTCGAGAGCGCGTTACGCCCGGCCCGAAGCGGATCGGAGCGGAGCGGAGCTGAGCGGAGCGGTACCGAGCGATCGAGATTCTTCCGAGTAGCGATCCCGTCCCGCGTTCCGACCACTTTGACGAACGCACTTCAGATTAAGGGCGTCGTCTGGTCAGCAGACGACACTCGCGCGTTGACGTGTGTGAGTGCACACATCGCTATATCACATATACGTACACGAAAATTGTAAGGATCCGGGAGTAGACTTCTGAGATCTTAATAATGCAATGACTGGATTTCTTAGTAGTCAAAATCGCTAGATGAAAGATCAGTCTAGGGTGCTAATTGGTTGAAAAGTCGTACTTCAATTAAAAATTCTGTACGTTTAATTCTACAAAAATCCAAGCCACAGTGAGGTTGACATTCAAATATAGTTCTGACATTTTCCGCTACGAGCGTTGATTTCTGTTTCATCTATGACGTCCTCATTGACGGGCGTGCTGTCGAATATTGCAAATCATAGCTCGTGAACGTAGAAGTACGACTTTTCAGCCAATTAGCACCCTAGACTGATCTTTCATCTAGCGATTTTGACTACTAAGTAATCCAGTCATTGCATTATTAAGATCTCAGAAGTCTACTCCCGGATCCTTACAATTTTCGTGTACGTATATGTGATATAGCGATGTGTGCACTCACACACGTCAACGCGCGAGTGTCGTCTGCTGACCAGACGACGCCCTTAAAGCGATACGAGTCCTAGCTCTGATTACACGGTCCCACAGTCAAAAAACATTTCGATTCTCACTGTGCGATTCTTATAGAGTTTTTCGCGCTGATTCCGAATCTGCCTTTAATTTTTCTCCTAGACGCACAGTTTTTGAGAAATTTGATTTTGAAAAAAGACATTTTTTCGACTGAACAAATATTGTGATGTCATTATGAAAGATATTGTATTGTTCTTTACAGCAAAATATTCTCTAGACTTTCCCGAATCCAATGATGTGCAATACTAGTACATTATGATTGATTAAACATGTTTAAACAATCATTAAAGACGGAGAGGTTTGCCTACAGTTTCTGGGAAATTATCGTTCACCAAACTACGTTGTAGTAGTGACAAATCTAATAAATTCCTTTTATAAGTTGGGATATAATCTGTCGATCAAAATGCATTTTTTACATTCGCATTTCAACTTTTGTCCGGACAATCTTGGTGATGTGAGTGATGAGCATGGTGAAAGATTACATCAATACATTTTGGTTATGGAAATGCGTTTTTCCGCGTTTTTCGTTATTAACTCCTTAATAAAGTCGCGGACGCTATTTTTGCACAGGATAATTTTACTTCTAGTGATCTAAGCAACTTCCCATTTCCGGATGAAGGAATTTTGGGACAGCCTGTATGATAAACATTGACAAATCACTCGACTAACATCACAACTCTTTAATTAATGCGTATAATAATAAAAAATACATTTCAAAATGTTCATTGATTCTTTATGATAATATTTATGAGACAAATAATTATATAGAAAAGGTCTGCGTACTCCGACTTTGATGAAATTTTAATATGTTATGTAGCAACACATTCTGAACAACTTTTCCTTTTCCAATATAGGGGAGTCGCTTTTAGTTTTCGAGATATTCGCAAAAAACTATTGCTAATACTGTATAGGGTATATCGAAAATGGAAAAAGTTGTTCAAAATGTCGAAATCTATAACATATTAAAATTTCACTACAATCGGAGTACGCAGACCTTTTCTATATAATTACCATATCTTTTTCCTTACTGATGGGTTCCTATCGTTAGAATTTTCAAAATATTATACCCGCCAGTAGAGTCAGATGCACTAGTCCACCAAGTTAGCAAATACTAATAGCGCGAAAATATTCAAAATCGAATGCATAAAAATCAATTTTGAAACATTCCTCAAAATCAGTGTTATATACACATAAATCGCCCCTGAAGGGTTAAAACAATACGAATCCATCCAACCAAGATTATTTCGAATTTTAAGTGGTTTCGATAGTTTTAAGTGGTTCGGCGAGTTATTACTGCCGCGGATTTCATCGGATAACAACGAAGATCGTCTTACAACTCTCTGACGGAGGACGGATTTTTGCATAGAGAAGGAAAGCGCGGTGGTGATTAAACGGATTAAAATAGAGCCTCCAGGTACCCGTGAAAACGACCGACTGCTCGGCCCTTATGATCCGAATCGGATCGTTAAAATATTCTTCAATGTGCTCCGCCGCGGTGATACCGGTGTCAGAATAACGGTCAGAGGAGTGGAAGACTGCATTAACGATTCATGACGGACTGGCTTTATGCGTTGTGGACAGTTGACAGGACGTTTGGTAAATTTCTCTTTTGATGTTGAATAATGGGGTACTCCATTGGTTTTGTTACTTATTTATTTATTGAACGAGGGGACGGTGTGCTTTGGTCAGGAATATTTTCCGTGCGAATGGTGTTGGCACCGAGGTTATGCGAGCAAATAAATTATGCAACGTGCAATCCATAACCATTTTTTAGTAAACTTGATTTATTCGTTTTTTTTCAATTTGGGTTTTATCCTGCACCGAGATGTCACGACATTATTTTTTCTATCTACATATGTTATGTATTTTCAATTAAAATTTCTTCGATATTTATAATAGTGTACTCCAAACGGACACTAATTATTTATGTTACAAAGACAAAATACTGTGACTGTATAAAGAAAATAATAAAATATATATGATAGGATTGCGAATAATGGATTACGTCAAAGGAATATTCATATTTACACTAAACATTCTAGATATCAGTATAGACTGAAATATGCTTTCTGAAAATGAGAATACTCGCTTAAATACAGTTAAGCATATTAAACTGTATTCAATATAGTTAACATTATATGCACTATAAGTCGCGTATGTAATGTAGGTTAAATTGCACGACATGCAATTTCAGTAATGCACACTCTATGTAATCGAATGTAACCCACAGTGGATCCTAATGACTGTAAAGCTGATGTAATAATAAGTAAACAAATTAAACGAATTTTCTTGTCAAGTTAAGATCTGACATCCGTATAATCTCCAATCTCGTTTTTCCAAATTATTATTTTTATCATTGCTAGTGATAAGTACGTGGTTTTAATCAAATGCATAGGCGTCTCTTAATTCATTTTAATTATAAAAAACCCAACCCTTTCATCTGCATGAATGTTTAATAAATTGCGAAATTTGAATACATTTTTTGTACATATCTCAAATTGTCGAATAGATTAATTGATTATATTAGGATACAGGTTTACATAATCGTAAATTATACATAAACTGCAACCATTTTTAACCGTTTTTTATGCATAGTATCTCCAAACGTGGACGAAAAAATTGCAGAGCGATATTTTTACGCGCGTGCAATATCTCGAAATCCGCCAAACATCACATGTATATTTGCATCGTTGAATTTACATCAAACAAGCTTACAAAAAATATGTAGTTCCATTGAGGCCCGACCATTAACCAATCCTTATCACAATTCTGCTATATGTCAACAAAAACATAGAAAACAGTTTAGAAATTAATCAAACGCAAGTAACCACGTACCCTAATATTGAAGTAAGGATTGAAATGTTCATTAGACTGAATTTTTATGCAAACTAAACATTAGTAATTGTAATAAATTGAAAATAATACAACAGCATATAAAAATGCTTGACCAAATGCTAATGATCAAAGACAGTATATTTTAACCCTTAGCAATCCAGGGGTGACTCAGCGACTCACCACTAAATATTGCTGTACCATTATTCACAATATTGTGTAGATTATCAAATATGTTGATATCTAATCAATTACTACACATTTAAGTATTATATGAGGTATTATAACAATTTCATATTCATAAAATAAAAAAATTATATACAATGGAACTATTGTATTTCGGAAAAATGTTTAATTTTCGAGTTAAAATAAGTCTGAATGTAAAAGGTTAAAATTTTTCTATACTCAGAGACAGGGATTCAATGATAGACAATTTTTTTATTATAATACAGTGTTCCTTTAATTGCATGGGGTAGTGTGTATAATGGACGGTCCACGGCACCTTGATTTTTCTTATCGATAAGGAACGGAGAACCGGGAAGGGTCAGCGGTAGCGTTGCGATCCGTTGGATGACGCGGGTTGCGGTGGTCATTGAGTACGAACAATAACAATAATCGAGATAACGCACGCAACGCTACGCCGCGAGATCCGTTTAGCCACGGCCAAATTGCCAATATTATCAGTTATCGGATTATTACGGCAAATTGTTCGGGTTTGCCTTTACCGACTAGCCTACATACCCCCCAACGCCGGCCCGATCCGCTCTGTTTCTCGCTCGTGCTCCCGTTCTCCGCCTCCGTTTCGCTCGCTTGTTCTCCAACGACTCTCTCCATCTGTCTCCCTCTTTCATCCCTGCAGAAGCGTACTCGACGCCGCGACCAGGTGCACCATCGTTCGCGTAAGCGTACAGTAAATTCCAACTTAGCCGAACTCTATACACAAGCCCGCGTAGAAATGTGACGCTGCCAGTCCGCGGCCGGGGAAAAGTGAACAGAGAGCGAGAGAAAGAGAGAACGCCGAGAGAGAAGGAGAGGGGAAAGCGACGGATTCGAAATACAATATGTGCTCTTTTACACAACGGCGCGCGCTCGGAAGTTCTGGAAGTCTGAGTTTCGCGTACCGTCGGAACGTTTGTATGCGATTTGGCGGAATTGTTACAGTGTCAAATGCCAATGAGATCTGATTGAAAGAGCCAACACTGTGCCATTCAACGAGCATCCTGAGCACATTGTTTAGAACTCGTGGAAATCGTGAAGACACAAATGTATCTTAATTCGATCCCTAGACAGTCGACCTCTCTGAAAATATTTTTCTTAAAAATAAGATATACCATACTAGCAATTTTTTGAAGCTCTAACAACTCTTAGTGGAGATTGCGGTGGCTAATTAGATATATTGTTTCATTGAACAATTTTTTTCTCTTATGTTTGTAATTTTTTCTGTTCCATAAAAGTAAAGTAATTCGATTGCGATAAACACGTTTTAAGAGTAAAAATGATACTGTCGTATTATATTGCACTAATTCAAGTGACTAAGAAAAAAATTCACAGTACAATAAAAGAAAAAATACATGATAAATATTAAAAATTGTGGGTGGTTCTGAAATCGGCCAGAGACCTTAGTAGTATATTAATAATAATAGCGCTTAAGATAATTGACCACTGGAACAATGACAATATCTAATTAAATAGACATCGATTCGCGGAAATCTATCATGGCATCGATGCCCCGAAGCTATTTCATACTTGCACATGTCTAGTCTACCGTCAGTATTAATCTCAATTGGATCCAACTTGCACTTGTGATTTCGCAATTGGTGTTACACAAACTAGATATAGTGAAAATTGAATGGTCACATTTCGAGCTCCGTTATAAACATTAAATTTTAATTTAAACCAGGATAATGTTCATTTTCTACCAGATTACACATAAACATATTTATCGAACTCATTATTCTTCGGACACGCGAGAAAGCAATACACACTGTTTGTTAACAAATGCAGTAACCGGAATTTAATCTCATTACACGAAGTCGCTTTTTGTTGCGAATGCATCACGATGTTATATTTTGATGACATCCGAACAATTTCTGCGTGGATTTGAATGCATGTATTCATGCAATTCGTTATCACTCGTTGCAGATGGGCAGCCTAAACGAGGTTCGTCTTTCAGCGATTCATTGCATTCCTTAAATCCATCTGAATCATTTTATACTGCTCTCTAGTTCGCTAATAAATATACCTCAAAACGTGGAAAGTGCGCTTTGCTGTGCTTGCTGCTGCTGCTGTCTCAATTAAAATCATAAAGAATAAAAGCACGACATTTTAATTCTTCGCTCGTCGACTTTACCTATTCACAGAAAATAGAATATAGAAACAAATAGAGGGTACAATTTTAAGACACCTATTCTAATACATCTGAACTCGTTTTGAAACTGAACTAGTTGCGATAACTACACCAATTTCAAAATTGATCACAGTTTAATCATATTTAAACTATTTATTAACGTTCATTATTGGCTTATTAACTTTCAGCGTAAAACCATCACGATCCATGTATAAATCATGCGACTGAACATTTAAACCCGTTCCGCTGCGATTTATATGCACACAATCATGCTCAAACATACAATTTAATTTCTCGGAACACGGCCTTGATGATTAATTATAATTTGTCGGGTGATTAATGATAAAACAGCAATAGAGATGGAATCCATTATGTTGTACAGATTGTATTACAAACAGCGGTACAATCAACGAATAAAAATATCCCAATTGTACAACAAAAAACAAGTTTTCTGTTCCATAAAACCACAATTTTAAAAACAAATTAACTCTTTCGCAATTGATAGCTTCGAAACTGATATTACACAAAAGTTTGTGACATTTGAGATTTTATTGACAATAAAGAGCGGAAACCTAGATAAAGCTCACGATGTAATGTACATATTACAGTGTCAAACTTTACGCAGATAAAGTCTTAGCAACTCGCGCGAAAACTTTCGAACTCAACGTACACATTTCACGTATGCAACACGGGCACACAGTACACGTGGAACGTCTACGATCTACGTGTGGCACGTGCACACACGGGCGTGCATCGTGGTTACACGTGCAACGCGATCATGGCACGCTAAGTCTGAAATATAGACATTGCCGATGCCGGTCTTTGAGTCCATAACGTTCTACAATCGACCGTTCTTCCTTACACCAGTTTACCGCCGAAACTTTCCGAGTCCTCTATCCAAATCTTTGGAGCACCTGATTTAACGTTTTCTGAATCGGCCACGTAACCGCGCCACGGATATTGGTCGCGGGGACGCAAATTTCGCACGTAGGACTAGCATAAATTTTCGATCGCTCCTGATATCACGTATCCCTCGTTATCTTTCTGGGTCACTGCGGATATCGCCGGCGCGTATAAAAACATCCGCATCGTTGTATAGAGAAAACGCTCGAATATTGACCGCGGTGTACGCATGCACGGGGAAATCGCGATCGTATTTCATAAAC
The DNA here is from genome assembly GCA_963971365.1 of Lasioglossum villosulum. NCBI lineage: Eukaryota > Metazoa > Arthropoda > Insecta > Hymenoptera > Halictidae > Lasioglossum > Lasioglossum villosulum. The sequence continues at coordinate 12,879,474 of OZ020495.1, read as the reverse complement.
CAGCCCGATAAGGAGATTGTTGTAAACTTTCATGGGAACCCTTAAATCTCACATTCTCGCGACAGCATTAGCTACACGGCGTTTCAACCGTAAGACCACGATAGTGGTAGTGATAGTTTCTTTGCGTATAGGAACGTAAAAAATATCTAGATGCACGGGCGTAAAAACATCTTTAGTGCGGAAAGAACATAACAATTTTCATTGTAAGAGACCTGTCGTCGCGTTGAGCATGTTACCGTGGAGACAACATCGACAAGTTTGTTTTCATATGCTTATTTCAGACGGTATAATCATATGAGATTGGACATTCAATTTCATGGAGGAATTTGACGTTTAGTTTTAATTGAAAAATTGACTTCTTTACAGGCTAATTCCGGAATCGTGGTGCAAGCTGCTGAATGGTAATTCTACATATTGAAACAAGTCAAAAGAAGTTCCTTCTGTTTAACTTCTCGTTTTCGAGAAAAATGAGTTTGAAGAGTGCTCTTATATGCACGAAGTAGAATTGGTTGACCACGATCAGACGCATCGCACGAAACTTCAAAATATATCCAGACTTATAATTCCTCTATTTGCTTTTACGAAATGATAAGAATCTAAATATCGACAATTTTTCCAGAATCGGAAATGTTTAAATATTTTTTTGATCCATTGTATATCTTATCCTAGCCAAGCCTATGTGGAAATTGAATAAGACTTATCAATGCTACGGAGTCTAATTTTTAGAGCTGTGTAACGCCATTGAAAATTATTCGTTTTGTCGCTTGCCATTGATGTTTCTAGTTATAAAAACATTATTGCATGTAATTGGGGCGAAGAGCTTATAAAATCGGTTATAAAATGAATCGACGAGGGGCAGTTCACCGGGGCTTCACTATTTATAACGTTGTAACGGTTCTCCGTCGACGTATCATTGGCCTTGATAACAAATTGTTTCGCGGCACTTCCCACGTTTATCTAACTTCACGGAGGGGACGGACGACGCCGCGGTCGCAAAAATGAATATACAATGATACGACAACGGCGACGATCATTAATATACCGTCAGGGAAATCATGCTCTCGATCTTCCGTCGACAGTACATGCCGGAGATCCATTAAAGCAATTTATTTATCGTGACGCGTAATTATTTACTATCTACATCTGGAAAACTTCAACGGTCTCGAAACGATGGTCTCTAGCGTTCGTGCACAAACGGCCGAGTAAGCTGTTGCATCGGCACATTATTTCAACGATGCTATTCACCGGATAAATGATAGTGTGCGTTTACAATACGACAATTCAATCCGCGCTGGCTTGGCCACACACTACGTACTTTTCTCATGAAAGGGTATATTGTTTTATATAGGTTGTAAATGTATGATAATGAATTTGAGTTCAGTATGGTTCAGAGAAATATCGCGATTATCTTCATTGGAAAAATTGTACGCGTAATGATTGTTTATCTTGCAGGCACTAATTACAAAACACTTTAATTTAAACCGTTCTACAGTTTTATCGATGTCATAGTAAAAGCATAATCTAATAGCTGATAGACAAAGTAAGTATTTATGAAAGCTTTCCGTAATTTGTAACTTGTGTGTCTGTGCGTGTGCGAATCGTTACTCAATGAAACCCGTCAAGCCTAACCCTTTTCGAGTCGCTGTTGACGTAATGATCTACAGATAGCAATGCTAATTGTCGCTGTCAGCGTGGATTTGATAAGAAAAACTCGTAAATTATAATTTCACGTTTAACACACTGAAACGATACACAGTGTAACACTTTTGGCAATTAAGTTTGAAGTCACTACAAAGCATACTTACTACGTTAAGGTGGTGTGAGCGGAAAGCCAAACTTTCGGAACTTCCAAAATTGAAGGCACATCATAACTTGTTTCCACTGTAGATGCACGTTACTTTATAAAATAGCCTCGACTCCAGGATATTTGTACAATATACTTTGCATATATTTCTATGCCAATGCTTGTAATTATAATTAATCCTCACGAGACAGATGCTTTTGAGAATTTCATGGCTATGTAAAATATGTTTCTAAAATTAGCATTCCATTGATGACGACGCTAATTGAAAAATAAGTAGCTGAAATGGAAAATAGAAGCATTTAAAAAATTTTAAAATGCTGTTGTAGCGTGTTGCTACATTTTCTTTTCATTCAGGAAAGAAATAAATGTCTATTGCTACTTAAATGGCACTTGCACTTTGACCCCTAAACAAAGAATGTACCAATTACTTTCAAACGCCTTGACAATCATTGTTTCAACGACACAGCCGCGTCGGTAGGGTTACGCCACCCTCGTGTCGACAGTACATCCTCCATCCCTTCCGCAACATTATTAAATAATTCTTCCGACGTTTTCTCATGGGGTTGGTGTTCATCGCGACCCTCGCCACGTCTGGGCCCTTATTTGAAAACACTCCGTTGATTCCACCGAAAACGAAGAAAACTGCAAACGGAAAAGAGGGCGGGGTAAAAATTGTCAAAGTAAAGACGATCCGGAAGCAACGGACGAGACCAGGGAGCTTGGTTAGAGGGCAAAGGAATTGAAATTTCCAGCGTCTCGGTCAGGCTACGTGCTCGGCGGTGGTTCGTAAATCGTTAGAGAGAGAGAGAGAGAGAGAGAGGCCAATCGCAGAATCTACAGCGATGACGATTTTGTTTTAATCATGCCAACTCCACCGCGGCGACGCGACGCACTGGTCGTAGTTAGGGGGTGGGGGTAAAAAAGAGGTAAGGGACGAAATAGCAAGGCAGAGTCGGAGAAAACTGATTCGGGCTCTGGGGGTAGTGTCTGCCTGCTCGGGGATTGAGTTCACCCTTGTTACGGAGACACTGTGGATGGGTAGAAGTCTCGTTCAAACGTCCTAGAAGGGGTTGGATTGTAGAGACGGTGGTTTCAGTTGCCGAGCGTTTCCGAATCTCGGTGGGGTTAATAGTCGAACGTGCCTGGAGGGATTCTCCGCCGTTGCCTCTACCATCGGCCTCGCCCGCCCTCTTTTACTCCCTTGCTCCCTTTTGCCATCCACCGCCCACGAGCTCACCCGCGCCACACCATTATTGTTCGTTTCTGAAAGGCTGAATCTCAGCATTCAGCCCCCTACTTCCTCTTCCCGGTGCACCCACACCATCGGGGCCACGCAATCTCTTCGCTTCCGCGGGCTTGCAACTGAGTCGGGCTTACCTCTCCGCCTCCACAGCAGCGGCCCGATCGGCTGTCTTGCTGCGATAATATGTTAATCAGCCAGTCGCGGTGTTAATTAATAGCCGATGGCTCCGGCAAAATGTCGATTGGTCGCATTACCACGGATTGCTGGTCCGACCAAGCCAAACCTCGAGCCCTTCGCGCACCCCCACATACCCCATCGACGCGACGGTTTATTTCGGATCAGCTGGGCACAACGCAAGCACCGAAATTATTAATAGACATGAAATAGATTAATGCGCGTTGCTTCGCGATTAGCGAACGTCCGAATGCCACGCTCCGCTTGTTACCTAATCACCTGGCCTCACTATTAACTTTCAGTCAACGCGTCCCGATCGGTGATTAATATTTCCTGCTATAAATCCCGCTGCACCCGCCCGATTCGACGCTCCAGTTCGGACCGCTTTCTGCGCGGGGCCTTTATTACAATTTTTCTTTCACTCGGGATAATGGAAGGTGCACTATTAGGTAATCTCCATTGGTATGTCTTCGGTTTTATGATTTTGTGGGCGGTAGGCTGTGGGATCGCTTTCCGTCGCTGTTGAGAGTCGATTGCGACATGTTGCTTTGCGGAGCTCCTGAAAAGGGAAAATGTTTTGTGGTCCTTTCTTAGAAACGACGATTCAAACATTTTTGAAATGTATCGGTTAATCTGAACAAGGTAAACTATTTTTGTTTTTCAGCTATGAAAAATATGGAAACTGAAGGGTTAATTCAATTTTACTAATTTCTTCATTTTCGAGGTCCTACAAAGCAGCAGAAACTAAATAAAGATGTATCGATTTCAGAAAGCAGACATTCTCTCACAGAATGTCTCCGAATTCTTCGATTCGAAGGGTGCGTCGTTCACGCGAGCGGAAACGAGCGGAAACAATGCGTGAACTCTCGAAAAGTTCGCAATTGCCGAAGGATCGACGCTCGGAGTCGTGCCATATCGTCGTCCCGCTAGCGCTCGGGCTTTAAAAGTGGAATTGCAGCTTTGCTAGAGCTGGCCCCATGCATAATATCGGCCGGGAAGTTTGCTCGTCGTCTGATTTCATCGGCATCTCAATGGGAGGACGCTTTGACTCGGTCGAGGGAAAGGTAACTCGCTGTTCAAACAAAACCGCGCTTCCCCCTCTCTCTCTCTTTCTCTCCCTTTCCCTCTCTATCTCTACCTTCCACCACGAAACCCATCTTGTCAACCGTTTCGGGGACCTTAGAGGGAGGAATCGTTACATGGACGGATACTCGTCGAAGTCAAATGTCACTTCGCTTAAGTCGATGTAACATGCACCCCTATCCGCGAACGATTACTCCCAGATAAATAGGAAAACACACGAGTCAGCGTATGCGTAATATGCGTGTCGCTGTGCGAGGAACACCAACGAATCTGAAGTGGTTGCTGCAAAAGCAGACGTGTCTTCAGATAGATCCTCCACTCCTTCACTCTCCACCCCTCTCCAACGATCCCCGTCGACGTATATTTCGCATTTACCCGGAAAATGGATCAGACGAAAAGCATTGATTATGGTCTTCGGCAAGTTCCAGTTGAGACTTCACACCGCCTGCATTTTAGTGCCGCCAGATATTACCATCGGAGATCGTGAGGGAGTTATGGAAATTTTTAATAGATTCTGTTTAAATTATCGACCATAGAACTGTTTTCAAAAATCTTTCTCGTTGTATAAATTCCAGTGAGAAGTTCCGATTAAATAGAACTTATGAAATGGAAAGATAAACAATTTTTCTGTAACAAATCTTGTGGATCAAACCATATTGTACTTCATTTAGATCGAGTCATGGAAATTGAAATTTTCATAAACGTCCGTAGTCTGATAAACATTGTTGTGCGAAGACAGACATTTCTTAAAACATAAAAATTATTCATTCATGCTCTGTTACATAACTTTTGGAAGACGCTGTTTAGCTGGCCCAATTACAGGATTCCGAGGACTTTCCACTGGAGCCAAAGTCGCAACAGGATCTTGCCTGCTCGTAAAACGCTGGGAGCTTCTTAAGCGGGAATTCATACAGTGTTTCGAAGAAATTCAACTCTTGTTGGTCCTGTCACCAGGATGGTGGTTAAATTTAATCGTCCGGTGATAACATGGCTCCGTGCGTCGACGTTCGTTCGGGCAACACGTGATCGTGAATAAAGGACACGTTTATAACCGGGAACAGCGAACTGGTTATAGTTGCCACCGACGAAAGGTTTATTATCTCTGCGTGGTAACGAGCAACGGTGGATTGTACACGTTCCGGCAAACATAAGGGATCGTCGTCGATCTGCCGCGCGTAATTTCCACGCGCGCGGGCGCAGGCGTCCGTAGGGTAGTTTTGCGAGGAGAGAAGCGGAGGGGGTTGCAGATTTTTAAGCGACACGAGGAAAGACAATCTCTTTATACGTTCCCGTCCTGTTTCCGCGACGAAATTGCGTTGTCACTTTGCTTCTTCTCGTCCTCCCATTCTTCTATCTGCAGGTTGAGCACTCCGGCTGCTCGCGGAAGAGCAGGATGCTGAAAAAAGGACGAAAAGGCGGCACCGTTGTAAAGAAAACGCGTTGGAACTCGCGCGTGGAACGGGAGAGCGACAGCCTTGACAAGATTTGAACACCCTTCCGCGTCGTCAGAAATATTATAGCTGTGCAAACGAGTTACCTGTTGACAACCATCAAAGAAAGTCGCGTGAACTACATGTGTCGCGTAAAAGGAGGCGGCGGAGTTTCGAGGAGCGTGTTTCAAAGTCGTTACCACTTAGCGCTGCGAACTTTTGCGTTTCTGAGATACCAGTCGTAGTATCCGTGATAAAAAATTATAATAAATACCACATGTGCGAGAGCTTGGTTGGCTGAGTGTCCTCTAATCGAGCGAAACAGATTTCAGTTCTTCGAGTTTCATAATGGAGTTGAACTCGAAGAATTTGATAAAGACAATCGCACATTGTAGCGGATGCAATCGGTGAATCAAGTAACCGAATAAAGATCACAGAATACCTTGAAGATGTTGTAGGTCCCAAGAGATGGCTACAGGCGAGACAAGACGCATATAATACAATAGGAATCGAATCTCAAACAATAGGACTGGATACAGACCGTTATAGATTAAAGGATCAAATACAGACACAAAGGGCTCGATAAAGGAGACTAAGCTGTGTATAATTTTACTCGGTTAGCAGAGGACTAAAGAAATTGACAATGGTAGTAGATAACAATAAATTATAGTTAATTGTGTATCAATAATATCAAAATGTTATAAATAGTAAAGTAGTAAAAATATGTAGAGTTTATTAGAGTTTAAATATATTGTTGTATTATTTTCAATCAATTCAAATTATTAGGGAAAGAAATAAATATCTACGTAGTTCTTAGATCTTGCCACTAATACAAACAGTTTCTACTTTACATAAAGATCGTTCTAGATATGAATGAATAACATCAAATCACTATCTCATACCATAAATTGTAGAGAGCGTCGTAAATTAATCTGGGATTCTAATAAACATTGTTAAACAACAAACATCTTTTTTACTTATTTGGAATTATGTCATGTAAATGGACACTATACAAATTGCGCTAACGCAATAAAGGACCTAGGAGATCGCAAAACTTATGAAGATCTGATGAAACAAAGGATTAGGATTGACGAAAATGAGGATACAAGATGTCTGAAAGATCTGACTGGCCTCAGATGTTTTCAAAGTCCCAGGGTTCGAGATATCAGATTCCAAAGATCCGAAAAACTGAATGCCCAAAATGTTTGCAGTTTCTCGAGACTGAAAAAGTCGAAAGAGTCCTCGAGAGTCTAAACGGTTTAAAGATCCTGAACAGTAAAAGAAGGTCTGACAACGAGAGTCCTCGGGAGTCCGAGAATCCTCGAGGGTCGAAGGGTTTATCTGAATGGTGTTCTCCGAATTCCGTATCCTTAACATTGGGTCTTTCATAGCCAGAGTGAAGTCTATTGGGTCCCGCGAGTCGTTTATTGTTAATATCGCATCTAGCATGTTGTTGGTTGACTGTATCGGATCCCATGCCGTTTATATCTTGGCTCGCGTGCCCTGGGAGCTTGCGTTGCATTACAGGAGTACCGTATTATTAATATCGAGTTGCACACAGGTCCGATATCATTAATATCAGTTTTCATGTATCCGAGGCCGCATAAAGTAGGTTCCAGGGACGCATGAGCCTAAGTTTCCGAGTCTCCATTACACCTATAAAATGTTCGTGTCGTTCTATTGTTCATACAGTCATTTTTACGAGCGAAAAGACAAGGTTCGTTTACTTTTTCCGTGGAGGGGGCTATTAACCTCCGTAACCGCGAATAAAGAGTGAAAAAGCGCCGTGATACGTTTCTCGTTAAAATCAAGTTTTGTTAAACGGCGAATAAATCAAGTTTTTGCCCCGAGACTCGCAGCGTGATGCTTAAAAATGTACGTGTGAAGCTCCGGAGCATGCAGCCCTGTATACGTGTACACGATTTTATCCGGGCTTATGCGCACGAGGTTACTTAATCCATACGGAATTCTAGACCCGGCTGTCCTCGTCCTGCATGCCAAGTACCCTGCCCACCTTACACTGCTCTAGACTTCTCCGGGTCCACCTATAAAAGTGGTGTTGTCGCGGGCACGGAACGGCCCAATAACAGTAATCGATCGTGAAATCGAACGACGAAGATAGAAAATGTCTGAAACACTGCAAACCAACTCGACGGCTACTCCTCTGCACTTGGAAGAGGTCTAACTGCATTTGTCGAATGGCTTTAGCACCTAAAGTAGCTATACTTACTCTCCAACACTTTTTCTTTCATAACACATTGCCGGATAATAACAAGACGGCGAATCTTTATGCAAAGTAAACATTCTCTGTCGGAATTACAACAAACTGGAGTGAAACACAAGATTATTTACTCTTTTACTACATTTAATAGGTTGAAAAGAAGGTTATAGTACTTCTATTCTTCTAATGTTTTTGTTGTTTCAAATCACTCGTTTTTGATAAATGCATAAAATTATTATTAAATTTCAGAAATACAAAAGATCGCGCATATAAGATGTACTTTATAATTAGACTGCGGATTTTATGCATTTATGATAAAAATGAGTCGGTCTAGTTTCTGACAGTAAACAAATTTGAAGAATTTCAATATACCACTATATTATTTTTAACCTTTTAAATATATTCAACAAGAAATTAAATATTTATTTCACCACAGCTTGTTGCAATTCAGATAGAAAGCTTTTATTTTGCATAAAGATCCGCAGTCTATTTATAATAATATAAATGAATATTTAAATGCAGATACGTAGTCTAGTTACAGTATAGCCAATCAAGAGACTAGTACATTTTCAGAAAGATATATTCCCAGCCAGAGGGTTTCGGGAAGAAGTTCCCCAGCGATCTAGAATAAACGGCATAAAAGTATAATTCTCCCGGCGCGTCACAACATGTACAATGGATTGTCGTAACCTCTATACCGCTAAAAGCCATCATTCGCGACCCTCCTGGGCGGCTCATAATGCCTGGTCATGATATTGCGGGATATTGGTGTGCTATGGAGTATCGTGGAATTCTAAGATGGCCGTTTAAATGGATCGGGCGGACCGGGGAGCAAAAAATGCGTTTCAATTTAAAGATTGCTGCTGGTCATTTATAGATAGATGGTAATTTACAATCGTGCGGACGTTATCGCGGAGAGACCATTGATAGGTTGTTTTAGACGCTGCGCGTTACGCTCGCCTGGGATAATTAATATTTCGCTAAGAGAAAATCGATGCCAGTACTCGCGATTGCTTTTCACCGGCATACACATTCGTAATTTCTCCAAGATGAGAGAATCGCGCTACCCCAATCAATATTTAACCGATTAATTCTCGCCGAGTTTACCGGGCCCGAGAATATTCGTGATGCATCCAAAGAGAGACGGTGAAAGAGGTCGAGGTGTGCGGCGGCGCGGTGCAGCGGTTGCAGGCCAACAGAGCCTTGTGTTTGGCGTGACCGTGCTCCATAAGGCTCGGGAACTTTGATAAGGATCGTTTCAATTATCCATTCAATTACGAAGGGCGATCCATAATCGTCAAGGGTCCCGGAAGCTCGACCAAGATTTCTCCAGCCGCGTACCTTTCCCGCGGCGTTCGACCGGCGCGGCCGCGCGCCGCGGTTCAACGAAGAACCGTGGTTGTTTCGCCATAATTACAGCGTGTACGAAGTTTGCGCCGCACAGTGTTGCACAGCTGCGGCAATATTTCGACTAAACAGCCATCGCTTACCTCGATTCGATTAAATCTCGCTCAAAGCTGCCCATTGTGATCGAATTAAGCCGCGCGCCGCGCTGGTTCACCGGAATTTTCGAGACGCGGGACGTACCGGGGACATATTACTCGTTAATTCGTCCATGTACTTGCTGCAATCAAAGTACAGTCAGTCAAACAGGTTTCCGAACACCGTTTAAAGCAGAATCAATTCTTCGAAATTCAACCGAATGGCTTGTGATTTTTTCTGAGATGTTGCATGGATTAATTCATTGATGCGTGAACCATTTGTGAGGAAGATTGTAATTGAAAATAGTATAGATAGCGTCTCATTATTCTTTTCAGCTAAGTTACGTGTATGTGAGATTGTAAATTTTCTCTAAATTCACAAACAGCTACATTAAATAATCATCAGCATAAATTTAGTAAAAATTAATTAACTAATTAATACTCAAACGTCCAGTTGTCGACACACGAAAGCCAACTAAAATACGACAGTTAGACCCCTGTCAAAGTATAGCCCAACCTAGTACAACGCACGCGACAGCGTACGCTAGCCCAGGATCATTTCCTCGCGAATTAAAGCATTTTCTATCGTTTTAACCTCATTCTGAGTAATTTGCGCGAATACCGGCGATATTGTCAATTAACACCTTTGTAAGGGTCGCAACGGCGTACACTGGGCCAGCAGCTTGCCGAAACAGGGTCGGCTCACAGGTGGACAGGCGTGAATACGAAAACACGTGACTGGGAGGTAAAACGAGACCAACGGAGGGAAAAGGGCTAGAGGGATTGAGGGGAAAGGAAGAGAGTTTGCGAAAAGAGGACGGGTGTAGAGCATGTTGGAGCAGCGGGTTCGTAGATCGGATTCGCTGTGAAAGGGATCGCCTGGAGGTGGACAGAGGAATTGTATGTGATGCGGTCTGGAGGTCGGGGGTTTACCTGGTCGCACCATTGTGTCGAGATGCTTTGCGGGTGTACCGTACGAAGCCTGGGACTGGCCGAGCCGGTGGACCATAGTTCAACGATGGTTCACCGTCCGGGATCGTTTCTGTACGCATAGTTCAAGGCGTCACCTGACCCCGGGGCTCGTCGCCGATGTCACCCTATCCTGAGCGATAGGTACTAACCTGTACTGCTCTGCTGGTTGACATTGTAGGTAATGGAAAGAGAGCAGGCAGACACGTGGGGCAGGGTAACTGTGTTCGACAGAGGGAAGAGGCCCGACGAAAGAGGTCGAAAGCACCCACAAGAGAGGGAAAGAGAGGCGTATGGGGTGACGATGACTGCTTGTGTGTTCCGACGTAATATGGGCTTGTTCCCGTTTGCCACGTGGTTCTCCCGCGCTTTGCAATTAGCCTTTGTCGCGAATACACCGACCAACAGTGCCCACCCACCCTCCAGCCACCCCCGTCTCGCGCGCGCACCACGTACTCTCTAACCCATGAAACCCTCATCCAGAGTTCTCTCCTTTCCTCCTGGCTACAACCCCCCACTCCCCTAAGGACACGCTGATATCCAAGCATCTAACCAGTCGCTTTAATGCATACCCCTGTGTAATCGCCGCTGGTTCAGTGAAATATAGGACGACGCGAGCTGATTCGATGGAAAATCGGGCCTGAAAAAACACTATCGTCTACAGGCAGAGGATAATGATGCAATGTTTTCTATTTTATAAATAAAAGAAGATCGCACGTATAGAGTACTCTTAATACGTTACGATCAGTTATAATTGTTTTAATTAAAGTTGTTGATCAGATATTTGGTTCACCGATATTAAAGAAGTCGAAGATCAATGTAATAAATATGTATAGCGCAATAACGCAATAAATAGTGTAAGTTATAGACAACATTGAAACAATCGTCATAAAACAGTATGGCACGAACCAGATTTTCAAAAATATTTAGGTCTATGCATGAGAGCCGAGGTCCATTCGAGTTCATTTAAACGAGAAAACTGGGAGAATTTACAACTATCTTTGGATAGATACTAGCTATGCACGGTGTCAGATCGATACAGTAGAGTAGAACAGTTTGATAGGTGCACTGACCCCCACGATTATGCTTTATGTATGACTGCACTGTCTGTGAGACCTATTTAAGTATTGCGAATGTATAGCGACGTGTCACCCGTTATCAGAAAACCAATTTTACGTTTAAACAATTGGATTCGATCTTTTAGTCCGCTTTAATATCGCCAGACACAAAAGCACTTAAGCAATGAAAGATGAACGACAATCACGATCAGTCATTTAGGATTATCACAGTACATCCGAAATTATGTAAAATCTTTACTTCACATTCTAAAACAGTATTTACCATTGGTTCTCAAAGTATTGCAGTTCATCATGTACATCTACTATTGCAACTGAAAAAGTCGAATTATGAAAAGTAATTGCAAATGACTCCGTGAAAATTAAATGCCCACACATTAACTTTTATCAAGTAGGCTAATATTTTTATAGAGTGTTTTACAACACAGTATCTTCCGATTTCTAATAAATCACACGTTTCGCCAGGTATAATCTCCAACCGAAGCATATCTGTTTGATGCATGAGGTGCTACGGTATTTTAGCACCTTCATTCCTGATTCCTGACACGGAAAGTGGGTCAAGAAGAAAGAGCATAACACTCAAAACTAGATCAAGAAAGTAGAAGATGATTATTGCATGAATCTACAGTTTCCGCACGCCGAACAGTTTTCCCCGTCCCTCCTTGCAAAACCTTCGTGCAGCCGCCGTGGGATTTTAACGGAGGGGTTGAACGAAACTGGAATTCAAATTGTTATTTTAATATTTATCACCCGCCTCTTAAATCCCTCGAAAACTCAACCGCCCATGGGATTCAGTATCCAACGCGAGGTATAATCTTCCTTGAAAAATGCTAAACGCGGAACTTAACGCTTCAATATTTCAAATGGTTTTCAACCGTTGCGCAGTCCCGTTGTTAATCTCTCTACTAAGAATAAAAGACACTTAAATTATTATTACAACTGCCAGAGTACAATGGCAATCACAGACACGATTTTTGCGACAAATGAAGAGTGAACAGATAGAACTGGAAAACAGCAGTGAATAATAAACGAAGAACTTCCATCTCCTTCAATAATATTTAAGCTAAGACTATAATTACATATTTTGTAGTACAAAGTGCAGTTGCTTTTCAAATATAAATAAAATTAACTAATTGAAAATAATAATTAAGAATATTAAAGTATTGCGTATTATGTTGCTTCTAATAGTAATTGTAGGTTAGGTACAAAAAAAACAAGTCGTGAATAATTGAAGTACTTAGAAAAGTGCAGCGATGTCACTGCAGAAATATGACACTGATTTGAAACAGCAACAAAGTGAATAATGACATGCGATTTTAAAAATTCATTGGGTTTTCTGATTAAATCAAATGCATCGAAGTTTTCCAACCCTTATCGACTTTCATATCTCTCTTGGTATTTTAATAGAATTTTCAAAATTCAACATATTCCGTGAGAATCAGAAAGGACTCTCTTCGATTCTTATACTGGAATATTCAACAACGGATCGATGTTGAATCATTCCAGAAATACGTGAACGAACGGAGCTTTATTAATATCCAGATCTATCGAGCAATCGTTTGAATTTTACCATAATCAATGGTTCGTAAATTTCGCCGATTAGCATTGCAATATTGGCGTCTGTTCTAACAAATTTTAATTCTTAAAATGTGCTGCCTGGAATAACTAGAGAGACCACAATCTCTGCGTAGTTGTAATGGGCTTAAATCTAATAAAAAGTAGTGTACTATATACATCATTGAACTCGTCTTCACATCAACTAAAACACTATAAAGTTAAAAATGTATGGTGCCATTTAAAAAAAAAACATCGATGAGCTTGAACTGACGGAAAAAAATGTTAATCGCAAGATCTGTTGATATTATATTGCTCCCTTCGAACGGTTTCATTTCACTTGTGAAACTTTCATTTTTTCCTTCATACCGACAAAGAAATTCATTTGTTCCGTTTTTCGTGACTCCCCCTGCATTGTTAATTAACTTTCTGAGCAAGAAGATTAACGCTCAGAAAACAGATTCAAGTGCATTTACCGCATCCCGGACCCTTGCAATCCTGGAAAAACGAGTCTACACCCTTAAATTAGTTCCCAGAGAGACCGAGTTCTGAAGAGTCTCGAACGAAAACCAAAGAAACTGGTGTTACCGGTTCAAAAACTGGAGATGCCTACTTCTCAGGCGAGGCTCGTTGATTGGGTAACCTGAAGAGACCGTTAAGCGCGCCGGGGGGTTGATTTTAATCGAAGGTTATGCTGCCGGCAATAATCGGCAGTTAGCCAAGCACCAGTCTCCGATGAGGCTGGGGTTTGCTGATAACAGACTTAGCGGGGGTGGTAAGTGGGGCGAGGAGAGCCGCAGTGGGGGTGTGAGGGGCGGTAGAGGGGTGTTACGGGGGAGGCACAGACCGGGTTAAAACCCCTCCGGTACCGAGCAACCATGTTCCGATTCCCTGGTCGGCGTCACGGCTACATTGCTGGAAGGGCGGATCAGAGAAGGGTCATAGTGGAAGGAGGGACGTGTATCGATGCCGGCTGGATAATCGATTGATCGTCTTCTTAATTAGCAACCGGGGTATTTAGAGTGCCCATTCAATTACACAGTTGCGTAATCTGCTTACGCAGCCTTGATCGCTCTGGAGCTACCTCCTGTGAACCATCCTCGTTCCGTGTCACGTGGTCGTGTATCGCGGTGCTCGTCGGCGCACAGAAATTGCGTTCGATGGTGCTCCTATCTGACGAGGTTGCCGATTAAACAGAGATTCAGCCGGAGTCTGGACCCGAGCTTCCTGCAAGTGCTGTTAGAGTCAGCAAAGTACCGGAACTCGAGTTTTATAGTACCTTTTAACAGAGGACTAAAGCGACATTTATTGGACCGCGATTACCATAGTTTAAAATCATCAGATTAGCAGATTACCTAACCCAGAGACAATAGACTATTGTCAGAGGCTCGAGGGCACGTAGGTCCTCCAACCTGGGCCTAACAGTACCTCCTGATGACCGACACCCCGCGCCATGATGCAGAGTACTTCCCATTTCCTTTTGTGCTATGGGCAGTGTGATGAAGAGTCGAGGTGAGGCCACTGTCCAAAGTATAGAACAAATTCTAATTGGACAACTCTCCCACCCATTTCTTTCTACAGTAGAATATTTAAGCACGATTCCAGCGAATGATGCCACTGGCATGAATTGCCGCTATCGTCCACTATTTCAAGAAGAGCGCTCTTTTAACGGGTGCTATCGAAAGATATAAGTGTGGTCGTCTCGTTAATAGAATGCACCGATCCGAACCACTCACGCAATTCGAAATAGAATCTTGGACGAATCGACCCACGACCCCATGAAAGATTCATCGTGGACCGTTTGGACTACCCGGGATTCTTAAAGAAACGCGAAGAGCTAAACAGTTTGGACATCGACTCGCGACCGGTGACCCGGAGTTATGTAGACAGCAGCTGTCAGAAAATACGTTGCTCGAGAAAAGCGTCTTGTGCTGTCTATAAAACTGGGTCAGCGTTTTTATTAGTCCTTGCTACGAATTGGCCGGCCAGAGACGAAAAGGTATTATTATAACCTTCACGTAGAAGGCTGACACTAGTAGCAATCTGGTGCGTAATAAACATAAATCTATGATACTCACCAATGGTGTCTCTCTGAGTTCAGCAATAAAGATTAATATTCAAAAAGACTTTGTATTAACAAAAATTTATAATTATAAAAAGATCGGAAAATAGCCGAATTTTTAAGGGTTGATTTCACTCCCTTAAAATGATTTTGGGCAAAAGAAATCGTGTAATGCATTCGATTTCGGGACCATTTCTTGTTAGTTACGTCTATGTAGTAGTAAATTTTATGATCTTGCAAAATAAATGTATTGTGGTCATTTCATAATAAATTACCCAGTTATACTTAAACCGTTATCCAATATTCATAGAATATACAAAATCTGTGTTGTTTCAAAATTCGGTAGGCGACAGTAAACTATTATGCTAGACAGCACGCAGACTATAACAGCAACCATTATAAAAGTGACAGTTGCGTTCCAGAAAGTATCCCGGAATTCCAATCGCTTTGTTCCTTGTTCATTATCTCAGTGTACCAGTAGAACGGAGTCGCATATGAAACAATGCTCCCAGGTCATAGCTCGCAACGAAACGCTCTTTGACAATTAAAATTCCTCCCTTTCATACTTCATAAAGTAGCACAGTGAAACGCGCAGCATCCCGCATTTCATCTTGACGAACAAGGAAACAGTTATTCGACCTTTTTTTCAATAAAACCGCCCCTCCTGGCAAGGTAAAAGTAATCTCGCGAACGAGTCGATATCATCCGCCGTGCCGTCCCAGTTACGCGCAATATCTCCAATTAATTCTCAGGGCCGTAGCTGCCCAGTTATTCTCGTCTTGTCCCTTTGCCATCCTTTTCCCATCTTCGTCCTCGAGTTGTCGTCGGCGGCACAAACCTGTACATCTCCGAAGTGGGCTCGAGGTTCTCACTTATACCCCCACACCATCCCAACAGTCTCGCGAGCATTTTACTCATCATGTTACGACGCACACCCCCGTACCCAGGGGTTGGCTACAATATGTGTCCCCCTGGCTTATGAGGGCAGTACGGTTCATGTTTCTTTCGCACAAAGTAAATGTTTTTAATTTCGGGCCGCTGAAACGAGCAGGCAGGATTAGCACTATTCGGAAACTGAGTTGACATTAACAAATTCTTACCTAATAAAAATTTCGCGGTTGGACTCGAATTGGAAACTCTCATTTTTACCATAAAACAATGGATTACAAAAAATGGCGCCATCAGGGCTTCACAGAGAGCTTTACGACGGAACAGCAGACATATTTTTCAAGACATGTACTTCACGAAAATGGAAATAATCGATTTTTTCCAAGGTTCTAGACCAAAAGACAATATAACCGACACGAGTATTACAGACGTGTACTTCGGGCTTATGAAAGCTGCTCAGTTCGTGTTCCTCTCGCAAGAAGTAAATGTTTTTAATTTCGCCAGGGGTCGGTGAAACGAACGTTCGCAAACGAACGGAGGTTAGAGGGTGAGACAAACATGAACGACACGACGCTTGCCAACAGTTGGACCAGCATGACAGTAGTTCGTTGCCACCCCCGCCCGTCTGAACTAGACCAGCCAGTTTCGTCGTTCGCCAGTTTTTGCCGGCACGAAAGAGTCAAGAGGTTGTGAAACGGAAAAGCGCCTGCGAAACACAGGGAAGAGACCGCTAAGACGAAATCAACAACGCTGGGACGGACGCTTCGAATGCCGTTCCACCGCATTCCAAAGAAAAAACCGTCTGCTCCTTAGAGAATTTCCACTGGCGAATCGAGAATAGCCAAAATAACGAATTAATGGAGGAGCTGAATGTCGGGACTGACACACGTCGCTAATGTCTCGGAATGTGGAGCAATTAGCCGCAGAGTTTTCGGGAACTTGTTTCTGACTTTAAGTGGACGAGTTGTTAATTACGGTGTGCAGATGTAATTGTTTTAACGTTGAATCTACCCACCAGTCTCACCTGATTTGCATATTTGATTGCGTCGCAAAGATCGAGCGTTAGATCGATATTGCGGTATCTGAACAACGAGGTTGTTGATTAAAAGAAGAGAGTCGTCAGATCCTTTCGAACGATTGAAGCGAGAACACGCATCGACGATTACATTGAGTCTTTGTTAACTGTTGTACAATTAATAAATAGTTGTTATTGTTATTGTCTATAATAATGAGTTCTCCGGCAAGACCGCGTCGAAGTCTTCGTAACAATATTTTATTATTTTGTTTTGAAGTAGACGCGTAGAGGTCATGTGAAGTTCAACTTTGTTTTCTAAAATGGAATCCTATCGCGTAGCTTCATTTACAGGATAGGTCCAATGGATTGACCATTTAAATCATGCCCCATATTCATGACCAATATTCAACATATATTTACAATAGTTTTGCAATGCTGATACGAAAAATCAGTGATCAGTCAATTTTGCTTGGGCCATCAGAGACCCTAGGATACCATTACACGGTAGAATTATGTACGGTTTTCAGAACATTCTACGTGTTCATGTTTCCGTCCAAATTTTGCATTAACGAACCCTGTTCCCGAAGAGGTATTGTTCTCTTTAAACACAGCGGCGAATAATGCTGCCAAAAATCCATTTTGACAACCTACCTGCAAATGGACAAGGAAAAGGTATAACAACATTGCATACGCAACAAGCTCGTTTCGATGCTCTACTAATTCCGGACGGAAGAAACTCATTAAATCCAGTTGGACCGACAAACGAGAAGGTTATAAAAAGAAACAGACAGGTATTAGTTAGCGTCATCTAATAGTAAAGGGAGGAGGGGGTGTCAAAACGAATCTCTGAAACTGATGGTGTATGGAACGCGTAAACAACATTCCGTGGACTAACGTTCGTTGGCGCGTATTCCTCACAGCCGGAAATACAGGAAAAGCGTAATAAATTTTCCGCTCGACGCTGTGAATCTTCATTCCCGGTACAGGGGCGGCTCGCTCCTTTTTCCGCGGAATCGAGGAAAAGTGTATTGAGTGTCTACCAGAGTTGTCCCCGTGTACCTCCGTCCCGCTTCCTCACGGTGCCAGGCAGAAGGACACAGAGCTTGATACGTCTGACCAGATGGAATTTTTCCACTTTATTTTCCCGCTCCTGCGCACGATATCAAATTCCATTGCCTCCTTCCTCCTCTTCCTCTCGTCCTTCTCTCTTCTCTTTGCCTGGCGGCCTCCGTGCGCTGTATTTCACATAGACGTGTCCCTTCGACCCCACCGTCCTCTCTTATCCACCCCTTTCTCTCTCTCCGTCTCTTTCGCCGTCCCGCGGTCTCTTCCTTCGTTCCACTTTCTCGGTGTCTTCCCAGAGCAAGGATATTCAGTTCCGCGTTGCTCTCTTTTGCGAACAGAACGGAAGACAAGACAAATAAGGAGAACGAGGAAGCGGGAGGAGCACGCGACGACGCGGCTTCCGGAATAACGCGATTATATCGAGTCCGTGCCGGCAGCCGTGCACACAGGAATCGATACCCATCGCCGGAGAAGTATGAAGTGCGTTTAAATTTGTCG
Source organism: Lasioglossum villosulum (assembly GCA_963971365.1). NCBI lineage: Eukaryota > Metazoa > Arthropoda > Insecta > Hymenoptera > Halictidae > Lasioglossum > Lasioglossum villosulum. The sequence goes on along the minus strand of OZ020495.1, from coordinate 12,860,911 downwards.
GAAGTCGTAAGTCCTTGCCAAAATATATTACTTCGCCCGTGGAACTGACTCCCGAAGAACTTTCGCTAGGGACCACCGGAAACGGCGCCATTGGCCGCGACTCTAACGTGTCTCCGGGATAGATATTGGATGGATTTCCATGACCGAACCGTTCGCGATTTGTCCGTGTTTACGTTCCGAATTTCCTTTGGGAAGTACTTTCCTGGACAATCTTCGTATACATCTTCTTTTGAAATACGTAGAACAAAGATACAACGGTTTAGGACCCTTCCCTAGGGATAATTTTGTAGCCAATTGAACTAATTAATTACTTGTATTGGGTCTAATGAGAATGTCAACGTTGATCTTGATATATTAGGTTAAAAAATATAGCAGCGACGATGTACGTGAAAGAAGTGTGCTCAATATCTGTGAAAAACTTATCCCCTTTGGGCGAGCCCGAAGCTCGATCGTTGAGGGGTGTAATATGATACGAGATTAGATATATCGGCGAGACAATACTGATCGAATGACAAAACTATCTCGTTTTCAATTACCGTGTTACGAAACTTTTAACAACATATTTGTGACATTTTCCTGGTTGAAACGAGACCAAACATGGCATAAATCAGGGAATATTTGCTCGTTTAATTGATGATTCGGTAATACCTCGATTATCCGAACCGATAATATCTAAATTGCTTTTAACAGATTTTGTACAATTACATTTGCTATTAAGTATCTATGCTCTATTCGTTGTCCTTCACTACCTACTTGAGGAACGTTAACTCTGTCGCACTGGAGACTATGTTTACATTCACTGGCTCGTCTCGATGGACAAGGTATAGTAGTATTCCCTTATATTCCCACCAATACTAAACGCAACGTGCCGTATCGGCCGTGTTTTTATTTCCATCTATTCATTGGATTCGAAGAAGCGGAGGCAACGAAGCGACCCCAGGACCCGGGGCGCTAGAATCAGTCACGGGAATCGACCACGAATCAATATCCATTGAAGAAAAGATACGACGTGATAATAAGTTTAGCGGAAGTCTCGTGGAGCGGCTCGGTTCCGCCCTATTCCCACGCGGCAGATAAAGCGGGAACGACTGCTCGCTCGCAGGAGAGCTTCTCTAATCAGAGAGAGAGGGAGAGAGAGAAAGATAGAGAGAGAGTTCCATCAAGTTTGTTCTATGCACTTGATTACGTAAAATGCGAGAGACGGTAACGTTGTTACCCGGCTGAATCGCGATATCGAGGTACGACTTTAATTAAGTCAGATTTATGGAGTAAATATCACGCGCGGACGAGGCGACGAGCATTAGGCGAGAGGGAGGAAACCCGGCTAGGACCCGATTCGATTCAATTCTCCGTAAACTCTCGCTCAAACTCCAACGATTGCGAAGTGGAGTGTACATTGATCACTAATGTATCGGGCTCAGTTCTACTAATGGGTTTCTCGATGTACGTGTAAGCAAAAATCTGCAAACCCGGCCATTACCGTCAGCAACGCCGAGCGAGATCTTATTCAATTCCTGCCACACTCTTTGACAGATTACAGCGAGGTGGTGCGATTTTATCTGTACACAATAAAGCTTCAATTATCCGAATCGCTATCGCATGATCGCCGTCCCACCACTTCTTGGAATCAGCGTAGCGGTACCCAGTAATATAGCAATCATGCATTCACTCGGGAACAAAGTTCAGTTGACACCTTCAGATGCTAATCAATTTTCTGAAATTACATCAAACTGAAATGCATTTTGTATGAATTGAATTTTGTTCATAACTGAAAATCACACCTTTTCCTAACCCTATCCTTTTCCAAAAAACATCCCGTACAAACTTTAAACGAGCTTCCTTACGTTCTTCCATTAAGGGAGGTCGTTGCTTCAATTTTTTGCATTTAATAAATTTTCTCTGTTGCAGAATACGACGCACATTCCTTACGTTAGTTTACACTCCCGCTTCTTCAGCCACTTTTCTTGCGGACCCCTTAAAATTAGATGCGACGCCTAGAATAGCCCGTCTATCACGTTCTGTTGTAGCACGGGGTCTTCCGGCTGTTCTATTTTTCCATATATTTTTGGATTTTTCAGAGGATTGTATATCACAAAACAACCTCACTAATTTGGGTAAACAGCAAAATGCAATCAATTTCGCTGGCGCAACATCATCGTACTCTTACCTTTTGTATGTCATACAAACTTGAGATTTAGTACCTCACTTTAGAGGGCGCATATAAACCTGGTTCAAATGTTCATTTTCTCCTTTTAATTATACAAAATTCTGTCCAGCACTGTATATCACTAATCCGATCAGCCTCGAAATATCGCTGCGAGTCAAAATCCACGTTCGTTCGCACCCGTTGTCGAGAAGCGTCATCGGATTTGAGATACAGCGGGGCCGAGGACAAGGAAAAATCGTCTCGAGGCATCTCGGTGTGGTAGAAATTGATACCACGGTGTCGGTGGCAGACTCCGAAGCGTTCGCGGGACGTAGCGAGTGTGCGCGCTAAGTTTCAGTTTGGAAATCCCGCGCGATTATTAGTTAGACAAGTAGTTTCCAACGTCTCTCGGGAGCGGTTCTCAGGGTTAAAGCGAGGCTTGATTAGGTGGGGTAGGGGTGGGAGGAAGGCAACTTGTTCCCGTGCCTAACTCCTCGCAGCGAACTTAAACCATATTAAATTGCGCTTAAGTCAACCATGTGCTGGAAGGTCATAGTTCGCGGGACAAGGACGAAGGGAAAGTGAGGGCGGTGAACGCGCGACGCTACGGCCGGAGGAGGCGAACGGCTTGGAAACGCAGCTACAGGCCGTAAAGACACGAGGTGCCACTGTGTCAAATGAGAAGAAACTTCGAGGAATTTAATAAGCGGGGTCTGGGCATGGAAACAGAGTGGCACGGTGCTCGGGGGAGAGGGTTCAAGTGATTCTGAAAGGAGTAACTGCAACCGAGAGGGTGAAACGCGGGGGGAACATGCGCGAGAGGGTGGCGAACGAGCGAGCGAATAAACGCGCAAAGATAGAATGAGATATGGTGGCTTAATTTTGTTACAAAGTTACGCGACTTTCTGGAACTGTCCTCCCAGGACCTAATTATGCGGCTGCCACCGACGAGAACTCCGCCGGATCTACCGGTTCTCCATAAATATTGCACCACGGTTGGCGGAGATTTATATGTGACAGGCCGACCTGGAAGGTATTCTTCGTTTCATAATAGTCGGCCGAGGTTTAAAATTTCCGACGGGTTCGAGAAATTTAATTTTTAAGAACGCAACGTCGGCGAAGTTGCCGCGCGAAAATGAAACTATGGCGAAAGAGAGAGGGGGCAGATAAGATTCTTCTTGCGAGAAGCAAAGTTTAAGCTTTTCTTGTAAAAATACACAAGAGATGTATTCAAATATATTCAATGAGATGTTAATGTCTCGTCCGAAGGAAAATGTTTTATATTGGAAGTGTCGGAATGAAATATCTCACAGCTCCTCCTGTTTTCATGTTCGCAGTCACATTTCCGGCTGATGGCGGAAACCGGTCGCGAGTAATGGAACAATAACAAAGAAACGTAAATTGGAAAGAAAATTTGTAATTCTGTCCACTTAGCTGCTGCGATACAAAGGGGAAGGACGTACGTTCCCAATCTTATGGAAAATCAAGTGTAAGTATACAATATTCTGATTCTGATCAACTAATTGAAGAAAATGAAATCTTGATTGGTCTTTGTCTCAAATAGAGTCACACTCGAAATGTAAATTACGTTTGTCATTTCGCATGTAAGTCTGATTTCGACTCGTTCTGTTCTTTTAATTGTCGTTAAACCGTGATTAACAGATGTTATAGTCAATACGAGTTCAGATAATCGCTCAGAGTAATTGGAGAGCAATTCTCATTACACCATTCTGCTACCTCCACTTAATCTTCCATCTCTTCGAGCAAACTCGTAAGCGTAATCTCTATTGTAGAAGTAAACTACTGATCTATCGCGTTATAGAACCGGAAATTGTATTTAGGGTAATTACAAACGATCAGAACAGTTTGGGGTAAACTGTAAGTCTTCAAGTGCTATGCACAGATAAAAAGTGCACTGTGCTATTTTCGAATTTTGTTGTTGGGTATGATGCAATCAGTAATACTATTTTCGAGCAGAAATATGTTAGAATCATAATTTTATTATAAACGTACGAAGATAGACTAAATTTACATGTTTTCATCTGATGTCTAGAATGGATAGTGACAAAATAACCATTGAAAAAATTATGTTCACCATTAATTTATTATACACCAATAATATTAAATCGTTTTTGGATAGTGGCAAACAAATTTCACTTTAACTTTGAACGCAGAGTTCTATGTGTCTCGAACAAATACAGTAATGTGAGTGATTTTCACAATCACCGACAGTTTAATACTCTAATGCAACTAGGCCGATTTAATTCGTTGATAATTAAAGGATCGTCGGTATGTACCAATGCACAGATACAAACGCAATTTAATGATCATCGCCGCGTACTACACCCGAGGACGAAGTTCAGAACTAGAGGATCCAGAGGAATGTGTTTGACCGTATTAGCCAGGAGTGTGTTTGTCGGGAGCAAACGGGCGAAACCTCTAATTATGTTTGGCGTCGATTCCTTAAGTACACAAAGCAGGATCCGCTACAGATCCTGCGTCCGTCAAAGGGGCGTTATGTACTTTTCAAGGCTTAGGCGGGCCATGAAACACGTAGACGGTGATACAGACGCGCGAATCGAAACTAATTCAGATATGAAGCGAACAGGATTCGGTTAAGATTCCATTCTCCCAGCTGACCAGCTCACAATCCAGAATTCCAACGTTTAATGTACACTCAGATTACGAATTAATTCCGGATTGTCGATGAAAATTGAAATATCCGAGATAGGGGAACGTCGATTTCGGAGCGTGAAAAGTTTCATTGTACCAAATACTGTGCCGATCGAACCAAATTACAAACGAAGTCATAAATTTGATCAATCGGTTCAACATTTTCTACGTTAATCAATGACATTTAAGTTTTTGAATGTGAACCTGTATAGTAGCGTCTAGATGAGAACAGAAACAGAACATGTTCAATTTAGGTAATTTGGTTTAGTATTTCGTACCATTTTTAAGTAATTTTGTATGTTTATTAAAATTGAAGAAATCTGTATACAAAATAAAAACGTTCTGTGCTAATTATTAGAAATACAAGATACACAAAAACGTATTTCTCCTCTTAATAATTTCAAAGTGTCCTAATTAGTTTATCTATATGCAAAAGAAACCACTTGTGTAACAAAAATTCATTGTAGTCAGGGAAGCAATTTTCTAATGCTTAATAGTCAGATCAATAAAACAACTAAAAAGTGAAGTGTTTAAGTCCCTCTAGATCTTCTCAGCAGTTCGCAGTAAGTGTTACGGCCCACGCAGGAAAAACATGTACCGACATCGCCACTCGTTTCCAAATGGACGGAATATGTCGTGGAGGACTTTCAACAAGTCGAGCAAAGAACTATAAAAAAAAAACAGAAATGTGGGCTTATAAAGGAAAAAGCGGTAGAAGAGCAGACGGAAGCTGGCCAACGCAAACAAGGGCGGAATAAATTTCTCGGAGAAAGGTTTCCATGTATCTTTGCCTGGCAATCCCAACGAACGCCGTGCCGCGCCATGTATAAAGTGCAGGTACCGGAAAGGTACGGTTATGTCGAGGACCGTGTCGGTAAAGACAGTGCCAGGTGAACAAGTACATGGTCCGTTGGTCTAATCTAAGGCTAAGTTAAGTCTGGGTTAAAGTAGTCGAGACCTCCCGCGGTATTAGTCGAACCAGGTTAGCGTTCTAACCCACCCTACCGAAAGTTTCTCTGGGGTCTCCCTGGGGTATTCCTTCGTCCCTTCCCTAATACCCCCTGCGTCCTCCAGCCACGCAGACGTCCTGTTCCTTTCACCCTTTGTTCCTTTTAAAACCGCAGCTCCAAACAGTCGTCAACCGCATCGACAAATGTGAGTTATTTCTCACAGTCCTCGCAACCACGGGACAAGAGGGTGGTAAACGGGGGTGAATGTACATTGACAATGAAAGGTAAACATTTCCATAATTCTGGCTGACCTAGTATATTCTGACAATATCTCTCGAAATTTGCAAGACTAACTACGCGTTAAACGTATGATTCAACAAGGCCGATGTTAACGCGAAACTGCATCGCAGCCGCGCCAATCTTCCAGCGAAAATTAATACCGTCGTTACATCTTGCAACAAGCTAGCTTACGATTTAAGCCTTCCTTCCGCGACAGACGTCTTCGACGTCTTCGCTAGTAACGGAGATTAGCTATGTCTTCAATTAATTTTTTCGTTCCTAGCAATGTGAAAGTCTCTTTATGTATTTGTCATAAGTGGGCGGCGGATTCTTATACAAAATATTCACCTCCGCACCAACTACACATTTTTGTTACCAATATATAAGCATAAGCAATGCTCGAATCATACACGATACAGTAGGAGTAATTCCCCCGACAATTAATTTACAGTACACTCTATTTGCTAGATATAGAAGGCTGAATGCCATACTTTCGTAGAAAATAGAAGACAGGACCGTTAGAGCTGCCCTTGTTAGCGATCACCACATATTTAGGACAGTACTCTTGCAACGACCGAGATGTCAGTCCTGAATTAATTGCAATTAAGGGAGAAGGATCAGTTAGATTAGGGAGACCCTTCGAGATTTGCATGCTTCCGGCGAGTGCTTCCAGACTATGGTGCAGTCGCATAAGTATCTACCTGACATGTTTGTTACAGTGCTCTGAATTAAAATGGGAGATGGATTAATGGGAAACGACTGCGCTAAACGAGCCTCATAATTGCCTCCTTTGGTTATGACGAATGACAAAAGACTATCCACGTAATTCTAACTAACCATATAAAACAAATCTAACTATTCATATAAATCTAACTTTCTCAATTTCATTTTGTTGCGAATATAACTTTTATTCTCTAATTGTTTCCCAAACTAATACACCAATCTCTTAAATACTCCGAAAAGCGAGAAAGCATAGAAAAACCACATCATAAATTAATGTCAATCCTTCTGTGCTCTCAGAAAGAGCATTTATCGAATCCGAGGTTCGACGGTAAAATTAATTAAGCTGCCACACAAATTTAAATAATTTCAATCACGTATAATCGCGGCGAGTTCTAAGCTCGCCAAATGAGTGGCAAGAAATCGATGGCAGTTAGTCGACAAATTTATGCCGGATTCGTCGAAACGTTCTTTAAAATCCCTTAATGCGAATATAAATCACGTCTTTTGAGGGAGGGGGCGGCGGTGCCGCGATTTGCATCGTTGAAAACTTGGCCCCTTTGTCAATTTAAACCGAAGTTTCCACGAAAACATATTTTTCAGCTAATAACTCACCCCCGACACTTCTACCGAACCTCTGCCTGCACATTCATATCCCGAGCTCGTAAATCAAGGAGAGGTCTTACCGCAAGAGTTTCCATTAGTCCCGGAAAAATTCGTGGATGACAAATATGATTGTTTTACCGACTCACCTGTAACAGAAGAGAACGAATATATTTAACTCAGATAAATCATAGTGTCGTGGGCAATGTTTATTAAATGCTTTTATGAGGGCACTTCCAATCATTCATCAGTTTAATCATCATAGCCTACTTTTACTCTTAGGAAACATAATCTAAGAGCCCTTACAACGTGATTTTAAACTTGTCTCTGAATATCTTAAATATTATAGTCTAATCACAAATACATACGAAATTTTGTTAAAGCTTTACTCAATATAGTGCTTCTACTTCAAGAGGATATTTTCTTGAAAATATAATATGTTCAGGGTGTATATTATAAATATGTTCTATCTTTAACAACTTAGTTATGACTCATTTTTAGTTATATTCATTATGTAAGTATGCATAACTCTAATTTAAAAGAAGCCGCTTACACTCGCGAGTTATACAATTGTTTGAATATAATCCTGTACTCAGCGAATCTATCAATATAAATGATACATGTCTAGCAATATAAATAAATTACGTTGGCAAGTAAATTCATTAATAAACATACTATCAAAAGTAATCTGAATACTGTAATAACAAATATCTATTACACATGTAAATATTTATTTTTCATAGAATAGAAGCTTTCAAGATCATAACACCTTCACAATTTCATGACATCGTTTTATCACAATACATCTCCTGAATTCTAAGGCGACACTATTCAACAGCCAAAACTTTTGTACCTAATACTTCACACTGTCAACCTTTTGATACTGAGCTTTGCAGCTAAAAGCTTCTCGACTTCAATACTTCAGGAGCAGCATTGAACTTCTTTAACTCTGAATTTTTTAGAATAGAAGCTTTCTTCCGGAGCTTTCAATAGACTTCGCTATTTCACCGATTTGCTGGAGGTTGTACAGGAATTCGAAAAATTCCACGATTTTCCAATTGATCAATTGTAGTGACTACGTAGTGTACATTACAAGGGTGCAAGATTATAATCATTATAATTATAAGCCATTTTGTACATTTATAAGAATTTTTATTTATACTCTGCGTCTCAAAATTGGTGCAGAACATTTTTATTTGGTATTAGGATCTCCAGTCTACATGCATAAACGATTGAAACAGACTTTTGCATACGCGTAACAAAATACTTGTTCCATGAGAACACTTTTTAAAGAACTTCCTAAGAGCTACATTCCCTTTCAAAAAAATTCCACACGAATGTACAGATTTTCTCCAGCGAATAGAAGTTCGAACAAAATCTTGTTAAACACGAAAGTTTACTTCCATCTCCGCCAAAAAGTGGCTCAATTGTCCGAGCGGCGAAAGCAGTATTAATCCGGCACCGTTTATATCGTCTCGTCCACGATCCGCCCATAGATCGTGCTCCACCCCCGCATCGAATAAAGGACGAGGAAATTCAATAACGGAGTTCCATTTTCTCGGACGATGTTTTGAAAAATGCTGGCTGGAAGCGCGATACCGTCGCAACGGTGAATCCGACGGGATACGTCTTACTATTTCGCAGCCAATGCTCGTGTCTGGGACAGGAGGACACAATTGCGAGCAGGACCGATAATGGAACGTAAGAGAGAGACATAAACAGAGAGAACGAGAGTGTGTGAGAGGGCGAGGGAGAAGAACGTACGAGGAAGGCAAGCAGGAGCTAACGGTTCGTATCGTATCGAGGAAACGAGCGAATCGGCGTAGATCAATCATATGCAAAACAGCGTGTCGATAAATCCCGGCGAACCAATAAAATCGTATCAATCAGCTAGAAGTAAACGCATTCCGAGCCAGGCCGAGCTGGATCGGGCTTTTTTCCTCCTTTCGGCGGCACTTGGTACTTTCCGGTATACCGGTCAGGCCACGAGAAGGGAACGAGATCTTCTCGACCGAGCAGATCGAGAAAACTGCAAAGCTCTGCGAAAGCGAACGCCAGAGAGGGAAAGAGACTCTGGTGAGAAAAAATTTCGAACACCCTCGCAATGCTGCATGAGGAAATGACGGGGAAGAGGGGCATCCGAGCAAAAAGTAAAAGAAACACGGGAAAGTTTCGCAGCTTGGCCGAACGGTATCCTTATGCAAGATACGTGCCAACGAAGTTGCTGCATCGGGCTGAACGGTGAAATACATTCGCGGGAAATCGTGAACGACGAATCGAGAACGCTCCGATTTCTTTTACGGTACTCAAATTCTCGGCGCGCTGGTGTTTCGCCGTCGGAAACGGTGATTGACAGCCGACCGGCTAAATCGAGTGTACAAAGTATCTCGTATTCGGTATACTAATCGGTTATCCGTTGTTCTTTCCGGTGGGCTCGCTGTTCGGAAAATTTGTGGCCAGCGATAACTCGAGAGAGTTTCACTCTTTTTTGAGAAAATAGATTCTCAAATTGGTTCTTCCATTAGAAATAATGGCTGTGGTTAGACTGCGGATTTTGATGGAAACTAAAAATTTTGAGAAACAGAAATTAAACAAAAATGCAATTCCATACCTCTGTTTTTTATACGGAACTATATGTAATTATTTAGGGAAGCGCGTAGCCTATCCCGAAACAAATTTGGCTTAACTACACGGAAGAATGTCCACCTAGAGAAGATTTGTAACCACCATAAGATGTCGCACGCGAATCAAAGTAAGTTTTGAAATATTTTTTACAAAAAGCTGTAGTTTAGGAAATAATTGCTTGCAAAATTTCGAATAGGACACCCTGTATAGGCGATAACAGAAGAAGGTTGACTCTGTGTTACGACTGCAAACGATACGTATCATTTGATTATAAAACTAGCTGGTTATTGTTGCTCGCTCGCTTCGCGAGCTTCGCGGGTGGGGGTGTGTAGCTCGCTTTGTGAGTTCGCGAGAGGGTTAGTAGTACGGATGTTATTTGGTGTGTGACTCTCCACGAGCCACACAAAGAACTTCCCGATTCGTTAGTTGCAGTATATTATTATCATTATTTAGTGTACGTTTTAAGAAGATTATACGTTCTCAGGGAAGTTCAATAGTTTTCTACTTATCAAAATGTTTGCTGTATGGCGTCGCATTAAACCAACATCGTATGCTCGTTGCTCGCATGCTCCATTAACCATTTTTTTATATTAACTTTCAATTTCATCTCAGTTAATAATTCGTATTGAACTGCTTGTTTTTTTAAAGATTGTAAAATAAATGTTTTTGTACTTTCATCGATATTCTTTGAAAATGTATTCTCGGCAGTAGCGATGAATAACTCACTCTTGCATTGGGATAATTTTCGATTATTCTAAGCGGTAACATTAGCATTAGATGCATAATTAAAAAAGGAAAATAAAAAAAAAATTTTTTTTTTAAATAAAAAAAAATTTGTTTAAATTATAAAAAAATAAAAATAAAATATATGTAATTATTATGTTTGTTTCTTCGGTGGAAAATTTCCGTCCTTTCGTATAATTTGCATTGTTGAATGAACTTCTTTCGAAAAAAACTAAAAAAACTAAAAAACTACTTGACCAATATGGACCAAAATCTAATCAGCTCTAAGTTCCAGCGGGGCGCATCGATTGCATCATTCATTATTCTGATCGCATTGTTATTTTTTCAGAAAACGTTAACGAAAAATTTGATACCATACAAACGGACATACGCACACACACACACACACACACACACACACACATACAAACATTTTGATAAAAATAGTCTAAAATGACTCCAATGACCATGAAACGTGGAGATCTGCTAAAAAATCGATTTTCGATTTTCGGGGTAATTACAATAACTTCCCTATGAATCGGGAAGTTAATAATGCAATTCGAGGCACCCAATAGATGTATTAATCAAGGTTTGAGGAGTAGCTGCCGGTAAAGTGATTATAAAATTGCCTACGGCTCACGAGTATGATGCTCTTCGTCCCCGAATTAATCGAACGGGCGCAAATCCCTAAATCTAGTAACAAGATTCATAACGTCACACCGAACTCCCATTATACTACACCCTCCATTCAGAAGCGGGGCTAATCGCAAATGCAAAGTCTAAAATAAGCCGTGCAATCTGGGTCGTCGCTATTACACCGACTACAAGAGTGAATTGTCCTATTTTCGGGGACGCTTTCGATCCGAGAATAAATCACTGGTGGTCACAGGGACCGCGGGAGACGTCACGCAGAATATTAACGGCGGGTCTAATTTCTGCGATGATAAGCATAAATAATTACACGAGGCGATACGATCCGAGGGATAGTCCTGGATTGTTCTAATCTTGAATAAAACACCGGGGCCGATAGGTGCTTGTTGTCGCGTTCATGCCGGCTTTTCCCGTAACCTGCGAGCCGTGGCGGGCCAGTAACTTTTAATTCGCGTGCCCAACGCCGACCAATCTGTGTCGTGCGCGCTCCTATTACCCCTGATAAGGTCGAGGTAATTTATTTACCAAGCAAGGGGATGCCATCACGCGACTTCGTCTCTCCACCTTTCCTCCGGCCATCCGGAAAACACGTGAAAGAACACGGCCGACGCTATTCGAAGGCGCAGCAACCGCACCATGAAGAGTCTAACAACACCCTAACACAACAGCTCCAAAACGTGTTGGCACACCAAATTACAGATTTCCGAAAAACTGTCGTTATCCAATCAGTGCTGGTTAAAATATTTACAAAAAATATTTTCTAAGCTGTGTTATACTGATTGATTTGAAATAATTATTCACTGATTGATACTCAAATCATATTTCACTTCATTGATTTTACAATGCGTATAACAAATGTATATTTGTCCCAATAATGTATTTTTCAGCACTGCACAAGAAAATTTGTAAAACCCAAAGTAACTACAGTAACTAAACGTACGTCTTTTTGTAGCAGATACTAAGGTCACAGTAATTAATGTTGGAAACAATCTTTTTCGAGAGACCAAGGGAATCCTACTATCATGGTCCAGTTATCCGGTTCGTCGAAACATCAGGGTTGCTGAAGACTGGCAGGGGTGGAGAGGAATCACCTGACAATGAGCGAGAGAGTGGCGTATAAGACCAGAAAAGGGTTCCCCTTCCGGGGGACGTGATCGATGATCCAGCGCAAGACATTGAACCTCTTCCGCCATCCACCCTCACCGGGATGCTCGGTTCTTGCGAATTTTATTCGTGGTCGCTGGTGTAAGCCACGTTACCGAAGAATATTGCATTCTCTTTGAATAGAATACCCCATCCTATAAAACCTTGATAGATTAAGGGTGACATGCCTAAATTAAACGTTCCTGCCCGCGTCGACAAATGTACAAAAATTTGGGGACTATGTGACAGAACTAAACATGAATGTTCATTACTTTGTCTCTCAGATTTGTCTATGTAAAAAATATTAAATTCTAGACTGAACGTTTTAAATCTTTCACGATTATTAATACTATATCAGCTAACTTCTGACCAGTACTGCAAACTTGATATTACAGACTACGAATGTTTATGATTATGATTAGAAATTTTTTACTTCAGTCTCAAGAAACAGAAATCCAATAGAAAATTCTTTCCTTCTTTCATATCTTGAAAAAGATAAAAATAATGCATCAACAATCTTTTTTCAACAAAAATTACATATATGTATGAATTTTGACATCAGTGGTAATTTATCGAATTTTTGGTTGACGGTCTCAACAAATTTTAATATTATTACACATCTAAATCTTCATTCGTATTTTCGAGGTGAACGTAAAAGTGATACGATAGCCGGAGACTATTGTGAAAACTTCTGCAATGATTTTCCTGGAGTTCCAGACTGATCGTTATCGCAGAGGAAAAAAGCTGAAAGGTAAGGAATAATAGAAGACATTATTGAACAGCCGAGGATAGGATATGACATCTCTTCGATTACGATTCCGAGACATGACTAGAGGATTTGCAGGACGTGCAAAGAAAGCCCAGCCGAAGGTGGAAAATAGAGGTGACGACATTTCGACGGGCGACAAGCAGAAAGAAGAAGAAGAAGAGAAGGCAGAGTGATCCCGCCCCCTGCAGTTCACAAGAATTTACCTAGAGAGCGCCATAGAATCGCTTTTCGTCGCTCGACACCGCTCAAATTTCATTATGTCATATTACGATTGCTAAAACCTTTGTCGTCAAAACGTAATAAAATCGAGAACCGTGCTGATAGTCGTCACGTATTCAAGGGACTGACGAACTGGATTTATGGGGAGAACATGTTCAAGAGAATCTATCCGTCGTCGAATTTATGTGCCTCCTATGTATTTCAGCACGTTCGGTTTATAGTGCTATTCTCGGAGTGACGTTATGTCATTCCGATATACAGTAAAAAAGAGAGTTAACTCACCAGTTAAACTCTTCTCAGGAATTCTTCGTTTGAAGAAATTAACATTAAACATGTAAATATATTTGTCAAAGTGTGGATTTCAACTAATGCGCTAAATAATAATTATTAATCTGCAGGTGGTCAAAGAAGTTTTGAAAATATGTGCTGCAACAAAGTTTTGTATAAGCCTACGATTTCGCATATGTTTAAAGTGTAAGAAATAATAAACAAATGAATTTATTTGCCAATCTGTGGTCATCGCATTTAAAGAGACGATGGTATTTCCGTGTGACGCTCGAAACTGTTCGAAAGCTCACGGGGCGAACAAAAAATTTGATTCGGATAGAACACTACACCGACAGCAAACATGGTATCACGTTACTTCCGTTTTACGGTTTGTAAAACAGTCAAGGAAATTTAATCGCACCATAGAATTCAATTGCAGAACAAAACCCGTATAAACCGGACACTCCGAATGGTGTTACCGAATTGTCATGCAAAACGCGAGGAAACAAGTGTCATAGAAATGGATTGTACTGTGGATCACACCCATCTTTTAACTAGCAAATTTTCAGTAAATAGAGTTGAACGCGTCTTCTCGTCACACCGCGAGGCGATACAGTAACGATATATCTAGATTACGATAATTTGAAGTTCGATTCATGAAAACTTTATATCGATATCGATGCTTAATGTAACGATCTATTGCTATATCATTACTTGAGCTATAAAATCGTGAGGATCACTACTAACAATATCAATATTTCATTTCTATCGACTCTGTGACTATTCAATCGTCAATCAAATTGACTTGACGAATCTTTTACAGATAAAATAATATTAATGAGTACTCTACATCGTCAATAAAAATAAAAGGTAACACGTATCGATATGAGGAAACGAGTATGTACGTGAGCGGTAACTGTCGATACGGAATATCAGTACTTTGATTATCGATATGTATCGATACAGAATATCGATACTTTGATTATCAATATGTATCGATACGGAATATCGATATAATTGAAATGTATCGTCATCGCCGCTGCTCCGACTGATTTTACAAAAAGTCACCGATACTTTTACAATATTGAAAATTGACAATCGCAATAGGTGAAAATCGTGGCAGAGAAAACCGACTACGACCGACAGCGTCTGACGCGATCGCCGATTCACACTTTTAGAGCCGATCCACATAATTATTATAAACATTGACAGTGACGTAACAAGCCAAAATTGATATAATAGCAATTTTGCCACGATTAACGTAAATACGACATCGGTTTATAGTAATATGGATATTGTATGACACATCCAAGTGAAAGAATTATTTGATGAATTAAGAAAAAATGAAAAATTGTAGACAGTTGCGAACACAAATGTCAACTGGTTATTCGCCGTTGAGACATTAATGAATATTAGAAATATTAGGAATATTTTTGTACGTTTATAAGTCGATCGCATTTGACGAGATATTTCGCCCCACCTATCACCAATATTCTGACACTGTAGACAAATTTTTTATAAGTAACTATATCCTGACGTGTAAAAGGAAGAAATGAATGAAATCTTAATCTAGGGAAAAATGACCGAACAGAACAGAAAATATTTCGTCTATAATGTCAAACCACTAGGTGACGAGATATCTTGTCAAAAGCGTTTATCGAAAAGTATCGAAGCGCGAGATACCTCGTCCGTGGTAGCCAAGGGGTTAAACAAGTTTATAGACTCAGAGCTTCGATCAAGTGTTGCTGCGTTACAAAGGATCGCAAAGACCCCGCAAAGCCTGAGACGTTTGGTACATCGAAAAATGGCTAAACTCAGAATCGTTTTTGAAAATCGAAAAACGTATCGAACTCTTGCTATCCAATAGGTGGCAAAGAAGCCAACTACATTACCGCCGGAAGACAGCACAGTTACGGACAGCGGGTACTTCTGCGAGTCCAGTTGCGTCTCGTAAGAAACCCGTGGTCGGGTTCAATATCCGAAGATAACTTGTTTCGCAAGCCGAAGATAACGCATCAACCAGTTGCAAAGAAAACGCAGTCTCGGCCGATAACAGCCTAACTCGATTTTGCGCTACTCTTTGTCGGGGCTCGTTAAATGTACACCAGAAGTAAATGAACACGAAAACGGCGATGTAATTTATTTATTAAGTGGTTTCCAGGAACCAGTATAGCGGGGACTGCTTGTTGTACGCGCGACCAGATCCGTGGTTTGTAATTTACGGGCGCCGTGGTCGGATCCGTAATTAGAAGATAATAAAGTTCAAACGGACAACGAGGTTCTGTCCCCTGGCATAACGGTTCGATGGGAAGACAAAGTGTCAACGATTTTCCGTGTAACGTTAGTTTTAATGGCCGTCGATGGGAACGAACCGAAAGATTTCATTATGATTTCACGGCGTTTCAAAGGTTAGATTATTTGCATACAAACCGGCGAGGGATCGTCTGCATAAACTCGGCATTTTGGAAATCTCCAGGCGTTAATCGGATGGCTGACAGTTACGCTCGAATTTCCGCGTATTTCATCGGAACGGGTGAATACCGAACGAAAGTTATCGCTGCCTCGGTTTCACAAGCCTTGTATTTTACGATCGATCTGCCCGTAAATTCGCGGCGAGACCGGCAAAGAGCCTAGCGTACATTTTATTACCATTTTCACCGTCAACTGCGCTAACAAAGATGGTATCGTCCGGCCATTCTTTATGCTGTCTTGTGGCCGCGTTTTGTTTCTGCTCTTTTTGTGTTTTTGTTTTCTATAAAGCAAAAAGAAAAGGGTGGGCTGCGAGCAAAAAAAAATGATAGAAAGAGAAAGAGAGAGAGGGAAGCGAGATATAAAAGGGACCGACACGTAATCGAACCGGGACGCCACGATTCTCGGTTTTATTCCGGCTTATTTCGCGATGATCCTTTTCGTTGCGGGACCCCGTGGTTCTACGGGGTCGACGCTATAAACGTGGCAACCGATGCGCTTATTTACGGCG
Organism: Lasioglossum villosulum; assembly: GCA_963971365.1. NCBI lineage: Eukaryota > Metazoa > Arthropoda > Insecta > Hymenoptera > Halictidae > Lasioglossum > Lasioglossum villosulum. The sequence continues at coordinate 12,844,163 of OZ020495.1, read as the reverse complement.
GCGAAAATAGTAAATTATCGAATCGACTGCGCGTTGACGATCCCAGAACTCTTTCAAGGGAACATTTATTAGGCGCGAAACGACGGTGCCTCGGAAATTAATGGTGGATCCGCCGGCCAAGGTATCCGGGGGATATAAAATATTTCGGACGGTGGGAGACCATCGTTAACGCGCCACTACCTAGAACTGGCCTATCTCGTTAGCGACGCGATCGTTAAGATCTCCGGGACATCGCGTGATCTCCGGGACTCGCGTTTAACTTTTTCCCAATTAGGTAATCGATGCTACGGCCGGGCCAATCGAATATACCAACCGATACCGATCTCCTCGGTTTTATAAATCGGGGATATCCGGCGCGGCGCTACGGACTGAATCGAACGGTCGTTCGCCAAATGGCGGCGTAATCTACTGATAGATCGAAACATGCGGTATTTAAAAACCAATCAGCCGCGCGAACGGTCGGACGTAAACAAAAATCGCTGCAATTCCCCGATCCATGTACAACGTCCAGAGATTTATGTTACAGCCGGACGGAACAGTATTTGTTCATCAATCATTCCCGGAATATTTCGATAAACAGTGATTTATTTTCCTTTCGAGTACCGTGAAAGTCCGCGAATGTTACGCTAGTAGTTTCTGCGATGTAGGTCGGCCAATAAGTTCTGTGATTTTTATCTCGTACAGAATTTTTTCCAATAAACATTGACTATTGCTGACGCGAGGTATACGTTGTTTCTGCGTCACAATAAATCCTGTTGTTAACAGGGACATCCAAATCACGATCGAAAGGTAACCAACTGCTTCCAGCTGCATGGTCATTCATTCTCATTTCCCTGACGACGTCCAGAACACCAAAGGACCCATAGATTACTCGTAAACCCTCAGGATAACGAAGGGAATCGCGATTATTATTAGTTACGCCATTAAATTTTTCAGATGCTCGCATCAGACCGGCCGTAAAACGACACGAGAACTGTCCGTTGCGTTTTAATAATCTCCCATGAAAGAGAATCTATGCGTCCTGGCGCGGAACGTCATAATCCTGGTGAATTCGTCTCTCGATCCAACGGGTAACCAGAGGACCGTATAGATCGAGCGTCGATCAGGAGTCCTCGTCGCTGGCCGATAACGGCGACGGGCACAATAGCGAGGAACCTTTATTTATAGGCCAGTAAAAATTTAAATAAATTCCCACCGCGGGCTGGACGGGGTTCGTGGTTATTTATTCACCTAATGCAAGCGGAGCTGTATCTCCGGCGCGGCCGAAAGCATCATTATTCGATTTTCGGCGAAGTTTTAGCGTCCGAGGCCCGGGTTCGCGGACCCGTAGACGATCGTTCAGTAGTAAATTTTCACCCTTTCCACCCGAGCAGTAAATTTACCTTCGCCTTTCAATAGGACCACACCAACGGAAGAGCCGTTTGAGAACCTGAGGCCCCTCTTCTTCTTCGTCGAGGTACGATACCCTCCGCCCATATCGGTCTTTCTCTCGCCGTCGTGGCTCGTTTTCATCGGAGGCCTTTCTCTTTTCCCCATGGAGACGACTGTTACTCGTCGCCGTGCCACGCCGCGCTGCGCCGCTTTCCTTTCGTTTTATTAGTTTTCGCCGCAATGGCGATCGCCGGCTCGCGATGGTGGCGATGACGATCAAACGGCCGGTAGTGGTGGCAGACACCGGTGGACACCCGTGACGGTGATACGAGGAGAACGACAGTGGCGGTGGCCAGCAATGGTAGTGGTGGAGGTGACCACGAAGACGACGACCACGGATGGCTCTCCTCTCCGCGCGAGAGGAAAGGCGCCGATGGAAGGAGAGAAATTCCCGGCAAGGCTGCGAATTCACGGGTTGGGCGTGGACAATATTTATGTCCGCTTCTTCCGACCGTTATCATTCCTCTCCTCGTTTTTATTCGTCCCTCTACTTTTTTTCCACCGACTTGTACCACCGCAGGAATCAGTGTTGCGTTCCCGATTTTCTGCTCGTTTTTCCTTTCAGCGCGAGGAGGCTACCTACCCGTGTTTTGCCGTTCAACCTGATTGCCTGACTGCCTGGACGCCTTTGCCTGCTTTTGCCTGGCCTGGCCTCCGCCGATCGGCGGATCGACTCTTAGCTGGACCCCTACGACCATGCCTTTTACATATTAATAACGCGGCCCGCGTCCTTTACTACCCTCTTCACGGGAAAAATGAAACGAGACGCTTCCGCCGCGATTCACCGAGTTTACCTGGGCGTGGACGATATTTATGTTGCGATGAATTTTAACCGATCGCGCCGCCTCTAACCGTAACCCCTCCGCTTCACACTTTGCCTTCTTCTGGCCTCTTCCAGGCTAGGTCGATTCCGAATCGACTTTTAAGAGATTAGGGGGTGGATTCTTTTGGTTAAGCAACTACACCTGTTAGATGGAGTCGAAAAGTCGACCTCTTTGTGGATCTTTTTTATACGCAACGGCTAAGTGAAAAGCTTCCATTTTTCTGGAAGACAGACAGGGTGAGTCAACTGACGTTAGCCCCTCAATATGTTTGTTGGTTTTAAAGATACGTCAAATGTCTTAAACACAAGATGAATGGTTCAGTGAGGCTCACACGATGCCATAAAAATATTTGTTTACGTAATTTTGTGTAGAAATCTTGGTCACCTGCATTTTTTAAGTACGACCAACCCTTTTCCTTATGCATTCAGTGACTACAATGATTCAAGGACACGGATTATCTGTATTTTCTCTAACGACAGAAATATAGATTTTGACATCGATTTAAAGAAAATAAATAATGTTTAATTAAATTACCATTCAAATCATGTTTGTAGAATCATGATCGAACCTGTGCGCCGATAACATCAATTTCTATTTGTCTAACAACAATTTACGATCGCGAAAAATAATCCTTATTTTAATTAAATCTGTTCGAAACTTTCATCACCAGTCCGAATCGATGTAAGGCATAGGGTCAAGAGAATAGACTACGCATTTCGGTTCTGAATCGATTCTTTCAGGTACTTCAAACCTTCGTCTCCATGTTGCCCGTTCGAGCTCCTTTTTCTCTTTCGGCAAATCGGCTGTTGCAGAGTTTAGCGCTCGCTGTGTTCTCCGTTGGCAACGAGGATCGACATCAATCTGACACGGAACCGGCCGCGGTATGACTTTATCAATCTCGACACCGATCGGTCCAGCAAATCTCCTGTAAAAGAGCCGAGGCTAAAAGGATCCGCAACGGTGCCGCTTGACCGATGAAATCACTCTTCGAAGTGTTCGGTCCTCGTTTTGCCGAGCTTCTGCGAGATTGCGATAGCGTGAATACGACAAGAGTGCAATGGGTCGTAATAAAATTGAGTGGAGCACGGGATCTGCGCGAAAGTTGTAAATAAAATATGCGGAGTTGGATCATCCATAAAGAGTCTAATATTGGCAAACTCGAAGGTTCGTGTGTTCGATGCATCAGCGTCATGCTTATGGTGATAACGATCTCGTACTTTATTCAAAGGAAAATAAATATATTTTTGATGCACTTTGTGGTTAAAGTTAAAGTAGAGCACAAATATGTATGCAAATTCAAACGCTCATAAATTATTTCATTAAGAGCAAGAGCAAGTTTAATTTGTCAACTAGGAAATGTTTTATTATAAAAACAGAAAGACATCATTAATAGACTGTGCATTTCTATGGAAATTTAAACGCTCGTGCTTAATTTTGTGGAAACATCAATTTTTAATTTAAATATTAAAAACTCAAGATGTGTCAATTTTAATATTATAATACTGACCACGATTATCCAATTTGCCCCGTGTATTAAAAGCAATTGATAAATGCAAAACTGATCCGAACCCGTTATCTTCGAATCACTCAAGCCACAGATTATCTTGTCCCAATGATCGTCCCAACCGCAGAGTCTCTTGTCCCGCCGCGCGATCTGTTAACGACATTTCAGATAACCAATCACGATGATCTTTCTCCATTTCGACTGGCGGTAACTCACATCCGGAACCGCCACCGCAAATTCCAACCAGTTCGAAAGGATCCGAGAGAACACGTGGGTTACAGATCCAAGGATATCGTCGATCGCATCGTAAATCCCGACTTGCCTATCTGGCTGCGTCGCGACGTCGTGACGTCGTCGTCGGTCCGGAAGAAAATGATGGTTTCCTAGGAAATCGGACGGCCAAGCAACAAGTAAAGACAACGGCACAGTGTCCGAGGGTGTCATAGAGAGCAGGGTCGGGTCGAGTCGGGTCGGGTGATAAATTTGTAAAACCAATTTAAGATGGCGGTACACGAGACGTACAGCGTTCTGGGAGGATCTTTTATCTGTATCCCTTCGCGCGGAACGTACACATATCAACTTTTTATCTCGGCGAAGACAATTCGACAACGACCACGCGTCCTTATAAACCGCGCTATGTCGCATAAGTATCCCCCTCAACCCACATTTGGCCGTCGACAGGGTAACTGTTGACCCTCGGATCTTCCAACCGGGAAAACCTGCGCCCCTTATCCCCGGTTCTCGCCCGGTTTTTTATCTTTCCCCGGCCGTTGTCCCGTGAATCCTGGATAACCGACTGATAAAGCGGCTTGGCCACGAAATATTTGATAAAACCGCATCCACGCATACCCTGCGCCCGGGGACGACAGCGCTCGCGAGGCCCGCCGAAATACCGGCGAAATTTACGAGGCAGATTGCGAACTTCCCGAGACGTCAATACCATGAAACTTCTTGCGAAATTATGCTATCGCGGGAAACGGAACAGCCAGCGCAGGAATAACTAACGCCGTGTAACGGGCATGTAATTTCTGACGTATCTCGCCGGTTGTCAAGTAAATTTTTCGTATCGATATTCCCCCAGGTAAATTAAGTTATTACGGGCGCCGAGAGATACGAATATTTTTAAAACGTCGCATTGCCGGAGAAATGAAACGAGCGGTCCCAGTATAGTTCGCATGTAAATAAATTTCTTGCATATATTTAGTATTAACGTCGATAACTTTCGCCCGAGTACTTCTCGAATCGATCTACACGTTCTTCCTGTTTCGAATGTATTAGCTTCGGGTTATTACTATTTCACGCTCAAATTGTTCACAGTGTATTACGTATCTGTGTTTTAGTTTCAAGCGTTTTTAATGCACGGACGACCGAGTAATTGGCCGTGGAAAAATACGACTTTTTCGATACCCGGGTTGCAAATGATAATAACTGGTTTCGGTATAGGTTCATGCGTGCGCGTTATCATACGAACACCCGGAAATTGAAACATATAATTACTCGAGTATTAAAAAACGCGAATCTTTTACTTTGTAATATCTTAATGTACGGACGCTTGTCTTTTTTACTTTCGTTCGTGTGAAAATTGGTCATTTTCTGCTTGTGGACACTGTAAAGTGCATGATTTCTCTTCGAGTTACCGTAGTACAAATTAAATAGTAATGTTTAAAATATGGAGTAAAAATTAATATAAAAATATTGTATAATTCTTCATCAAGGATGTAGAACGAGATAAAGCAAGTTATATCCGATGGTCAATTTAAAAAATGTTCAAATGGTAGTTAAAACCACTTATCTCTGGTACGAGCAAAGCAAATAATACTAACGTGAAATGAGATTCGCGTGGCAGCAGACCTGTTAATGCGACCACGAAATTATTTAAGAGCTTCGTGCCCGATATCCTCGCAGTGGACGAACCACTGTGACTTCCCTTTTAGTGTAGTATGAAATATTTAACCGCAGGCCGCAAACGGAAAGCAATTACCGGATATTAAAAGCGGTAAGCCAGAAGGCGTACGAGCCACAGACGATAAGAGACTGTGCGGGTGTTTGCAAACCTCCTCTAAAAAAAGAAGGTTAAATGCTTCTTCTTTTTGCGACCAGTGCTTGCAGTGTCTGCAAGAATCCATTGTTACCGATGAATCGTTGAAGTTGTACTAATAATTATTCTTGGGCAGAGGATCTTTGAGGATTTAGATTCGATAAAAATCTCCAAGAAATAGCAATTACAGAGTTCAATAGGATTTAGATGAAACTATCACGGATAATGCAATTCTACTTGATTAATTTCAATCAACCTATAAAATTTAATCCTTTTTGGTCTTATGGTAGGTCACATCAAACTGGACATTGACTTTAGCACAAATAATTTATTTTTCTGATTTGCATTACATTCATCAGTAATGCCACAATTAAAACGTTGTGTGCGAACAATTGTAATATTTCTCAGCCATTCTAATTAGATTAGTAAAGTTACACGCATCGCCAAAGGTAACATTGATTCATAGAATGCTGCAATAAGTTCTGGGATAAAATCGATGGGAACACGTCGGACCACAACGTTTCGAATTTGCATAAGCAATCATTTTATCGCAAAAATAATTGCAGTCTATATAAAACTCTGAAACGGTGAATGAATATACATAGCATCAATTTTTCCCGAGTACAAGAACCCAACAAGTGATACAAGTTTGATCGATGTCGATGCTGCGGTTGCCGCATTCGTCAAGCAATTTCAGAATCACGGAACACAGCTCGTATGCAAATACTCGCCGTATATTAAACGGGGAACTACGATTAATTAAACGACGAGATGCTCGTCCGAGAAAAGAAGAACCCGCATCTCGAATTACTGTTACGAACGCGTTACCCTCGTAAATATGTGACGACACAGGATATAACACATGTTGCCGATCCGGGCACACATGCATTACATTGCCGAAGCGCGTCTTAACTAATCGGAGTTATGGTAGCTGGGCGGTCTGCACCATTTCGCATTTCAATGCATACACCGGTGTGATTTGCGAGGGCGAACCCCGTACAGTCGGTAGATAGCCTCACTCGTTTCTCCGCCGTCTTTTTCTTCCTCTTCACGTTTTGCCCTCACCATCCGCTGACCACATACCAACTACATCCACCCAGCCCCCACCCCCTTTTTCCATCCCACTGAGATACTCTGAGTCACAGAAGTATTCGCATAACCCTCCCCCGCACATCACCCCGGCAGTTGTTTCGTTCTCGGTTTTGTTCTCGGTACCATGAAACACAGAGCGGCTTCTATGATGATATGGGTCGCTCGGTTCTCCCTTATGATCAGAACTCCTCGCCTTGTGATCTTTTTTGTTGTCCAATGTTATCTTTTTCTGAATACGTTCTACGGAGAAGAAAGAATTATTATCTTCGATGCACGTACATACAAGCTGTGCAATGCAAAGCTGGTGCAAGTCAATCGCACATCATAAATTTTTTTGCTTCGTTTATATGCAATTTTTGAAATTGGAATCGACTTTTACCTCCTAAGCCGATGATCGAAGTCCGAAGAATCACAGCTAGCCTTTTTTAGTCTAACTGTTCGATCGATTTCACTTGATCAGTAATCTCATATTTTGAACGATTACATCAATTCGCAATACGATCGTTGAGAAATAAAGAATTTTACAGTATATATGCAAAAAATATAATGACCTTGATGAAATCGTTAAAGTGACTTTTAAAGGATTTTTTATTATCATGAGATGCCTTAAAACCATGTACACCCTGTTTAGTCAATTTTTCTTACTTTCAATAGCAGCGGAAATAGTTTAGCTGCTCGAGTTAAAATTAACACCCTGTATAAATTATAAAATTAGTAAACTTCTAGGAATACAAAAGTGACTTTTAATGGATTTTTTATCATCATGAGATGCCTTAAAACCATCTACACCCTGTTTATTCAATTTTTCTTACTTTCAATAGCAGCGGAAATAGTTTAGCTGCTCGAGTTAAAACTAACACCCTGTATAAATTATAAAATAAGTAAACTTCTAGGAATATACGAGAGGTAAGATCCACCCACCAACTTCCAATTTCAAGACTGTCACGCGCGAAAGTTCTCTGTTGCTGAGACGTAAATGTTTCTATGATTCATGCGATTGTCAGGACTTTAATGCGACGCGAGAAAAAACTCTTCTGTAGAAAGCAAGAACCGCGTGGAAGTTGAAGAGCGAACACGAATCAATCAGACGATAAGTGACCATTCGCGAGCGGCGAGAACGATAAACCGGCGATTATTAGTCGGGCCTTCTCATTCGGTTTGAAAACTTTCCACTTTTTAAGGGATGCCCGTCTGCGTCGTTACGCCAATAACGCTCGGATGCTTTAAAGGCTCGACCGATTATTGCTCGCTGGCTTTTACGAACCGACATATATGGAAAGTTACGAATCGCCTGAGAACGTGTGCGCTAGTGTGAACTTGACCACGCTTCGTGTCCACTACTGTTTGCCAGCTGCGAGACCACCCCATGGTTAATGGAAACGGTACCACTTCTGTTGCACCAGCAATGTTTCTTTTACATTTCTTGCTGTTTTCATTATCTGCTCTGTCTACTCGATAAATGTCTTGTAATGTCTCCAACCTTTTAGTAAGGGTGCAGTGAACGATATCGTATTATTCGTATACAAGGTGTACCGAATGAAGTGTTACAAGCTGTTTCCTCAGAATCTAATGAAACCATTATTTCTTGATATTAAATATTTAAGTATGTATTAATTTCTTTGGCGTCCAAATCTACGTCTATACAGTATTTTATGTCTCTCGATAATAAGTACACTGCAGATTTTATGCATTTACTGTAGCATCATCAATTCTGTAAAATTACCAAGAAAGGGAATAACTATTGTAGACCCTTTATCCAGAGTGGCCAGACCAAGGCTTGTCTCCCCATTGTACCATCCCCATCTACGATCCCATTCCCTCACTGCTCTGTTTCCCCCCGATTCGAGTCAATTCCCCTGATCTGTCGACTCTACACCTGACACTGGCAGTAAAGAAGACATAGAGACGTTCGCTCAAAGACCCACCACTGTTCAAGTAATTCACCTTTCCCGGTTTCACTTTCGCTCTTTGCCCTGCATTTCCATAAACGCCGTCTACATCGGCTGAGATTTCCCGTAAACGTCCATTCGGAAGAGGCGACGGGTGCCCAGCGTCCCGCGGAGCGATACGAATACATGAAATACCGGTGGATGTCGGCTGAATGGAATTTGATTTCGAGGTTCCTACGCGCTCCTGGTCGAACACGGGGACTCAGGATGGCGGAACGGAGGCGACGTTCTCCGTATCCTCGGTGGAAAAAAATATACGGCTGCCGGTTTAGGGTGTGCTCGAGAAATTACGAGCGGGCAGCGAGCACGATCGGGCTCCTCGAACTCGATGCGCGGAAGCGGACACTGGAATATTTGTGACCGACTCACTGCCGTCCTACGTGCCCACCTATACATACGAGTGAACGTCTTCCTCCCGTTCGCCATTAACCCGCGGAACGCATAGCGACACGGCACAGATTTTTGCACTCCTTGTCTCTTCCGCAACGATTTCCCATCCTGTTGCATCGACCGCCGACCGTAAAACATATCCACGTGATATACCGCGGCGAACGACCGTACTTCGACGTTTTCACTCTCAACAACCCACCATATAGTCGACGTTATGGCGCGATTTAGAAAAATCGGTCGTAAACGCCCTTGAGACGACCTCGTTTCCCTGCTGATCCATTTTTACTCGTTGAACGCTGTTTACCGTGGACGCGGCGATGCACCGCAACCTGTTGAGGACCACTTGCCTGTTGCGCTGCGTTGCTCTGTATTTTAACGTGCCTCGGGTGTTGCTGACATATTTATGAAAATTTCAGGGTTTTTAATTCGGTTTTTATAAGAATTTCGTTTCTTCTTAACGTCGCATCGACACTCGTTATTAAACTGCGAATTTTATGCGAATTATCATCGACTTCGTCCGGATGTGAATAAACCCCATCATAGTTGAAGGGTTGAAAAACAACACCACGTCGAAAAGCATCATCTCGAATGAAAACGAGGACTTGAAGAGAGCCAAGACGTGAAGGGGACACCACCCGCATAGCTTACCCTGTTATCCCCATAGATAAGGACAAATTATTACGACAGGACGTCGGCGGAAAGTGTCACAGCTTAATTAAATCTCCGTCGGCAGGGTCGTGAAGCGGATAATCCCGTTTAAGAAAGCCGCGGCGAACGGTTCTAAAAGTCGTCGTGTCGCGTCGCGGAATGGTACTCGGTGGAGATTGCTCGCGGGCGTGCATACACGTCTGTAAATCTGATTCCGCGGTGGGGCGGTCATTCCTGAAAAGGGAGGGAGTGGGGATAGGGTTATGCGAGAAGCGGCTGTCGTTAAATTACCGTGGCAATGGGAATCGGCTCTGATAAGGGGACAGCTCGCCGAGCACGAAATAATTAGAAGAAGACGAGACTTAACTCGATCGGGACTGACGCGACCGGTGATATCAACGCCGCCGCGCGGACAGATTCGTATCGCTTATGGGGCGTAGATATGGGGGTTTCTCGAAGCGCGCGCTTTCTACGGGGGCTCGCACGCAGACCGGCGAACATAATAAGGATATTTTGCATATATTAACGACTAATGGAGGCAATAATGGCGCACCGTCCCCGGCGGTACGACCGCTTTTGTCGGCGCAGCTGGGATATCGATGCTCCTCGATACTGCCGGTGAATAGTCGTTCCCGGTTTTCCTTATCCTGGCACTCCTGGCTGACGCACCTGCGCCCGATCATTCTTGTCTCTCTCTCTCTCTCCTTTCCATCTTCGGTCCATGGGAAATCCGAACGGAAAACAGAGACGGAGAGCAAAATAGAAGAATCGACGGGTAGTCAACGATGCTTTTCCGTTTACACTAGCCCCGCGCGCTCGTACATATTATAAAACCGATTATCCGGCAGCCTGTTTAACTCACCAGTCTCATTCCGAAACACGCTGATACGTATAATTACGGCATTCGGAATACCGATCTTATTAGCCGCCGCGGACTCGTATTTTTCTGTTAATGAATTTTGAAATATGACACCGGGCACGGGAAGAGGGCGGCCGCGAGCCTCGCTGACAAGCTAAGAATATTGCAATGTAATCCAACGCTTAATATGTTAATACGCAGATACGCGAGGATATCGGGCGCGTTTCAGACGCTCCTGAAATTAACAGGTCGTTAAAGTCACGGCGAAACGATTCCGTCGCGCGCGTATGATCCGTCACGAATTTCTGCGGATAGCGAGTATCCCTGAATACGCTACTTTTATCACCGTTATACCCCTCGAGCCGACACGCTTAATGAACTATAGCGGCTTTTTACTGGTCGACGCGACGCAGAAAATGTCAACGGGTGGTTGTTATGCTCGGACACCTTCCACCGACGCCGGGATTATGGCAGGAACGCGCGAGAAGAATTCCTAACGACTCGCGTGAAACGTGGACCGTCGAACGCTTCTGGTAGTCTGGTGTTTTAACTATCAACGGAATTCTGGCGACGTGATTAAGATGTTCAGTGCGCGGGGTTAGTCAACTTTGATGCCACTAGCATCCATTTGCCGAAGATTGTTATGTTGAATGAAACTCGACATTTTAAAATTGGTGATTTCAATTGGCTCGATATCTTATAATATTGTTGCATATCTTACTTTTACATTTATTCTGTAACGTGCCTCGCATCAAAAGCAAACGTGTCCTCCCATGTCAAAGATTTACAAACACCATGATCGTACGAAGCAACCATAAACGTGTACTCCGTTGAAGACAATCAATTTCCATAGGCTCCATCCGTTTTATAATGGTTCCGAAGCAGGTCGCGATTATCCTAGAAATAATCTCTGCGCGACGGAATTTGATTCAAGCGTTCGAGAATGGTTACGACTATCTTGAGTGTCCGGGCCGAGCGAATGAATAATACGTCGCCTATGACTCACTCGGGAGAACGCTAGTTACCATAATGACATTCACAGGGAAGCGGTAAACCGACGCGACGCGCGCCGGCTACATTCTAGCGAAATCGTTGCCGCGTCGGACGACTATCGGGCTTTTAGGTGAGCGCGCATCCCCCAGTCCCCGGATCTTTGAAAGTGATAATGATTGATTCATAAATCACGATGGACCGTGGGCTTCGAGTGCACGGTGGCAGGAAGATTTATTCACGGAATCATTCTTATCCCCCTTCAGCCAGAAGACGCGAACAGACTTCCTATTGCATTTGCTCGGGTGCCAGTCACGAACCAGATTGATTTACTGCTCATCAAATTAATGGCAGCTTATAATCAGGAAATTAAACGAGGGGGGATGCAGGCTACCAATTTCAGCCCGGATACTCGATATCGCTGCTAACAGAGTTTAATCACAAATCATTACACAAACGATCGTTGCCTCGGTTACCCCCATTTACATTTTTGCCATCCTTGATCGCAGCATTCTATTTTTTAACGGGCACTGGATCTCTAGCTGGATAAAATTGTATTTTCGTGTTTCTAAACTTTAAATGAAATTAAGAATAATCTATGAGTCCTGTTAATGTAATGGGATTTTTTAAATAATTTTATAAAATTCGATTAAAAAGTGTTAATTTTTTCATACCAAATGAATTCCAGAATAATTTTAGTGTACAGGAAGATATTTCTGATCGTCCGGAAGAAAAATCTCGACTTTGTCCATCTAGCATTCGAGCCACTGTACGACTTCGAAGAGGAGACAATTATGTGAATTAAGAAGAACGCACACGGTTTAGCGTGCCAGGTTACGCCGCATAAAGACGTCGAATAAAAATCTTTTCTACCAAGAAGGCTCTTTCAATTAGGGGCTATTAGGCTACGTAAGAACCTTTAATCCCCGGCGGGTACAAGATTTTTTACTTCGGCTTTTCGCCGTAAAAGGATAAAAGTAACCCGCGTCTCGCCATTAGTCACGAGTTGGTCCGGAGCGGTCTTTGCGACGTGGATATATTTTTATGACACGCGTCTGGAAACCAGTTTCATTCGTCCGCTACGACACCGTTGTATTTCCCTTCTTTAGCTGCGACTCTGTCGGATCCGCTTATCTCCTCTCCCTGCTTTTTTTTTCTCGATCCTTAATTTCGTGCGCACTCACTTGTTGACGCTTTGTCACACGTGAATGATACCATCCAGAAATGAATATCTGTGGTAATTCAAATCTACGTAATAGGCAACAGAAGAATGCACTCACAAAAGTAATTCGATAAACATCGTCCTCCATCTATAGGATTCAAATTGGAATGAGCTGAAAATAGAGCTGACTACCTAACGACGAATATCGTCTAACGGCTGAAGAATGAGTATCCATTTTGATGAGAAGTTCACGTTCAAACGACCATATACGTATTACAGGTTTCCGATTGAGATAACAAGGAGAAATCAAAGTGGTGAGTTCATCGATTTGAATTAAACTTTTTCTGGCGAATCTGAAGAAAGAATGGTAATTATATGGAAAAGGTCTGTCTACTCCAATTTTGATGAAATTTTAATATGTTATAGATTTAGAAATTTTTAACAATTTTTTCCTTTTCCTATATAGGGTGGTCGCTTTTAGTTTTCGAGATATTTGCAAAAAACTGTTGCTAATACTGTATTGAATTTTCGGTATTCATATAAGATTTCTATTGTAATATTATGTATGTAATATAGTTTGCAGAATAACCTCTTATTTGAGCTTGCAACTGCAGAAATAAAAAAAAATCTGTTCACTTTTGTTTTGTAAACACGTTGTGGGGATAAGTGAGTAAACAGGATACTCCTGGATTTTTGCATGTATCGTCGTCCTCTTCGCCCCCTCCACGACCTTAATTGTAACTCATTCTGATCATACGATTTTTCCATTACTAGTTCAAATTCTACACAACAGCTACAATGCAAAGATTATGCGAATAGAATGAGTTGGGGTTAGGTCGTGAAGGAGGCAGAGAGAACCACGCATACGAAAATCCAGGAGTAGTTTCACAGCATGTTCACAAAAAAAAATAAACAGTAGCAATAGTTTTTTGCGAATATCTGGAAAACTAAAAGCGACCCCCCTATATTGGAAAAGGAAAAAGTTGTTCAGAATGTATTGCTGCATAACATATTAAAATTTCATCAAAATCGGAGTAGGCAGACCTTTCCTATAGAATTACCGAAAGAATAATCCAACCAAGGTCCGAACATTTTTGACAATACTCATGACTTCTAAAGATAATTAAGATTTTATGATATGCAGAAAATGTCTTGATGCCTGAGGACATTACAGCAGAATATTTCCATTTGTTCGTGTCCGCGCACAACATTATCTGTTATTGAAACATCAATCGCGTGCATCATTGAGTCATCATGTTCATGGCGAAGCGTACAAGCCGTCAAATCCTTTCCCGACCTCCGAGAAAGAAGTGTCGATTGTTCGACGAAGCCGTTCATAGCGAGCGCGAGTATTGTTCGCAAGGCGACACGTCCAGCCACCATAGACAGAAATTTATGGAAGTGGAATTCCTGTGTGGCCACGATTACGGTGTAAGCGTGCGTTGCGCATTGTCAGGCGTCGTACACAGTTCGTTCTGTCGCACTGACATCTGGCTGTATAACGTGCATTAATGCTCGGCCATTACTGAAGTGTTTGACCAGGAACGCGTCTTCTGAGTAAACATGCAGTCGGTCACGAAACGATAGTCTACTTCACGGTGCAGAGACAGTCGGGGTCTCGAAAGCATTCAGATCTCGTTCGCCTTATTTGCATTCGTAGTATACCGATCCTTGAAATTCCACCGAAATAATTTGTACCCTCACGAATCCTTCGACGAGGATCGACCGTTGTACGGAGAAATTTCTTTCGCCACTTCTTTCATTCCTTTCGTCACGGATTCGAACGTTTTCTTTTGTACCTTTGGGATACTGTCTCAGGCTAAACTTTCATTCAGGCAACCGAAAATGTTTAATTGTTCTAAATATAAATTTATACGATTCGACAACAAAATAATGAAACTTTCCATTTTAGAAGAATCCAAGACGCAAGCCGGACCTAGCATTCTAAAACTTGGATTCCTCGCAATAGAAGTTTATGTCTAACGTATTACATTCGGTTTTGTTAATAACGTTTCATCTCAGAATATTCCACTGACCAGTCCGGATACCCGAGATCCGACTATATCATTACACGAATAAATACAGGGTGTCCCAAAACTATTGTAGGAGTGGAAAATGGGAGATTCCTTGGGTCATTTGAAGCGACAATTTCCTTTACAAAAATTACGTCCGAGGCTTTGTTTAAGAGTTATTAACGAAAAACACGGACTAATCAGAGTGCAATCTAGACGCGAGTTAGCACAGTGAGACCGACGCGCCAACTGTCAATTAGCCGAACGTGCCATTGCATGTCTAGATCGCACTCTGATTGTTCCGTGTTTTTCGTTAATAACTGTAAAACAAAGCCGCGGACGTCATTTTTGTAAAGGAAAATGTCGCTTCAAATGACCCAAGGAACCTCTCATTTTCCGCTCCTACAATAGTTTTGGGACACCCTGTATAACTCAACTTGTGTCGTGTTTGGTATCATTTCAATCAGAAAGATGTGCTAAATACGCCACAGTAAAAGTTTCACAAAGAATCAGTTAACAGTACAACAATTTTGCAACGGTATTGCCATAAAAGCGACCCAGGAAGGACCACCTGCACTTTCCGAGCAGGACCGTGTGGGGGTGCAAAACGAGCAACGAGAAAAGAAATGGGGCACAATGAAGAATCAAATGAGGATCCTCCAGGGAATATAGGACAATGTTTCAGCGGGATATAGACGCTTATCGCAGGTATACTCGAAGCTGCGCGAAACGAGATCGTCAGGTGGGCCGTGAGTTAAGTGTCTCACGAGCGTGTAAGCAGCGTTCGGTATCTGTAACAGATCAGATACAAATGGAAGCTGCGACCACGGCGTTAAGTGAGTCGAAGTAAGCGTGGTAGTTGCCACCGTGGTAGGTAGAGCGTAGTTGCCGTGGCCGAGGTGTATGGCAGGTGGGGAAATCTGGCTTGGTAAGAGGCACGAAGACGGTTCGGACGAAATCGGTGTCGATCGGTAGTGGCAGGTCCGAGAACAGGTACATTCGCACCCGTGCCAGGTTAAAGGTGGTTGTCAGCTCGTGCCAGCGCCACCCTCCTCCGTCATGCTGCAGAGTCATGCGATGACGCCACAAACGACGTTCTCGGACCGGGGGCAACGGGAACGCCTAAGTGACTTGTCTCTGCTTTGACTGAACGAGAACGCTGTATGTACTACATACATACATGCATATTGGCGTGGTTACGATTGTTTTCAAATGATGCCACTTGTTGGACCTGCGGGAAAGAAGTCGCGCCGCGACGACTGATTCATGTGCTTCGGTTTGGTAGCAATGTATCTCTTCACGCAGTTACCTCTTGTGTGTGCATTCGTTGCACTGTGTACTGGGTGTTCACGGTTACTTGTACCCGCGTTTTTCTCGTAAACAGTAAGTATTTTAAAACAATGGACGTGGAAGAATTTACACAGTATATTTTACAATTGTTGACAAAGGCGACCTTCAGTTTCTTAAACGAAATGCTGTACGTAAAGCCTGAAACTCGAGACGAGTTCGCTCATGTACAACACAATAATTTCCAAATTCTCAAACTAGGTTAGAAGAAGTTGAAATTACATATTTACTGCAAAATTGGCTAGAAACAGAAATTGTATAGAAATGTATTTCTTAATAATTATACTAAATTGTGAACAATATTATTTCTGTTATAAAAGTTCACAAGATCAGCAATCCATTAACACCAACAAAGAAAAAATCCGTAGAACGTGCCACAATAATCGGTTAACGCATTCCACTACTACATTCCTCAAGCATAAACGTATTTCTTGGTAATTATAATAAACTGTGAACAATATTATTTCTCTGATAGAAGTACACAAGATCAGCAATCCATTAACACCAATAAAGAAAAAAAATCCGAAGAACGTGCCACAATAATCGGTTAACGGATTCCACTACCACATTCCTCGAGCATAAATCCCCGACACGTGTGTCTTAACACATAGCTGCATCATCCGGAACACTCACGGCCAACCCACAAATCAATAGATACAGAAGAAGCTGCGTTAATTGACTCTGTGTATACAAAGAAGTGATCGAGCGCGGCTAGTCCTCACTCACGGCCATTTAAATGGCCGGTGTAAAGTTCACCGTGTCGGTAGGAACTTGGAGAATCCGGGCTCAGAATTGATTAAGCAACCGATGCAACGCCGGGTGAACCGTAATCGTGGAAGGAGCGAGTAAGCACGCGTGGAACGTGAAAGGATCGCGCGTACCGGCACGCGTGTGCGTACACGCACGAGGAAGGGAACGGGAAACACAGCCGTGGCCTGCTGACAACTCGGATCTTAATTATATGCGACCATCGGCAGGTTCTCGGTGACTTTTGCCAGTGTACGCAATTACCGTCGCGATAATAATACAGTCATTTAACTGTAGGTACTACAGGCGGCTGGACCGAGCCCATTGCGCTCCCTGTACTTACGTTGGCTTTCGCCTACGACAGCGTGTACTTACAAGGGAACGTATCGAAGTGACACTCAGCGATTTTAGTGCTCCTTTCGCGATAACTATTGGGTTGTTGGAATCGTCTATTTTTCACAGTGACGTGGAACGAACGTAACTTTTTCTTGTAAATAAATTGGTTACAGAAAGAACCGCTATAATTAACAGAGCGCGGTCTGTCCAATGAATTAACGTAATTCGTATTGGAAGGAAATAATGACATTAACAGTGGATCTTAAAAGTATTTGAACATTAAATTTATCATTCTCGAAGAAGAAGAAGAAGAAAGTTACTACTTTCTCGTACTCGAGAATATATTTTAACTCATTTTGCAGCTTGAACCGCGTCTACATAAATGAATGTGTATCAACATATAAAATGAGCAAAATCAATTTTAGAACTGTTACTGGAACGCGATAAAGCACGATGTTCGATATCCATCATTGACATTATCCTCGATTTACAATGAAATGCCCGTTAGGCACGTGCCAAGCTTTCCAAGGGAATCGCAGGATAATCCGACGCGTCCCGCGGTGAAATTATGTTCCCGCGGCTATTCCTAACTAATATACGACCGACGATATTCATAGTGACCTCGCGTGACTGTTCCTTGCCGAATGATGTTTCAATTAAACGTCGAAGAAGGGATGGAACAAAGAAACAAGTCTAAGTTATCGAACCCGGAACGCTAAGCCCACAATTAACATAGGCGGTTGTTGGCAAGCAAAAACCGATCTCGTGATGGCAGAATGATCATTACGAGGACGATTTAACGAGTAAAAAATGACGATAAATTATCGCTAATTATCGCGTACGCCACGGTGCAATGTATTATCATAAATTTACATATCAAGCGGTCTCGATGCTCCTGTAATTACTAGACCGAGTTCTCGGCAGCTTTTGGAAACGTGTGGAAGTTCACTTTTACATAACTGTTCCCTCGAGATCCTGAAAATCTTATTAATGGAGCGTGTATACTTATAACCTGTACTGAATAATCTAACGTGTAAACCTCCATTACACTTGTATTTCAATAAGTACTATTTTTATAATAATATTTTCTGTCCAGAGGACGATCAATTTCTCGTAGTTGGTAACTGTACGCTATTTAGAAAAATTCCACTATCACGTAATCATTCAACTATTTAATGTAAACGAAATTCTGCCCTCCAATCACATATCGTAATGGTGTGATTAATTTAATGTTCTTCGTATTTACAGTTACTTTCTTTACATTTTTTAATGATATTTATAATGTTTAAGATACTCCTGTACCTCTTAAGTTAAACATTTAAAGTATGAGCATGCTAGTTGTAGCATGTACAACGATTAAGTATCGTGTACATTGAATTCAGAATATGTAATAAAGATGTATTTTTGAAAGGAGCTGTAAATTTAATATTTCAAGGAGTCTTTGAATCATTTCGACCGTTCCGATGCCTTCGGCGTCAACAGTCGAAGCAGAGGATCATCGTACATCGAATTACGTCCCCGTTGTCACGATAAATTCAGGGAACAGAAGCAGCTTTCCACCGATGATGGTCTCTCTTTCCTTGTCGCTCGGTTAATTGCGGCCGCTCATTTACATAGAGGCGATCCGCTCGTTGCCATTCAAGGTATCGCGACGAATTGGTGCCGCGTGGCGGGACGGTCCGCGATACATTTTATAGAATTCATAATGCCGGTCGTTAACAGCAACAAACAGAAATCGAACAGTTGCTAACGAGTAGATAAATGGCGGCGAGATGCGAGGACCGCTAGCGGCCGCTTCGAAATTGAACGGGGGAATTATACGAAAGCGCGAAAGATTAATGCCCGCTTAAATATACGCACCGCGCCGCGTTGAATTCTGGTCCGATTTCTTTTTCTCAGCCCGGCCGGGAATAAATAAATAAGCGGACCTGTCGCCGTCGGATCGGCGAACACCGACGTATCTCGTAATTGCAAGACGAGCGATCTCGATGCGTGTATATCTCGAACGTGGCGCGAAGGATTATACAGGGTGGGGCAATAACTATATACACGTTGAATACTTCCATTATTTAGAAGAATATAAAAATGTACAGTGTGTGACCGGAATCAAGTTTCAAAATACTGTGAATACGAATCGTCTGATGCGTCTGATCATGACCAACCCATTCTACTTCCCACGGCACAAGAACTCGAAGAATTTTATACTCAATTTTCTCCAATGTGATTCCTATTTCAGACTTATCTTTACACGTAGAATCATCCCCACCCGGCTGCACCCATTTCTGCAAGCGAGTGCAATTGCACTTTACAGGTTCGCCGATGCACGTAAAAAATCACATCACAGCGTGACACAGCTTGTTGAATCATGCTAAACATTTCTCTACAATTTTGTGTCCATCTTCGATAAACAACCTAGTTATACTTCGGCCCGGTTACTAGACACACCCCGCATATTATTTGTTCATATTCAAAGTTGACAAAGTTATTGCCCCACCCTGTATCTCGGATGTATCGCGAGGATTATACAGCGGCGGCGAGCGCGAATAGATCGCGCGCGATAAACGTACGATAATCGCGGCCCGGGAATTTTTAAGAGCGATTTTCGAGCCGGGACCGGGCTGCTTCGTTAACGACTCTTCCGACGAATTAAGAAATACTCGGGTGTTGTGTTATCTTTATGTACCGGCCCCGTGCAACCAGCCGCGTCGTATTAACAGCCGCGCTCCGAGGAGTACCGTTTCCGTAGCGTTTATAATTAATCGAACAATAAGACTGCGACGAGCACCGACGCTTTCGATTCAAAGAAACTCGTCCGACAACGTTCGTCGTGTATCCCGTGACCGTCCCGTACACCCCCGGTCAGAAGTATTAGAATACTAGTCTCATAAACAACTAATATCTCTCGTCGATATTATGTAGCCTACGCTAATTTTCTAATTTTACTGAAGTATTCCGTTCTTTCTGTACATGTTTTATTTCAAGGCGCTGAAAGAGCAGAAAGACTACCATTTATCCGACGTTATTTAAACATTCTTTATTGTCTTAATACTGAAATATCAAAATATAAAAAATCAAATAATATTGAAATTGGACGACCCGTTTTTATAGCAAACTAAATATACAAATAAGAAAAAACATATAATTCCACTATTAAGTTTTCGAATAAGAAATTTTAATCTTACGTCATTGCACTAACAGTATGTTATATTCTAGTAATTCGATAAGACTGTGAAGTGTCTAAACATCATTGAAGGGAAAGGATGTGTTTCGCGATTATAGTAACTTCTACCCATGAATTTCAGAAATAGATCGTATAGACTGTACTATATAAATTAATTAATTTTACTTGCAAATATAGTAGCGTAGAGTTTCTTTACGCATACTTAGAAAGTTTCAAAGTGTTAACAACATAATGCACATGCATGGAAATTATCCCTCTATTAGGAACTTGTCTGAATTTTTTAAAATTTAGGATATTAATCTTAATGTAATTTGCACAAACAATTGAAAAAGTCTTATAAATCGAATTTTTATACTTTGATATTTCCATTACGACACGAATCGGAATCGTAAATAGCGTTACATACTCGTTGAAAATAAATTATTTAATGCTGTACATAGTTAAAAATGTCGCAAACAAAATAAAAATAGCTTAAGATACAAGACAAGCAATGATTCAGATTTGCTTCATCTCTTGTAACATAACTTATGAACAGAGGTGTACACACCGGCCATCAGGGCCGATGATCCTGTCCTGTCAACATATCCCGAGCTTATTTATTTATTTCAACAGCTTTATTGCGCACGATGATTGAATATAAACGAATGCCAACAAACGAAAAGGAGCAATTCGAGAGTTTTACATGCACAAAGACAAGATGCAATCCGAAGGACTGCCTTAAAAGCTTATTAACCATTGTGTCAGCGAAGGCAAGCAACGAGAGTCGAGCGTGGACGAGAGCCCGCAGGATGAAGATAAGTGGGTAATTAATTAGCCGAGCGGCCATATTAGCGGATTTTTCCGACTTCGCCGATCAAGTGTGTAAAGTAGAGTCGTACAGTTTCACCGACGTATAGTAATGACTGAAGCTGGTTCTCGCTTCTAGTACTAGATGAGTGCATGTTGGATGAACAAACAAACTGATACTACTGTTTCGTAGAACATATTTCGAGATTCTAGTTCGAAGCTACCTACGTTCTGAAACGATCAAGTAATTTTTCAAAGCAAGACCTTGAAATTTCATTCCACTTTCTTCAAAGTCTACAAATACAGTAAAGATCCAATTCTTCTCCGGGATCGAGACTCTAATGGTTGTCTCGGCCTACCCACTCCACTGCGATCCGTGTTTCATTCTGTCCTTCTCTGTGATTGAGACGAATTATATTGAGTTTTGAATTTGCCGCCTATTATGGATTGTATCAAACATAGATCGTCTACTTCTTATTGGTCAAATCCCAATTCTTTGTCTTACTGTATGCACTGTTTGCACTGTAGCCTTCAACAAGGATTGAGTCCATTATCTACCAGCATGGAAATAATACATTTTTCATAAAGTTAAAATTCTATCGTATATAACATGTGAGAAAAATAAGTTTATTTTTCATTTTAAAACATTGTTTTTCCTTTTTCTTTTAAAACACGGTTATTTTTGTAAAGTTACATTTTGTTTCAGACGCAAAAATCTCTTGAAAATGATCCTCATCGGGATCGAAACGTCGGGATTTCAATTTGCAAATTTGTTATAAAACAAGGAATTTTTAGTTTATACTTGATCGAATCTGTGCGCCGAAACCATCTATCTAGGGTTCATTCCGTTCCACGCGTCAAGCGCATAGATCGCTTTCAATGCGATGCGCGCATTGACGTCGTCCGTTTCGTTAATGTGCACAGCTTCACATCAAATTTCAAATTTTTTGAAATTGCCGCTAACAACCGCTGATGCATCGACTTCGCTTCAAACGCTTTACTTCTGAGTTGTGGTAGCTGATGCGATGTTAATGCGCGAGAAGTGGTGGGGATCTAGGGAATTCTGAGCGTTCTGATGCAGTTCTGATGCACGCATTGAATGCAACGGAACGCTTCTCTATGCGATACACGCGCTTGAAGCGTGAAACGGAATGAACCCCTATTGTCCTTCTCTACAGGGTGTCCCACTGTATCGAGAACGGCAGGATATCTCGGAAGACGGTGTCGTTATCAAAAAAGTGTTCCTACAAAAGTTGTTTGGTATGACGGGCTAAGTTACGTGGTATTAATTGTTTTTTTGTGGGTGGAGTGGTGGAGGACATTTCAAGATCAACTTGACTTTTTAAAATGGAATAGTATATTTTTTTCTTTAGAAAATAATAGCGGGTAGTGAGACGAATCCAAAGATGTGCTACATGATATTATTCTGATTTTTATGAAGGTAAATTGTTAGCTTCTGTTTACATATTGCATCGGCCAACAGCCAGCAGCCGCTGCTAATTGTAAGTGGCGTCGACCGATGCAGTATGTAAACACAAGCTAACAATTTACCTTCATCAAAATCAGAATAATATCATGTAGCACATCTTTGGATTCGTCTCACTACCCGCTATTATTTTCTAATGAAAAAAATATACTATTCCATTTAAAAAAATCAAGTTGACCTTGAAATGTCCTCCACCACTCCACCCACAAAAAAACAATTAATACCACGTAACTTATCCCGTCATACCAAACAACTTTTGTAGTAACACTTTTTTGATAACGACACCGTCTTCCGAGATATCCTGCCGTTCTCGATACAGTGGGACACCCTGTATGTTCAACTCTTTATTGAAGACTTGACTGCGTTAAGAATTGCATAATTATCGACGTCTAGTCATCACATTCATATTTATTCCATTTGAGGCCCTCGTCGCAAGACGGCCTCGTTATTGTACGGGGTTAAGAGCTATTTACGTCGTGTCGCGGATTCCTTTTTTGAATGTGGCTTGAAACAAGGCCAGTTCAAGACACAGTATAGAGAGTTACGAGTGGTCGACATCGCACGACATCCCTGTGCCATGCTAATTGTGAGCCGGCGCGAGGCAATGAAGTAACGAGCTGTCCGCTATCGAAATGGACTAATCCTGAAGGCCGCTTCGCGCAATTCATTTAAGGGCTAACGTACCGCGCCGGACAAGTTACGACTCACCGTAACACCGGACGGGCCGTGTACAGTGATCGGTGGTACGAGTTTCGCTATCGCTGGTAGCGGAAGCCAAGTCAGCGAGCACCAGCATACGATGCCCACGAACCCTTTGGGGATCTAAGACCGGTCGATAATTAACGTTCGTTCCTGTTGCTTGAATTCTTTCGCAGAAACCCATGAGCACGGCGCAAAAGCTCCTCGCCGGCAAGAGACAATTGGCACGTCTGCCGCCTGAAACCCATAATGCTAGCGATGTTACACGATGCAGTATGCTAATCTCTGTTGCACGAATGGCTTCCAGGATCTGGCAACCTGCACGTATACTTGTAAAACAACAAAACTAAATGTTAAGAGTTTATTTTAACTACTAGATTTTTTAAAATACAACGTAGCAATATATTCATTTAAGAAATGCTATTAAAAAAAAATTACATTTGAAACTTAGCTCACAATTTCCTGAAATTTTCTTAAATCTTCTGAATGTGAAATGGTTGAATATGACGGCGGAGACCGGGTCTACATTGACCCAGAGTATTAAACCGTTCGTTTAATTAACCAATATCTGACCATTAAATCGAATGGATAAATGTTACGTTAGGAGCAACAGAAATGCAAGAAATTCTTGAAAAGTACATTTCAAACATTCATAAATCAGCAGCCTCGATTACGATCAAATTAGACCGTGTCGTCCACATTTTCCGTCAATTCCACAGCAAACGCAGTATGTGGTAACAGCACGTGAAAGTTGATTTCGTACATTCGTTTCCCAAGCTTTCACAATAAAAACAAACGTCCGGGGGCGTCGTAGCGCACGCGACAAACGCAACGCAGGTCGTAAATTTCCACGGGATTGAAAGCAATAAAACGAATACGCGACAGTGGCTTAACACAACGGTATAATTTGTTTTCTCGCGGGCATTCTGTATGCGCGAACCAACCAATCGCTCTTTCACCACACCGCCGTCTTCATTCCCAGCTGTGCTCCTAATCTTCCTTCTTCCTCGAGGACGGTATTACTATTTTTCCCCGGGCTACTAATCGGTTCTGTTGAAACGGAGTAATTAACAGTGACACCTCAGAAATTATTACGAACCCGTTTTATACGACCGACAGGGACTTCTTCGATAATGTTCACTAAGACACTGCTGCGCCGACGTGTGCTTTTACCCACGTGTTGATTTTGCTTACACTTATATATAATAGCTTCGTTATTTTTGCTAATTAAATATTCTAAGACAAAATTATTTCGATAACGATTCGTGAACATTTATGAGTCCATCTCCTACAAGTAACTTTTCAATCTTATTATTTCAAAGCAACATGCATCAACTGGTACTTCTGGTGCCTCGCTATATGTGGTATAGTTTATTAAAAAAATTGACTCATTTCGCTCTACCTTTGAATATACATGAACCAACTATACCATATATGTATAGAATAGGTAATTCCCAGCAATCCTTACATGAATTTATTTTTCATGCAGAAGATTCTCACACTTTGATAATTGTATTTATGGCAAAAGTTACACAAAATTCTGATTTAATTTCAGATGAGAACAGGTTAAAGCTAATGACTCAAATTAAAATTCAAAATCTTCCATTATCACTTTTTATTTAGAACTAAGCCATTAGTATCATATACTGAAGAAAGTACCAAATAATCCGTTAATCCATTCCAAATAGCTAAATTAATTAACTTAGCAATTCTTGTGTTCGAGAATATAGCCAACTAAACTTCCAAGGATCGGAGTTCCACTAATTTAAGAGAAATAAATAGCAAATGAACATACAAGTAGATGAAAGCCTTCTAATAAACCGTAAAACCTGGTTCAAACTTCCGGTCCATCAGCATTTCCCCACGTCCCAGCAATTTCCCATTTTCTTACAAGCCGCCGATTGCATCCGTTCAAGCTAAACGCTCCTAATGTACACCCTGTTACCCTCGCCTATCAATTACAAAGCAGTATTCCTCCTAGTTGTTCCCGAGCGTGTCGAAACGGGCGATTCTATGTCCGCGGAGATTACAAGAATCAGGAATCGAAACGAGACGGGGCAAATTCGCCGTGGGATAGCGTAATGGGTCTTGTTTCGTATAATTTCCCGGCGGCGCGCGTCTTGGGCCGGCATCGGCGCGTATTTAAAGTCGCGGTTGCGTGTGCAATCACGGCTTTATGGTTGCACGGTGGCGCGGTAATAATGCACGACGCGATACGTAATCGGAAGGCGGCTCATGGCAACGCAAAAGTGGCGAACCAGTAACACCCGAGTCTGTTCTTCAACCACGTAACGTCTTGTAGAAGTTGTAATAGCTGGCTGGCGCCGACATCGGTTCCTCATCCAAGCAGCAGGACCTCTATCGGGCATTTACGGCGTGCCGATCGCGTCAAGGTACTATAGAAATGCACGGTTACATCTTTTTCTTTCAAGAACTGACTCGACCATAACTCGACGAAGTCAGAGAATCGATATTACGAGACTAGGCATTTCAAATGAAAACTATAAAGGACTGTAAAAAAAATTGCATTTTCAATAGTTGTGTCACTTTCCGCATGGGTATAGAGCATACACCAGGCGGTGGCTGCCCGGGTACCGGTCGCGTGTTGTTTAGAGCTCGAACTTTTACCCGGGTATATGAGATACCCGGGTATCCGAGTACCCATGAGATACCCAGGTAGAGCAAAACTACCCGGGTATCTCATGAGATAGCCGAGTATCCGGGTACACGGGTAGCTCATACGACAGCCGTCGTATGGTACCCGAGTATCTCATGAGGTCTCACAACTGGTTACGAGAACTACTCTGAGAGAGTATTTTCCACAGCTGTCAATATCGTTACTTCGAAACGTACGTGTCTATTGCCGGAAAATGTAGACTTGTTGGTATTTTTACATAAAAATAAAAATGCCTAATTTCATAATTAAATAATTGACTTTTTAACTATTCCCCCTAAAAACACACGAATTGCTTTGTAAACAATGCAAACGATTTTTATTTTGCATAAAGATCCGCAGTCTATTCATGAGATACCCGGGTACTCGGGTAATTTTTGTTTACCCGAATACTCGGGTATCCGGGTAACGCTGTTTACCCGAGTACCCGGGTACCCGAGTAATTTTTGTTTACCCGGGTATCTCACGGGTAACCCGGGTACCCGGGTATCTCATAAGTCACAGCTCTAGTGTTGTTGGCAAAAAGGTGGTTCGGAACCCACCGTAATAAAAAGTAGGTCCCGCTAAAAATTAAGCTGAAATAGGGCAAAATTTGGCGTTAGAGAGAGTGGAGAGAAGGGAGATTGGTAAATGGATTTGAAACCCTGAGGGGACCAAATATCATATACATACATAGTTGCGTCACTTTACTCTTCTCGTTATAATACTAAGCAGTGTCACCAGATTAAGAATCGTGTCCCCACTGTACCATTCACTTCTTAGACGCTGTTCCCCACGCTTCCGCCTCGAAAGCTGATCTTACAGAAATTTCGTCCGCTAATGAAACAGCTGATCTCTTAGCTAAAGAGGCTTCATCCTTTAGCACTCCTTGTATTCCCTGCATTCCTTTCACCGATTGCTTCGAGTCTTGTCGTAAAATTATGTTCGACAATACTCTAGCCTCCATAAAAGCCGACGGTCGTTTCAAGGGTAAATACTATTTTCAGAAATTTTTTAGTGAAAATCGACTTCCTTGGTTTTCACAGTTAAACTTATCCCGAACAACTATTGTCACTATCAACAGGTGTAGATCTGACCACTGTCATCTAGCTTCTTCTCTGGCTCGCATTGACTTTATTGATGATCCTAAGTGTAGTTGCATGGAGCAGGACGAATCACTGAACCATGTTTTGTGGCAGTGTAACTTGTACAATGAGGAAAGGCTTAAATTAATTAATGGATGTCTCCATATTAATATCAAGACCTGTCGTTATATACTATCATTTTTAAGAGCTGCGGACTTAAAGTATAAGTGTTTGTTTATACCGTTTCTAACATTCTTGTGTCTTTGTTATATCACTTATGTTTCTTCAGTGTCCTGTTCTGTTTTGTGGTTTTTGTATTTTGTGCTGTATGTATTGCATTCTATGTATTGCATTACAATTATGTTGAAATAAATCTCATATGAGATTTTCTAATAAAAAACAAAATTTCGTCCGCTGTATCATATCGAACACGATGGTATTTATCGTGGCGTTGTTACCCCCGTGATCCCGAACAGAAAAAGAGATCGTCTTCGCGGTTATGCGCCCAGAAACGATAAGGTAACTAGACGCTGCCGGCTGACGTACGAGAGGAGCCGCCGCGGCAATGACTCGTAATTTATCAGACGCGGTTCACGGCACAGGGGATCGACGCGATGACCTTTTCCATACGTGCCACCCATCACGATCGCACCTATATTTATTGGAACACCCACTACTTGCCTGGAAGCTTTGTAATTCTAATCGCGCGTTCACCGGTCCCGACGCCACATAATTCGCGGACGTATCCGGCTCAGTGCATTGACAGTGATGTTAAAGTAAACTCGCGCTCGAAGGTACTTATTTATCGGTGTCAGGGGGGAAAGATGGAATTGCACATGTTTATGATAGGTTGGATAATCTGGACGCGATAAGTTGTACAAATGTGTACACACAATATTACGGCTCGGGAAGTCATTAGCACTTCTAACGCTGGAAGTATCGAGCACTAAAAGCAACCTGGCTCATAATGGCCTATAATAATTATCGCGTTTATTGAGACGTCGCTATTCGTTGCAATAAATCCCTTAATACCTAGTCCCCACAAAAACGTGAATTTATGAATGATTTTAGCTGATACTCGCGGTGTTGACTGAATAAAAACAAATGTGAATCTAAATAGTGGACATCGATATTCCGACTCGTTAATCCTCGACGCACAAAACACAACTACGAACATGTAAGATTAACTAATATAGCGTTGAGGAACGAATTAAACGCTCCATAATAATTTTATTAAAGCTTCCATCGAGCTGTCTCTGACAGTCCATAATCCGCGTGTACCGTGTAATCTCTAATAATCATAAAATCCGCAGTTCAGTGCTCGCGAACACACTGTCCGGCAACTAAGCCCAGTAAATTGTCCCGACAAATGAGTCTATTCGTGCATTTGTACTTTATGTCCAATACATGAATCATCGATAGTAACCGGAGTCCGTGTACATACTACACTTTCTCCTTGCGTCGACGATGAAAATTTCTGTTCGCGGCCGCGTCGACGTGGCACTAATTTATCAGAAAGTAAATTTATAGTATTTGCACGGTGGTGTTAAAAGCGGCTCGAAGCGCGCGTGCACGGTGCGCGCGTTTCGAGCATTCCAGCAGTCCGCTGGTAAATAAAGACTTCGCTTTCGAATGCGTTTATAATGGCTGCGAACGCGCGCGATCGACGCGGCGCGGCGTGGCCCCGCGCCGCTCTTTTCGATCCCCGCGAGTGAAATTTTCGAACGAGGTGCCGGAGAAGAGGTTATGTAGATGAGATAAGTTAAGTACAGGTCCGCGGCACTGAGACAGGACATGAATAATACGGTCGTCGACCCATAATTGTCTTGCACCTTCTGGTCAGGCAAGATCGTTGCAATGCAACCTCCTGCGTCCCAGATTCCCCCATAATCGACCAGAAAACGAAGAAAAATTCTCTACGATGCCGAGGTGTGCACCCGGAGCGTCCTCGAACGCGACGCTAGATCGTTCGATTATTGTGCTCGATGCCACGGACTTTATTCAAACTCGAGTCCTCTCGAACGATTTATATGCACTGTATTGAGTTTAAAGAATATTCAAAAATTTATCACACGAGATTATATATAATGAAATAAAAATAGGTACTGCACTCTTGCCTACCACGAATAAAATGAGATGCACGTTTTAACAGTTCATTATGGCGTTAATTTCAAGAGACTTTAAGGAATATTTTAAAGCAGGATCATCTCAGAGTAAAATTTATAAAAGTCATTTTCCAATACTGACGAAATAAGTTTTGAACGATAAAGAAAATTGTTAAAATAAACCAAACGTTCCTGCTTGTAAAATTGAGGAAAACATTCATTAGTACGGCCTGTTAGAAAGTCGGGTGAATATTACAAAAAATTTATATCACTGTCCGAACCTGTGCGCTGATACCATCGCATAATTAATTACAAAAACGGATTCGTATTTTATAATTGAATTTGAAATCAGCAAAATGATGACTTAAATCTCTGACAGACATCGACCGCAAAATATAACGATCTGTCGCGCAATGATCAACAGCGACCCTTGCGCGCCAGCGTGACGAAACATCCCGATTTCTCAAACGAGATCCGCTAGACAAAGTGTGCGGTGGTCGTCGCGGAGAATCCTTTGAAATCCGACAATCCCAAACGAGTCTTAAGGAAAAGCATCCGTCACGCGGAAGGAACGGAGAACGTTGACTCACAGACAGAAACTCGGCGGCACGGCATCGAGTAATCCGGGTTTCTTGCGACCAAGCATAAATCAACCGCGTTGCATCCCGGCGAGCATTGTTTCGCGGCTCGCGATGTATTATTGATGGCGATTCTACTCCGGGCTGTTAATCTGCGGCAGGATCGCGAACTAGCCGCGCGTATGGTCCGCAGAAGTCGTGGCTGATTTACGGCTAATTAAGGTTAACAAGCCGTTTAGTCTATTATTAAGCTGACGTTTAAAGGCCGAAATCCTGAGGCATATAAATTAGCCTTTCGGTAAGGGGATGTAGCAGAGGCGAAGGAACGGGCGACGGCGTTTTGTCCGCTGTGCAATCTCACCCCCCTCTGAGAGCTCTAATCGGTCGACATATTTCCAAATTAAAGACCGGCCAATGGGGTCGCCGGGTCGTTCATGCTGTGATTTTAAATGGTGAATCTACCGGCGACTGTTTGTTTCGAGATTTGTTACGGCCTCCCTTGAGAATGTCTCACCCTCGGTCCCCTCTGTTACAAGCAGCACCAGTGTCGGAATTCTCCGCAGAGATCGAACCCGATGATCGATCCCGGACCCCTTCGACGCCTCGTTTAGGTCGGAGGTCCCGACTTAATGACAGTCGTAACAAATGAACGGTAATGTCATAATCGAATGCCGGTGAACACTGGCAATTTCGTCGCCCCGATCTGACTGATGAGCGGTTCGCTGCAACCGAAGCCAACGAGACTTGTCCTTTCATCGCCCAACCTATGGACGCGAGCTACGAACCAATTCACAGTGGTCCTTTTTATTGATTTAGCTGGCCAGAAGTTGATTTCAAACATTTTAGTATAGTTTAATATTTGAGGGATAATGTACTAAAATTTTTTTATATTATTTAATGTACCAAACTATTAATGGGTACAGAGTACAGTAGAGCCTCGCATATTCAACTAGGGGCACAAAACTGTTCTGATAGCAGAATAATCATCTTTCTGATGGTAAATTTCATTCATTTATTTCTTGTGTAATAATAGTTTCCGCCTTCTGCATCTGCTATTACTGTTTCGGTTTACATACCAATATTTCAGCGTACGATACCGGTAATAATATCTACATCTTCCTCATATGCTTAGTTAGACTTGTCATGTCTTATACGCGTTTTCCTCTAAGCTTCTGCTCCGCAAATGCCCACACATCTCCTACGAGATTAGCATCTAGAGATTGAGATAGTCAGTCTAATATCGTTCACTGCACGTTCAGAGTAATACGACAGCAATTCTGAACAAAATTCCGGAGAACCATATTCTCGTGTCTCTCGTACAGATTTACGTCAAGATACAAATGTAAGCACCGAACAACGAGATACGACTTCGACTATTGAACAATAAAATTGAAACTAGAATGCAAGTCCTATCTTATGATTCAGTGTTTAACATACTTGACGCAAATCTGGGGACGCTGGTACAACCTTCGAGAATGTGTCTCTTTCTGAATTTTGTTTAAAACTACTGTCGTATCACTGTGAACTTATTCACTGGCCCACGGAGTTCTCACAAAAACACCATTGACACAGCGGATACGTCGTTGCGCAACAGATTCTGAATCGAGCCACTTTGCAGAAAACCCGGTTATGGCCTAATCGTATTACCGTGTCTCTGTCAGAACAGAAGAGATTAGATCGTGGAAGTATACGGTTGACGGTATCGAGGGTGACCAAGGATCGTCGATCTGGACGGTAGATCCTTTGGCAGGGAACGTCAGAACAGAAAGGATCTATCCGACTTGTACGCGTACATAAGTACAAACGATCCATCGATAACGATCGACAGTTGCTGGGCACATAGAGCATGCGCCTGGCCGAGAGTGCCATTAGTATGATCTATACCTCTGCTTCTGCGGCTACCGATCCCTCAGATCTTATCTGTCGGCGTGGCTGGGCCTGTCTTTCTCGTTCCTGTGGTGTCTCCCCGCCGGGTGGAAACGAACGGGGGCCCCCAAGGATACTTTGTGCCCCGCTTATAGTACCCCGGGCCTTACTTACATATAGATTGCTTCTCATTTCTTTCGCCCGAAATATTGCCAATCGTAACGGACTCGCGGGGCCCACGAAATTGCATTTGCATACGGAGCAGATTGTCCCGTTCCACGTGCAAGGAGCTTCGTCCTTGGTGGCAGCTCGCGTCCTTTGTCCCCTTTCTCCTCGGCCCTTTCTCCTCGCTCGGCGAAATGAGTCGTCGAAAAGCGCGCGTCATTATCGACCAGGCCGCAAACAGACGAAAAAGCGATCGGCAACGGTGAAAGGGAACCAGGTCCAACAATACCCGCCGAAATGGTTCTATTGAACTTCAATAGTCGCTGCACTCCCCCTTCCTGCAACCCGCGACGTGCTTGATAATTATTTAAAAATTAGTGCTCGCTACACCGATCCTCTATCCGCCGATTTATCTCGGTCAGCTCGGTCCTCCAACGTTGGACGAGTGCCTCGCATGTCCTATTAGGACGATAACGCCTAAAAGCGGCCCTACAACTCGTCTCCGCGTGTCCCTTGTTAAAATATTTCTTCGCGGTTTTTGTGCCAGCCCCGACTCGCGATAAGTTCCTTTCCTCCCAGTACTTCTCTCTCTCCCTTTTCGTTTTTTCTTCTCGCGACTTGGTCGCGAAGACAGGAGTCCCGATACCTCGACGTTCGAATTCATCATTCGATTTGGATAACAAGATCGCCATGGACGTTTACCATTATTCGTCGACGGCGAGGCGAATGAACGTCGAAGGGGTTGAATATTCCGAAGCGTTATCGTCGTTAATCAACGTAATCAAGCGGCCGCTCGTTGCAAATAAATCGGACGGACGTATTCGGTGAACGGCCGTTGAAGACGAGAGCGAGAGAAAGAGAGGGTGAAGGGAGGTAGAAGGTGGTAAAAAAGGAGGCGAAAAAGCGGTGGGAAGAAATGCTCGCTGCTCGTGATTCACTTCTGCCAACTGGTTCCGTCTGATCTCTTCATGAAAGGGAGGTGGGTCCACGTTGTCGATGGTTTTCGGCGATACCGGCGGCCACCGTGAATGTCAGATTCATCGATAATTTCGTACCGGACTATTTGTAATCGGTATATATTCACCTGTCGATCCGTCAGTTTCACCGGGAATCGAGATACCATGCGTTCCACTTCTCGCCAGGCCTGCCAACACTCTACGTAAACGCTCCGCTCGAATATAAGCGTCGCGACGCGTTTGGAGCCGACCGACGACGCGACAGCTAGATCTACGATCGTATTATCGAACTGGTCCCATCGACCCTGACGGACGGACTCGATGACACCCGGGATTATATCGTTTCACCGAACCGAACGACCAGTAGTAGAGCCCTTTCAGAATCCTAATGCACGTTGCTCAACTTGGAAATGGATGATTGAAAAGTTCTATACCAAGTCGATCTAGAAATAAAAATTTTTGGTGTTTTCTGTAATGCATCCTATGCATCTTCTTCTTCATAATTATAGTTTCTGTAATATCATAAATGCATCTTATGCATCTTCTTCTTCATAATTATAGTTTCTGTAATATCATAAATATTGTAACCTATATGTGGTGAGTAGACAGCAGATTTTATACATTCATGAAAAAATGAGTACGTGTAATTTAAAATAGTAAAAACTTTAAAAGAATTTAGGGGTATATTATTTTCAACCTATTAAACGCGTTAAGAAAGAAAATCAATAACTATTTTACTCCATTTTGTTGCAATTTAGGCAGAAAATGTTTATTTTGCATAAAGATTCGCTCTCATAAATATAATTGAAAAATTGGTCTGAAACCTGTCGAACGAACGAAACGAGACGAGCCCGTAAGTTTTACTGTTCCACAATATTTATATACGACGATAATTGCAAGAAGTATCTAACTGCCAGCATAAAAATCTTCTTCTACATAATAATTTTAAACGAAATGATTAACTTACTGCGCCGGTAATTAATGTGTTAAGACAAGTGTGAAGAATGTAAAAATTTTTGTTAACTTCTGAACACCCGGTGCATCGGGCGCAGAAATTGCATAACATGATAATTATCAATTATTTTTGACACGATGTCACCCAGTGCCGAGGATCGAGCATGTAACAAGATACGCGACAAAAGGACACGTTTGAAGTACTCTCACGGACCACCGTGACGCAAACGTCCGTCAACTATCATAACATTTTCGAGGAACACGTGAAGTAACAGCCGACACAAAGTTTAAGGTAAATTCTCGTAATAACGGGTGACATTCCGAAGATGACCCGCCCACGTTGAGCCTCGAAGAATTCGGTGCCTTATACCGGATCAGTCGATCGACGCATGAGCCGGACAACAGAACTGTATCCCGCCTTATTAGATTCGACGATAGAGATGAAGTGAACGCGATTATGGTCGCCCGTTGGACCGTATAATTACGTCTGTCAAAACATCAGCCTCCGAGAGTCGCCTTCATTGGATCATTAGATATTTGCGTTAGATAGAAAACTGTACAAGAGGAAAAAATAAGGTTTCTCGGGGCACGGTGCACCGTGAAACCTTTAATTATTTTTTTAACGGCATGAACCCCGTGAACAAAAGGGCTCACCAATGTCACGGTCATCTCCGAGAAGAGAGTCCCGAGCAATTCAAAATCTGTCCCCGGATATTTTTACGGTCGTCCGTTAAGTCTCCACGCTTATTTTTCGTTTCTATTCGGCCGCCTCGTCTTCCTCCACCCACTCGCCTACTCTTCCTGCACCTCCCTTCTGCTGTCCGGTATAATAATTAATGACCGCTCCTACAAGGAACGCGCCGCCACCCAAGCTCCATTCTTGCCGACCGCAGAAAATAATTACGAATTCGAAAACGACTGTTATTAATTCGCAATTCCGACGCGGCGGTACACACTTGCGGGAACGGGAAACTGAGATATCAGTGGGCAAATGGAAATATGCAACTTGCAATTATACTCAGGAATAAAGCTTTTTGGTAGCCGAAGGCGTAAATAGTGCGAGGCATTATAAATCATCGTTATAATTATACAGTCGACTTTTGTAAGAAGCGTTTTAATGATTTCGATAAGTTTTAGCTGTTCTGCGT
Organism: Lasioglossum villosulum; assembly: GCA_963971365.1. Taxonomy (NCBI): domain Eukaryota; kingdom Metazoa; phylum Arthropoda; class Insecta; order Hymenoptera; family Halictidae; genus Lasioglossum; species Lasioglossum villosulum. The sequence goes on along the minus strand of OZ020495.1, from coordinate 12,809,172 downwards.
TTCTTATCTGCTCATTTTTGTTACGAATGCGTTAAATCCGCATCCAATTGTATGGCGATAAATGTCAGTATAACAAAAGTGTGAAATTTCAATATGGATCAGTGAAACCAGATCAATTTCCTAAAACTCTTAACAGAAGAAACATATCTTCATATGTCTTCTGTTTCATACAATTGACGGAAGAAGTTTTTATTTTGCACTAAAATCCGCAGTCTAATTGCACGCACTAAATAATACTAGTTTCCAGAGAGGACGTCTGAAATGAACTAAAAAGGTTAACTCTGTCGGAGAGGAATTTTCGAAGATCCTATCGACCTTGACCGATAAAAGTATTTTCCATAACGACGACGGAGGTGTTCATAAGAGGGTGCACGTTTTCCCGGCCAGGTTAAAGAATAAGGAGCAACGAAATGTAAGACAGGAGGCAATTAGTGGGACGGATAAACGAAAAGGGCACGCTTCGATGCACGCACGGGCCGGGTTAAAGGGAAGGCCTTGAGACCCGGTTCACCAAACAAATGACTCGGTTACATGCTACACATTCGCAACGGTCCATCGTTGATCTCTCAGTTTTCTTTTCATCGTCGCGACTGCGAGTCAGCTCCGCCATTTTAATGGCTCCGTTGCCCGCGCGAACTCGAGGATGCGACAGAGACGGACAAACGGCGAAAGACGGGGAAATAAAAGAAAATAATATGAGTCAAGAATGGTGAAAGAAGCAAAGAATGGTCTGTTATTATACGTGCGGCGTGAACATAGAAAATTACAGGACGATCGAGAGGAAAAGAATAGAAATCGGAGAAATAAAGGAGGAGATGCACAACGAACGAAAAACGTCATGCAAGAAGGCGTGGTGGGGTGTGGTTAAATTTGTTTTGGGGGTTGGTTCCTCTTGGATTTATATTTCATAAATTATGCGAGAGCTTTTGCCCCACCGACGTTCCAATGAATACCTCGACTACTAGGCAGTAAAGGGATCCTAAATACTTTTAATCATACATAGTGGTTCGTGTTAATTATATTTAGACTATGATACTTAAATCTCCCTCGAGAATGTTTGTTCATGTAAGGGTGGACATAAAGAAGTAACGTTTTTATTGTTTCTAGTACGACAATTGTTATATGCAGACTGTAGATATTCAAGTTCAAATTTTGAGAGTGTACATCTGAATGCATCTTCATACAAGCGTATCAAACTTCAAATAATTTGTGTTTCGTTCAAAACCGAAGACATGACCTTCCCACAGTCAGCAGATTAAGTCTTCTGCCCCCACTCCACCTTCCCCTCCTATGACGTTATTCCTCCATACTTCCGCCCGTCACGTGACTAATTCGGCACTGGGAGAGAGAGGGTAACCGTTTTCCCTCGTTTCGAGTTAATTCCCCTGATCTGCGACTCTGGACGTTACACCTACACAAATTTCGTTCAACCAGAGGTGACTTCGAGAGGATCGAAGTCGAAGTGGTTCATCAGACAGACGGCGTTCTCCCACGGTGTCGTAGTGCCGTTTCGTGTTAGAGTCAAGGTGAGAATGTTCTGGGTCTGTGGAAGAATCCGGCGGGCATACAGAGGAGGGATCCGCGGAGCCCGGTTGTCCGTATGTCAACAAGCGTCTATATAAGTTGCGACCGGTATTGGAGAGGTCTTCGACAGGAGAAGCGTTTAGCCGGTGTAAAAGGGCCGCCGATTAGCTTATCTCGAGATAGAGCCGCAGCTGATTGGTGAAGTCGGCTTATCAACCGGCCACTTAATCGTCTCGCACGGTGTCGGCACGACTGATCCCCCTTCGAGTTGTGAATCCGATTAGGTATGCGTTTTATATCTCATTCGGGATTCGAGGGGCGCGCACGAGTCGGCACAGTGTGTGCGGCTCCAAATGGAGCATGGCCCTCTCGGGTTACCCTTAAGAAGCTGCGGTTTTAATTTGAATCTGTAACGTGTACCAGGCGGTTCCGTAACCATATATGGAAACGATCCGTCAGTGGCGTAAGTAGAATCTTTTATTTCCCCCCTCCCTCCTATCCTTTCGGAGACCAGACGATCTCTCAGATAACTAAACGTCGTCAAAGGACTCGGGTTTCCATGGCAATATCTGTGTTTCAACGGTGCATCAGATTCCATCGGATCCCGAAACCGCGGACCGTCATTTCATCGAGAAATTTAAGGACTGTGTCGGAATCAGACCGAAAGATCGGCGAAACCTTAATTATTGCCTGACACCGGTGTATTTTTTTACACAATTCATTGCTGCACAATATTTTTAGGTTACACAAAGATCCGTAGTCTATTGATCATCAAGCTCCAAAAGCCATAGTCTACCAAGAAAGTGTGTAAACTCTATTACACTGCATTTTACTGTGAAACTTACGTGATTTTTATGCTGCAAACACATAAAATCCATCATGCAATTACTGCAATACAAAACCGATTTCGACGTCCAAATAAAACCTGATAATCATTTGTTCAGAATTCTTATTACAAGGTGTCCCAAAAGTCACTAGACCTTTTAAAATTTAAATTTGTTTATAAAAGAATAAATGAGAATTTTTTAAAAATAGGTATACCATTTTAAAATAGTTAATGACTATTGGACCACTTTGTATTATTTGTACACCTCAAATTCAGCTCTGGAGGTATCCTGTATCCAGATACCTCGTATAATCTTCGCCCAAAGGATTAAAAAGACTGATACGAGCTGTATGCTAGATGGGATCGAGACTACGCCACTGTCTATTGTGTATAAAAGATCCTGGTGATGCGAAATGGACCTTTCTGGGCCCGGATTCGCTTTTTCACCTTCCCCCGCGGACGACGACAAAGAGAAAGGCCGTGGAAACATCACATCTTGATTGTGCCAGATGAAAACTACCGCTCTTTTTTTATACTCCGGCGAGAGGAATTTTAATTTTCTCGAGAAAACAAAAAACTGGTTCTACCGGCCGAGGACGCTGCCGAAAGAAGGGGCCGGGTGCATCCACCGGCATTCCACCCACTCGAAGCTTCTCTCGCTCTCTCTCCCTCTCTCTGTCTCTCTCTCTCACTCTCTCTCTCTCTCTTCTTCTGGAAAGAGCAGAGTGTTGGCTGCGTCTATGACATTCCACCCACTGTTTGGTTTCTAACCAAAGAAAAGGAACGACACGTGTCAAATGCAAACACGTAGAAAGTCGAGGCAGAACTGTCAAGAGGAAGAGCATTCGTGAGCTTCCATGATCGATCGATTCTTCGCTCCGGAGGATAACGTAGAGACACCTTGTACGATTTGTATAATAAATGCAGAATATGCGGCACCACCTCTTCTACGGAAAAACTCGACGACTTCGTGAAACCAAATTTATTAATATTATTATTTTGTCCTTCGTCATGCTGCTGCACAGATTTATTTCTTCAAACGGAGTCCTTTGTTGAGGAATTTATTTTATACACTGGTATATTCGACACTAATTGCACTTTAACAGTTAAGGTCTTAATCGATTAATTGTAACTCCATAGTGATATAATAAATATAAATAAATCGTTTTACAGGGGGTTGAAAGAATAATTTTTCTTTAGAACAAAAATCGAACGCGTATATGTATAACTTTAGTAACGAATCAACTGAATTGATGGAAGGAAAAATAGCAATTGTTCTGTGCTCGAAACTGGAGTCAGAAGAAACGCGCGACGAGCACAATAGGGGCAGAGTAAAAGCGTCGCTGTAATGAATAAATTTAGGCTTGAATAAATTTCGAATGATTATTATTCGAACCCTCCCGCGTCTCGGAATTATCCGTGCAAGTCTTTTCACGCATAATTCGACAGTTCTCGGCTCGGTCCCTTCTCCCTTTTGCATAATGAACGTGTAATTACGAAATAATTACGATGTTGCGAGAGAAAAAGGAAAACTGCAGTCGTGTCCCGAGGTGAACACCGACGAAAAATCGGCTTTTTCGTCGTTTTCGCCGTTTTATCTCCATCAGAACATTTTCGTCGGCAAAGTGGTCCAAGAAGGGATCTCTTTCTCTCTCTCTCTCTCTCTTTCTCTCGACGTCGTGTCTCCACGAGTGGCTAACACGGTGAGCAGGACTTCGTAGGCTTGTCGCGCCATGATGAATCGCCAATTACCATACGACCCGTCACTCATGCTCTTTTCCATCCCTCTCCGTAGCGTTTCCCGCCCAGCGTCTTTACGACAACCTTGGTGACGCCAATCATGCTCGACCAACGGCTACACGTTGTAATATCTTCGTCTATTCTTAGAAAAACGTCCGATCGCCGCAGGCGACAATTCATCACGCGGTAATCACGCGGCGAGTACCAAGTGCTCGCTCGGGCTTTCCTTGTTATAGTTATTGCCATTCGAAATGTGTAGCGTTCAGTTTGTCGGGGAACGATTTACACATGAACATTCTTGCAGTGGACACTTTTGGTTATCCCGCGCCGAGAGGCCACAGGAGAGAGTGCAAAGAATGTCCGGACGGATTGCAATTTAATGACATGTTGCCTTTACGAGTCGCGTTATACTTGCCTCGCGTCACTAGGGTCCTAATTCATGCGACGAAATGTCTTCCGACGCGTCCGACTTTATGACAACGTATGTACTTCCTACGTTACCGAGTCTTTGGTCGACTTCAATCAGAGAATTCAATTAAAGTTTTATAGTATATGGGTAGCGGAACTTGTTTCTCAATATCGAGAAAGTGTGGTGTTATAAAACATTTTAACTGTATCGGGCGAATAATGACGCGGTAATGGCAGCCATCATTTCCGATGTTTCTACACACTGATTTTCGAAGTTGGAAGAACCCCCTCGCGAGATTTTATATTCTTATAATAAAATCAGCGCTTGATACGTAATTACAGGTATATTTAACTTCATCGGATATTTAAATGTATGCAGATTTCCGAGGAACTGCTTCATTAATATTTATTATATTTGCGATCTGTGGATTATTCTTGACGTTCGATTACAGTACGCTTCTGGATACACAATCTCAATATGTATATGTTTAGTTAGATTTCATTATTACCATCGATCGTCGTAGAGCGAATTATTGCAATTTAAATGCACCATTTGATCCTCCGATGGCGGTGTCTGGACCTATTTTGATAAAGAGTGACAAAATCGTCATTCAATTATTTAATCCCCTCAGAAAAACAGGAAGAAGACTGTCTAAAAGAAATTCTTACCAAAATATGATTAAAGGAATTCACAAATAATGCTACGAATGATTCTATGCTAATTTAATTATGAATCTGGACTATTATACTAGAGATGAATTTAAAATACTGATTTCATTTTGTTGATAAATTAAGTAACCAATTGCAAGAACTCAAACTCCAGTTGGCAGCATACATATACAGAAATATTAATTGCTAAACCAAACATTAACTCCAAGAAAAACTATAATTTCAGAACGTATATAATAACCACGTCCGTCAGGGAGATCCAGGTGCTCGATAAAAGAGAAAATACAATTAGACACGATTATCTGAAAGATTGCACCAAGTGTTGCACAGAGTGTTCTGTAACGGCGTTCGGGGTGCGGGTTGTCAGGAAAGCAGCATCCACGTCGATGAATATGCGGAGCACGTACGTAGTATCTCTCGATCGGCGATGTTCGCGTGTCATAATGTGGGGTTTCGATCGTGATCGAGCAATCTTGAATTACACCGGGTATTCGTCATTAATCGGTGGTTGGTCACATCTGAAGGGGCCCGGGGATAGCCGACAATTTAAGGGGATGCAGGCCGCGGATTCGTGTCGCGTTTGTGTTCGTTTTGTCCGTCGTCAGTCCGTCGCCCGGCTTTTTCTCGCGTGACGAGGCCATTGCAGAGGGGCTCGAGAGTGTGTCTCGGTATAACGCGCGCGGCTCATACGCGCACGGGGACCTGTAATTGAAAGCTGTTACGCTCGGTATTTTATGGCTTTGTCCTCGGGGGCATGCAAAACTCGATTCTTAAGGTCCACCGACGCGGGACCGATGGGGGACCGATGGTGGACCGACGCGACGTGGCCGGTTTTAAGTAACGGACCACGAAAATACGTGCCTCCTAATTAAATCCGACTAAATTCATCAAAATCGTCGTTAAACCAGCTCTTCTTGGCCACCTATCCCTCGGGGCGGCAGCCCGGCATCATCCTCGCCTCGGTCCGCGCGGATCCTTAACGATCCTTTGCCGCGAAAACGAGATTCCGATCTGTCTAATTGCTGCTCGGCACCGTGGCCGAAAGCCGCAGCGGGAATTCCGATACGAAATCGTGACGCGATACGAGGAAGGTCGTTCGAGCCGTTCGAGCTCGTAAATTACACAAGGGAATCGTTCGTACCGATCGACACACCGCGGGGAAAGAATCGTTGGATCCGCGAACGGTCAGACGATCGAATCATTGCTCGTAATGTACTGCTTTATAATAAGACCGCAACTCGAACTATTCGAATAAAAATGATAAGAAACCTAGGCATTTATAATTTGTTACAAGACAAAATTTAAATGTTATGGTATAAGAGTTAATACATTTAATTAACAAATTTCGAACGACTACAATTTAATTACCAGTGAACATTACAAATTATCATCATGAATAATGGTTACTGACAACGGAATAAAATTCTAGTTTATTATATCGGTTACCGGTAACCGAAGCAATATTAATCATTTAAAATGGTTTTTCGTAACCGGGATATTAAAAATTAATAATTTCGAGTCACTTTGTTTTTCGGTAAATTTCTTAGAGATTTACGGATGACTGGCATTCATTTAAATAAATATTAATTTTCATTGAATAACTCTCTCTCTAGCTACAACACGAAGATCTTATCATTCTTCCATCGTTTTCACGTTTCGTTGAACTGATAATTTGCAAATAAAATCAAAATCATCTGCGTCTTATCTGAAAGAATCATTTGTGGAGTGCAAAGCCACTTTCGTAATCTGGATCTCCCATAACAACAATTTTCTGAAATCCAGCTTCCGCGTTGCACGGGCGTAACCTGTATATCCGATTTAGCTATTTTTCTAGCTCTATCGCTTTATCTTTGTAAACATTAAACTACCTACATGAATTGCTAGTGCGAACCACGCTACGCAGGAATTATGGAACGGTGTACGCACGGTTGGTTGGCTCGATAATTAGATCACCTTTCGTGACGACTCGTACGAGCCTAGGAAGGAAATGTAGTCAAACTAGACGATTAACCGATACTACCGACCAATGAAGCTGCTCCTCCAGAGAATTCGAACCAATCGTCTCCGAAGCACAATTTCTCCACCCCTTTTGCTAAACGTGAGTCGGGGGACTCCGCGGGAGCGTTTCCCAAGCGAGACAATAAGATCGATGATAATAACGATAATAAGAACGATAATATAATGGTAATAACGTCTTTATGAACGCCAGGGAAGAGTCGAGCGAGTGGGCGAGGTTATGGCTCCTTGACCTTCGAGGACCGCCAGGTTGTTCCGAGGCGACACAATCGCCGATCTGACTGTTGCTCGGACTGAACGAAAGATCGGTAGCCTCTCTCTGGCGCGCGATGCTGACTGGAAAAACGAGAGGGAGAGGTCCCTCGTGTCACGGTGAGCCGGCAACACTATGGGGCCGGAGAAGATAAAGGCCCGCTTGAAATAAAACACGAGCCGCCGAGCTGTGCCGCCAGCTAGAGCCGAGAAGAAAACGGTCTAAGAAGGAACGCAAGAAAAAGAATCTCCGAGCAAGCTCGGATACGTTGAGAGACTAATTGACGCGGAGGTCGGCCAAAAAGGAGGACTCAGCGCCCCAACCAACCAGCCCCGTAAATACCGTGACACGCGCGCAAATTAATGATCGCGATAGAAACGTTGACGTTCAGCGAATTTCGGCGGCACGTGGACCACGAACGCTATCGATCATCGAATTGTTTAGAATTAAATCGCACATCTTCTGTACATTTCAATATTTTTATTATAGCTAGCTTTTATTATCTAGCTTTTAACTGTACCTAGTATTACAACTTAACTTGATAGTCCAGTCGTCGAGGTACGTAGAAATAGATTAATCGCAGAAATCTACACGTTCGTAAAAGGAATACATATAATGAAAGGTTAATTCTTCTCGATCGCAAATTTAGATAATTAAATTTTTAAATGTTATCGGCGCCAGGTTCGATCATTTTTAGAAAAAACAACAAATGTGCAATTATAACATGTTTCTAACGTTTCGATCCCGATGTGGATCTTTTTCAAAGAAACATTATTGCGTCTGAAAAATATTTTGAATGAATAATAATGTAAGAAATTATAAAGTTAATGGAAACCTCAAAAAACTTACATGTTGTGTAAAAACTGGACAATACATTATAACACATATTACATTTTGTATTACAACTATTTAATCTTCATGGTGGCACATTTGTTGTTTTTTCTAAAAATGATCGAACCTGGCGCCGATAACATTTAAAAATTTAAGAATACATATAATGTTTATCGAATGTGTGGTTAACGATTTCTAAGATGTTAATCCTCTCTGTAGCGGAAGGGGAAGTAGAGTGGGGACACAAGTCTTCGGCGACTCTGTCCAGAATACGGATGGCAAGGTTAATGATAAAATTAATGATAAAATAAAAATCGTTTAATTTTAATTTGGATGAACCCTTCTATAGAATTGTACATTTATATTAATACCTACAATGAACAAATCGCTCATAATTAAAGAACGACGTTAAACGTATATATTACACTTACTAAACTGCAGGAAATCTGATCTATCGTCTTTTAGTTTTAGTCCAGCCCAGTTCCGTCTGGGTGACGGACCGCAAACCGCGTTAAACCAACTCAGAAATCCTCAGAATAGCGTCTTCCCGCTTTCCGACACTTACAAATCCCCTGACCACACCCACGAATAAGACCCGCGCCGAGTAATAGCTTAATCAACGATATTTCCACGAAGTTTCACAAGAGCCACTGGCGAGCTTATCGTGAAAATGCGCGGCAGGAGCGTCTCAAGAGCGTTTTTCGAGCACAGATCTGGCGCCTGACCGTTTCAGGGTGAACGCGTGAACAGCCGTGCCCGTGAGAAAGTCTGAAAACACCGACGGCGTCTAATGAAATGTTTTAATTAGGACCGATTCGGGGGCGTAGGATCGCTATACGCGCCTCTGGTGCTCGGATAAATGAGTTACCCCCGCGTCCTTTTCGGGGTCCAAGCAAATTGGAGGAGATTGGGTCCATGGCCTAAGGCAACTCGATGATCCTGGTACTCGGATCGACCCGTCACGGCCTGTGCAGTGGGAAATAGCACGTACCTTTTCTATTTGTGTCGTAACTTCGGGCGACGGTGTCGGAATTCATCGGTTCAAAATTGCCTCGCCATAACTGTTTGCTTTTCTTACGCCGTAAATATTGCTTCCCGGAAAATGCTTCTACATTCTATGCATTTCGAATGCGTCAATTTTATTTTCTATATTTTTCGTTGTGCTAATATTATGTATTAACTTTTACAGAAACATGAATTCGTTCGTATTTCCTATCCAATTTCTGATTTTTACTGGAACTTATTCTGAAAAAAATTTTGTACTGATATTTATTCAGATAACTGAATATGTACTTCCTGAATTTAGAAAAATATGAATTTCAAATTGTAAGGAGACTCGGAGGCTCGACACGACACGTTGTTATCCGTTGCTTGCTCGCAGAGAACTGTTTTATTTAACAAAAACTGAACGAAACATACATTTGTTAACAAAAGCCTTAACGACACATAAATCAATAAAACTATATATAACACCTAAATCAAAATTAATGCATTTTCAAAGAGCCTCTTGGCTTACCTCAATTACCTCCTTGGTTGGACTGAATAACTTTCTATGTAAAATATCAGCTCGTTGTTACGTTTTACGCATGGCGACGATGTAAGACAAATTACAAAATCTCGAAGGAAAACAACGTAGAATTAAATGATCGATCAGTAAGTTTATGTACTTTCAGGAACGTGTTCATGGTTTGTTTCTACGTTTAACCTATATTATTTTCTAATGGCTAATAATAATGGCAGTAAATGTAGCACCGGAAAATTCGAGGGAAGCCCAGATTTATGGACTCCGGGATTGAATCAACCACAGGGCGTTATTGTTAGCATCGGTGAAATTCTTTCCTCAGCCCTCTTTGTTCTTCAACGGAGCAACGAATCCAGTCGCCCGTCGTTAAAAGCTTTTATCGCTCCGTTAAGGTGAAGGGAGAGGCTAGTGACGCCGACATCCGGAAGAGCGTCTCCTGGTCTTTTTATTCTCGCGTCGACGGAAAACGAAGAATCGTCGAGCGAATGTGCGGCTGAGAAAATAATCCTGGAAACGCGTGAGCGTGACAAAAAGGGCCCGAACGGAGAGCCGAAAGGGTATACCCGTGAAACGATCGGTCCAAGAAATAGAAAGGTGTTAGGTTCTCGCGTCGGAATTCAACCAGAGAGTCACGTGCATCTCTTTTAGCATGTTAGCCGCCGAATCGAGGCCTATAAAAGGCCCACGAAATCGAACGAACCGGATACTTAATTAACATTTTACTCAAATTAGTCTTTCAACCTTTTCACACCTCGCAGAGCCTAAACTTAATTAATTTTCTATCGAAATTAGCTTTTTACATTATAGAAAAAATTCTACGCTGAGACATCATTTATTTTCACTTTATTCTAGCCAAATAATTATTTTACTCATAATTAACACAACACTTACTTTCGAATGAAATTTAGTCGAAGATCTTATTCGATATGGCAACAATTTCATTTTGATTACTACTTAACACTGTTATTTAATTCCAGAGTCGAAGAACGTGCATAAACCTTTTTATTCGAACATAAAAGGATCTAATGAATCTTTCATTATGATAAAAACCACGTTTACACTTCCCCCACTATATACTACTTTTCATTGATTTTATAATTGAGTGTGTTAATGTAGTCAAAATATACAAAATGTTCTTGAAGATAAACGCAATTCAGTTCGGGTGATCGAGATATTCTTTACGTATACTGTGGCAAAAAATGATCCTTCAAATAGTCCTTTCTGCTCTGACCATCCAAAAATGATGATCCTGGAGCGATAGAGAGAACTATCGGAGCAACGATCTCTGCTTTAGAAAAAACCAACTATAAACTACATATACAAGCCCTACCACAAATGCATCGACCATTTTCGCAGCCTAATACGCGACGAGCGCGCTCGATATCTTTCATTCGCGAAGAGATCTACACGACCATGGTCTAGAAGACGCGATACAAAAACAAAGGCAGCGACGCAACAGTTAAACGGTTCTCGCGCCGATTCGCGAGGCGACGAGGAAATCTTAAAAGAGAGGATATCGTTCTAAGAGGAATTCCCATGCAAATGAGAGGAATAAAGACGTCCGGTGGTGGCATCTTTAAATATTGTTGCCCGAACAAAATTACCCTAATTTGGTCTCGATACACAGGCTTGATTTCGTCTTCTTTTTGTTGTCCTTTCGTTCTTTCTCTTTTTAATTTCGATACAAACACGGGTCCCTCGTATTAAGTTACCGGAGCGGACAGGCCTGGGCCACGCGATGCAAGCCCGCGACTAATTTTTCAGCAGCTCGGCTTACAAAGCGTGCATAATACGCACCCTCGGTGCATACTCGTCGCTGCTCTGTGCAATCAGCCGCCTACCCGGGCTCGCACTGTGCAACACGAGTAACACGAACACATGGTAAACCTTGCCCAGACCGACAACTCACCGACTAATCCTTCGGAATCAGCCTCTGTAGAAACTCCGATGCGGTGACAGACGCATTCGACCGCGCGCGATTACATGTCGCAATCTGCTTAAGAACCGATTAGAGACAATTTTCGCGGATCGTTACCGTCCGACTAATAACGTTATTAAACGAAGTATAGTCTACTTCGTCACCTCTTCCGACGTTTCCTCATCACTCGCCAACAACTCCTGAACCATCTCTCGTACTGCACGCCTGTTCGCGAGTAGCGCTTTCGCAATCTGTCTATTGCGGAACTCAAATGCAGTGGATTTGACAGAATGTCTCCTCACCTGCCTCTGCGTTTAACATTATATTCTGCTTTATTAAACCAATCTCTCTAAAATTTTGTCGGAAGTATCGACCGTTTATCTGAATACTGAACAGGGGTTTATTTATAAAATGATTAATTATTCAAATATTCAGGTAACCGTCGTCCAATGTTTGCAACGCATGATTACAAATATTGCGGTAATACAAACAATAGAAATGAGGGATAGGTTGATCTGATATTCCTGACTTCGGTCGATAAGGACGCGAGGTGATCCTGAGCAAAAACATCGAAACCAGGAGCCGCTACATCTCGCGGGAATAACTATAATAAAAAAGTGGGCGCGACAATGGTTTTGGCGGGCAGCGAGTCGATGGTGGCGTTGGAGGAAGTAGAAAGTAAGATCGTGATAGTGTAACAAGTTGTTTTTTTTTGTTCTTTCTGTCTGTAAACTAGTATTGGTTATTAAAGTAAGTTTTTGAAACCACCGCATTCATTAATTCGTGAACCTAGATCAAATCAATCCTACAGAAATACAAACGAATTTATACTTATTTTTGCTGCGCTGCATTATACATTAAGAAAACTTGTGTACACACTCTAACTTCCCTTTCTACGACGATATTCCCCCACCATTCGCTACAGCCAGTCATATAACGCGTACCATCTCTATCGCGCATGTATCACAATGTCACGTGACTGATCCGGTACTGGCAGAGCGAGGGTAACTTTTTCCCCTCCATTCAAGTAAATTCCCCTCATCTGACGACTAATAGGTTCGTATATTTTCATTATTTCACCCTTCACGAAATGTTTTTCCAATAAATAAAACACTTCTAGTTATTTCTCTCGATGATAAAATAGCTGTAAAAATTATTCAACATGTATAGCAACGGAAAGTAAAGGACTGGAAATTAGTGCCGCGATCAGTATGCTCCAATTAACCTTATCCACGACGTAACAACGTTGTCATTTTCGACGCAACGCGACTCGATGTCCGCATGATCTTATGTTAAACAGAGACCCGTTTTTACCGTGGTATTCATGTACGTTCCAATCAACGCGCGAACGCGGCAATTAACTGGACTGATAAATAATTTAACAGTTAGACTGGTACAAGACTGCATAATGTACTGAGAAAGCCTGGTACGCGAGATTGTGATTATTAAGAGAAAATGATCCATTAATCAAGAGATTATTGAGTCGCGCGGCGAAACTCACACCTTCGCTTCGGTGAGTTTATTTTGCTTACCTGTGGCTCATTTCCTTGTTGTTTTTTTTTATTGTAAAAATGTAATAAAACAATTATTTTTCCTGATTTCTCGACTGTAGTCGTGCACTCACCGTATGTAATAAGATCGTATTGATAAATAATCGAATATAATATTTACACTTTCAGAACATCAAGAGTTAACAAATATGAGCACGATCGAGGTTCGAGAAAGTAAATACAGACATCTGAAACCACGAGAGCCACAGCGAGAAGACTAAGATACCGATCAATTTTACAGAAACATAGTTTTCGTGGAACGGACTCCGAAGAAGTTAATCAAGGCGCTAATTTATAGTAATCCGACTGGTAACGACCGATGTCCGTTTTCACTTCACGCAATAAAACAGGCATTCCGGCTGATTTACGAGCTCGAGACCCTAACGTATGCTAAATTATGCCCAGACTCTAAATCATAATACGATGCCATTATAATTTCGCTCCTTATACAGCAAAGTACCCAAATCGAATCGTCCGAAGCGCAAAGCGGCTAGACAAATAGTGGTCAAAGATTTAATTAGCACCTCGGCTAAAAGGGGGAAAAAGGCAAGAACGAAGCTCGTACCCGCCTCTGGAGCCTATAAATTACAGCCACGAGTTCTATGACCGTAATTTGCATCGCGCCGCGAAGAAAGTCGCGATGCGAACAGAGCGTAGTGCGCTAATCCAAACAGACGGTAGCGCGCACGTTAATCGGCAAACGAAGCTCGCCGTAAATTTCCAGGGGGAAATATCCGCCATTTAACCGTGACGGGTGCGCGAAGCTCGATTTCACGGAGAAACTCTCAATCGATGCGCCCACTACATTTGCGCCGCAGTCTGATCTCGGCCGTTTCATCCAGGTGAAAGTTATGTGGTCTGTAACACAAGAGCCTGGACGCGATATCTCTGCGAAATTCCTTTTTGTAAACACTTTATGCAAGTCGATAGCCAATCTGGAGAACTAATATACACACCCGCCAGGTTAAGACCTGTCTCCCACGTCACATAAGACATCTACCTAATCAGATGCACTAAAGGTTGCACCGTTAAAGTTTGTTTTCCTTGAAGTTTCTGCTGCATAATAGCCCAGACATTTTCGATGGTATTGAAAACTTGCATCGGTTTATGTCCTGATGTAAGCTATCATTTGGCACAAAAACAGTTCTAAAATCAAGGGACCCAAAATGAGCGAATTTTTAAATCACACTATAGGTTCTTGACAAATGCGAATTGGAAAAGACCCAATCTCCACAGTCCCCACTAGTGTTCCTTCTCGAGAATTCTTTCTCGACAATATCTCGAGAAATTTTAAAATCGGTTATTTCTCATTTCTCGAGAAATTACGGTATTTCTCAAGAAATTTATATCTGGGAAAATTCTCGTTTATTTTATATCTTATTTTAGGAAATTCTCATTTATTTCACATCAAGAAATACTCGTTCATCTCATTGATTTTATAACGTATGTTCGGAAATGAATTTTTAGTTAACTCAAATTGCATATTACTTATTGCATAACCCAAAAAATTGCAAGTAGTTGAGTTTCTACATAACCCAAAAAATTGCAAGTAGTTGAGTTTCTACATAACCCAATCTGCAGCAACATTTGGATGTTCTATATACAATAAAGCCAACATCCACACAAAATGAATTAAATTTTTCTACGGCTACAGATTTTGTTGCAAGAAAAAAAAAGAAGTAGATTGTCTCATTCTACATTAGACAAAGTCGTTTCAAAACAAAAGCGCAATGTTTCGTTTTATAAAAGTTTGGTTTCAGATGAATAAATTTATCGGTTATTTTTCCGCTGTTTTTAAAGTTATGTACATATTGGACACGAATAAACATTGAGTTAAAGTTTTTTGCTCTTTCGATAAATATTTCCAAATATCATAAGTTTTCCAATTTTTTATTCATTTTATTCAAAATTCTAGAGAATTCTCGAGAAATATAGTCTTATTTCTCATTTCTCAAGAAATGAAAAATGTTGAGAAATCAGGAACACTAGTGCCCACTTCATTACGCTTCAACAGACGTCGCGCGTCCAAGCTCTTGCGTTACTGTACATTTATTTGGCGCCGCGGATGATTGTCCCGTTCATGGGATTAGCAACGGACTCCGATTTGGATGTTCGTGCACGGTGGGCTTTGATCTCGAACGGGCACGGAGCGACGTGCAGTGCGGCGCTGAACGACAAATGACACGCGTCATTAAGAGCCGTGGTTATAAATTGCAATTACCGATCTATACGGGACGCGTGCGCCACCAACTAGCTTTCGCTCGCTCCGTTTCGCCTGTCAGAAGAAATTGAACCGCGGCGGGCCACAGCCTTCTAAACGCTCGAGAGCACAGTGGATCACCCCCGGATCTCCGGGATCCACTAGCGATTTATCGATCCGGATAATTCACGGCAACAAGGTGTCACGGGTGGAATACTTTAACGCGCGTGAAACTCGAGTCCCGCTTGAGTTACGCGACCAAATGATACCTCCGGCTCGCGTCGTTTTCCACTATTCGCATAGGTGCAATTCTCTGGATAATTATGTTACGGGATCTTCGACCCGTACGTTTATAGCACCTGTGAACATTTTCGTTTTCTTATAAATTCTTTTAAGAGAAATATTTCAGTACATTAATTTCTTAAAAAAAAAAAAATAACAAACGTTTCACATCTGAATAAATTCAGCCTGTGATTATTGGATGACTTGGTAGTCAACGAATTTTATATTATATGACTTGAAAACCTCATACTATAAAATGGTAATAACAATTATGCAATAAAACGTAATTTTGCTTACAAAAAAATTCTCGGATATATACAGCCTTGACTTTATCGCTTTTAGATGTACTTATAAGTCATAATATCTCGATTGGAACGTCGGAATTAATTTCACCTGGTGATGAAGTTTACTGTCACATTAGGAACTAGTCTCTCTTAACATGTCACATTCTAATATCTAGAATTCCATCTTCTGTAATCCTTTTTCTGCTACTAAACTTAATGAATCTATAAACCAGGTTTCCAAGGTTCGCTATAAAACTACCGGCATGTGATCTGCCAACGGGTTCCTTATTTTCATTATCGATACTGATTTAGAAAATTATTGAAGACTACGTAGGTGATATGGAGTATCGTAAAATCTCGATGAGAATATAACAAAATTCAAATGTGTATTAGTTTTCTAGAAGCAACAGATAAGCATAAGACATTATTTTTTTTTTTATTAGAAAATTTCATATGAGATTTATTTCAACATAATAAAGAAAACATAATACATTGTTGCAGAAAATAAAACTGTACATACATAGTAATATGTTAAAACATGAATACAATATACAGAAGAGATAAACCGCTCAAACCTTAAGGCCACAGCTTTTAAAAAATGACAACATACAGCGACAAGCCCTGATATTGGGTTTGGCTATTATCAGTGAAGCATCCATGGGAAGTTGAAAATTAAGTTGACGGACCTAAACAATAAATTTTGATCTTTCCCGATTGTACAAATTACATTGCCATAATACCTGGTTTAAAGTCTCATCTCCCTCTCCACAACTACATTCTGGATCATCGATAAAGCCAATGCGAGCCAGAGAAGCAGTTAGGTGATAGTGGTCTGCTCTACATCTATTAATAGTGACAATATCCGAACGGGATAAATTTAACTGTGAGAACAATGGAAGACGGTTTTCACTAAAAAATTACTGGAAGTATATCTTGCCCTTAATGAGTCTCTCAGTTTTTATATACGACATTATTCTGTCGTATTTTCATTATTTGACAACCTGAGAAATTGAAGTTGTACGAATTTTGAAATATTTTACTAACGCGTTGTCCATTATAAAAATAGTATTAATTGTTGGTGGATACATAGCTGAACGTTCCCGTTTAACAATGCGAACTGGGTCATTATGTAATTAGCTGTTCGCCGCACGGAATGCGGCTACGCGTTTCGGCAGGGGTCGAAACTATATATCATAATCCACAAGGCACCAATTTCACGGTGCGTTTGCGGGTTAACCGGTCGAAGGATCGAAGAATGGGAGCCTCGATCTTGACGCATCTCGCTTCCGTCCGTGTCCCTTTTCGTCTCGCAGTCGGATATCGATCGAGGAAATCATCGTGGCCGAGCTCTTTCTACGCTCTCTAACGTAGGCGGCGCGCTGATAATTACCGTTTTGAAATCGTACACCCGCGGACATTGATGGAACCGCGGCGTCGTAACAATAGTCGCAAACCCGATCCACGATTCATTGTCGACACTCTTTTCAATCGTAGACGTAGCGCGATCTGGAAGTCTAGAAAAAATCTATTGTTCCGGCATCACTCCCCCATATAGGGATGACTATGCACGAAACCATAGTTGGATCGTATGGGTGTTCGTGCGACGATTGTCGATACGTGTTCCGTGGTGATTGAACGACAGAGTTGCGTTTCACGCACCTAATATATCCGCGGGTATTGCTCGCCGGAGGAGTTAAAGGGCGTTTGCTATCCTGTTTCTCTTATTTTATCATTCGAACGGTTGACTGCTAGGTGTTCGGTTCTGGTAACGCGGCTAATAGAAAGCTGGAGTTATGCAGTCTTGCAAAAGAATATGTTTCTGATTGCGATATCTGCTGGCTTTTATCTTAACACTTCAGCGGAGGAAGTCTGTTAACGAGATCTTTAATGACTGTGCTGTATTTAAAGGAAGCTTAACACGCATGCGGGCTGCTTCCAACGACTTCACTGCGTTCGAAAGGATTTTAGAAAATTATTGTAATTGCCAATACACGTACTGTAAACCGTTTACTTCCTCGTCGTGATTTTATCTTCGCCATCGTTATTATATAAAATACCGTTTCATGCAAATAAGATTGCATATCGATATTCCAACGGACGATACATGAGAATTGTGCAGACACGTGTTAATAATCTTCTTGTAAATGGTAGCCTCCTAAAAACATTTATTAAATTTTATTATTCAATTTGTTGCTTTCTCGAAAAGCTTGAGATTGTTCATTTTTTACTTTCAGGGATAGGTAATTCATAAGTGAAGTGTTAATGCCTAGTTTTGATGAAGAATTAATATTTTTACTTCTAGAACAGTGTTATTTCCAAATATTTTCTAATACTATAAACTTTGATACGGTTCATACAATGTGTTAGTGTATCAGGGGATGATTACACGTCATTAGCTAAATTACACTATACGCGTATTGATTTTGAGGATGTGTAAACTCTGTATTTCCGGAAATTATAAGAACAACAAATTATTTAGAAAACTACATACATAAGGGTCCCATAGCGTCTAGGAGGACTGCATTACGGATCAGCACATAGTATGTGACTCGCGCGCGACACCGTCCCGTCAAAGTATTAAAATTCCGATCACGCTACCGCCACGCAAGAGAGCCGCGGCCGAAATATATTCCGCAATTAAAATATGAATAGAATACAAATTTCTCATTCGGATTCGAATACATTATACCGCGGAGCGGGAGCACATGGAAAGTATTCGCGGCGTAGGAGAGGACCCGCGAGATCTGAGCTCGAAAGGGGGTGAGGGAAAATCCTCGAAATCGGGCACACCTGGGCCGCTTGTCGGGTTATGTAGGTAGGGCGTGCCGGTGTGTTGGCAGTGCCAACTTGGCACAGCTTGGCGAAACGCGTAGGCAGGCCTCGTATTATGCTGATCCCTCTCGGTGCTTGCCGGCCGAACTCGCGCGCCGGAGACTTGAATCGACTTTCAGGGCTGGCTAGCTCGAGTCCACGCAGAAATACCGTGGCCTGTCGCATTGAAAACGCGCATCAAGTGACGCTGCCATACGCGCTCGCGTACATTGCCGCGTGGGCGACGGCTATAGAGCAGACCAGGTGTCGCAGGTAGCAGCGGTTGCCATTTTCCACGCGACCGACTCGGTCCGCTGCGCGAAAAATCACGAGCCGTTTCCCACGGTGGCTGTCAACGGTATGCGACTTCATTCGGATCGGGAATTCCGATTCCGCGCGGAGAATCTGTGTCAAAGCCAATGGACTACCGGCGAACGACGCGCTGACTATCCAGATGCGACGAGGAGTGGCCGAGAAGGAAACCCTCCGCGAGAATTCAATCGGAAAGGAAAGCTCAAGCCGACGATATTTCTTCCAGGAGACAGATGAAGATAACGTAATGGGAAGCTGGAAACGATGCCGGTAATATCCAGACTGAACGGATAGATAAGACCACGTTCGGGGAAGTTTGTGAATGGACAGGGCGCGGTATCGGGTTACGTGCAACGCGCGGATTTATGCGGAATAATGAATTCGAGTCGCGGAACGAAAATGTGTGCGATTGATTCCGAGATTGAGCAAACTGCGTCTGGAAATTTAGGAGACGGTGCAGATGTAGCCTTTGTGGTTCTACTCGATGATTTCTGACACTGTCGTCTCTGTTCGCACTTTTTCTTAATGTATGGTCGCGTAGCTTGTCGTCTATACTGCTTGTATGTGTTGTCGATTCAAACGATCGAAGACGACCATTGTGATTGTTGTCCGACTATCAAATATTCTCATTTTCTCCATATTCTCAATCGCTTACGACGTGCAAGGTTCTAAAAAATACTTTGATCAATTTAAGAACCTGTACCCTCGATAATGAATTCCCATCGTGAACAGGTTTTAATTTCAACATTTTCGTAACGCGTCTCTGTTGCACACCTTTACACATGTTGCTGTCAAATCGATCATCTTAGCTCTATCGACTTGGGACTTCGACTACTCCGATATTCAGTACACGTACACAATTCAGCTAGCACCGGTTTCTCAATTAAAATGTAGCTAGTAATTGCAATAAAGTTACTAAGCTAAACAATTAACCCTCCTTGGGCTACCTGGTTCGTTCATGTTCTAGACTAATTTTTCCATTATTCTAGGCTTAAAAAAAATTTTTTTAATTTCCATAGAGTCCCTACTTTGATATGCAATCGTTGCACCATCAAATATTTAAAGCATTAATGGGAAATACTAAATATTCGATAGAAAGAAATGCAAGAATGAAATTTCGTGATTGGGTGTAACTGGTAACAAAAACCGGAAACAAATTCGAAGTGCAAAGGAGAAGTAAGCTGTACGAACGAGCAGCTAAGACACGGAACGACAAACGCGTGTCCGGGGAGGCAGGCGTCCGAGGAATGCATCGACACCGTGATTATCGTAGGCGCCGGATTGACGGAGTCCACGGGGAAAACGGGAGGGTTCGACGTCCTGGGGAAAAACTTGCGGAAAGGAAGGAACAGCGGCGCTAATCAATCCTGTCCGCTGGCTCTCCCGGCCATTTAAAGTTGCCATTTAAAGTTGCCATTTTCCTGGCTCGGCGTTAACCCTTTCATTATTTCGAACGAACGCTTCCGTACCGGTTGAGTGACGTTCGGCCGTTCGGTTAATCGAAATTTCGCTCGCGGCACGACGCCCGAGAAAACGCCTAATTGCAGACGACGCGACGGGCTTTCGGAGAAAACGTCGACGACATTTTATGGTGTCGAAGCGCGCGCACCACGGTGATCGACTTGCAAATGATGGGAGAAAAGAGCGATCCTGCGTGCCGGAACGATGATATCCTTGTCGGCCGGTATTGTAACTTATCGAGATTAAACGATTACGCTGCGAGTGTCCCGCAGCCCGCGGGTAACTACGGACACACTTTTATTCATCAGTGTCACACGCGCTTCTCGCTGACACCGGCCACTCCGCCGCCTGTAAGCCGAGATCCTCGAAAAAAGAGAAAACTCGACGAGGACGCCGCTGCGTTTAACCCCTTCGTTATTAAATAAATCATTCGACCCTTTACGCCGGCCAGCCAATATCTCCGGGTTTCATCTG
Source organism: Lasioglossum villosulum (assembly GCA_963971365.1). NCBI lineage: Eukaryota > Metazoa > Arthropoda > Insecta > Hymenoptera > Halictidae > Lasioglossum > Lasioglossum villosulum. The sequence continues at coordinate 12,788,091 of OZ020495.1, read as the reverse complement.
ATAATTCCTACATTAATATCGCTAATAGACCCGGCCGACGCTTTGTCTTCCCCTAGACGCGACACTCGACACCGACATTACCCCCACCATCTATCCGGAAATTTACCGCTACCATAAGTGTCGTGAGTTATTCATCGAAACTGACCACCGCGAACTTTATGTGGGTACTATGATAGTTTAATAATAGAAGACTGGATAAATTTTTCTTTCTGGTGACCAGTTTAGAGAGGGTGAGGACCTTGAACGCGATGTGGTTGCAAAGCGTGAACAACGCTCACCGCGTCGCGTCGGCAAGCGTCCACTTCACTCGCAGAACAATCTCAGACTTCGGTAAATGTCTACTGCAACGGAGTTTCGCGAACAGAGACACGTGCATGCTTTCAACAGTAGTCACCGCTGTGAAACACTAATACGTCATTGCGTATTAACCTTCGCAATCTTTGACTCATCTGTTCGGTATAGTCTTAGAATCTGAATTAATATTCCAGGCGTTGAATTGCAAAATATTGTTGGTATATGGTTTAAAATTGGCAATTAAATTATTCGTGAAATAGATCGTTAGAAAATAATATTTAGGTCATCAAGTCGTTGAATATGAACAGTAACTTTAAACAAACATAACGTTCTTCTAAACAAAGTTTATTGATCAGAGTACATAACATTGTTTTAGTAACGAAATTATACTACGAGAAACTATACTACGATAAATTATTTATTTGAATAGTTGATCCAAAAGTTTTGTCGACTGATAAAATGAAAAACGATACTATTAATATTAAGAATTTGGTTAATGTTAACAAGAGGGAAGCGTCTTGAGGTGATGGAAAGGATTTGCATAACTCGCAGTTGTAAAATATACGAACAGCAATTTACCGCTATTAGGACTTCTTTAAAAATACTCATCTCATTCATATATTCATATATTCATAAATGGGATATCGAAAACATACTATTTCATAACTCCAGGTTCCGATTTCTTTAAAAGCGGCTCGTTCGTTTAACTCTGTCCATCGTGGCAAAAAACTATAGCGCGACACCCATCCATTACGAATAATTGGGAATAAATGGAACAGTCCGTTTTTCCCATGGTTTACACGCGATGCCCCGGGCGTGATTCCTAACCCAACCAATTATCCTTTAACGCTCCAATTTGTTTTCCAGTTATCCGGTTTGGAATTATCAAATTTTTGGAAAGGTATATGCAATCTGAAGCTGCGAGATTGGTGTCGCCATCAGTTGTTTGTTTGACTCCACAAAATAAATACCGTAGTGAAATTTACATAAAATAATTGTGATATCTAACAACCGTTTCATTAACACAATCAAAACTCTGTGCATCAATCGTATGAAACAGGAGTCAATTAATTAATATATTTACTGAAATATTGTATTTTTAAGAAACGATGTAAGACATGCGCAGAAGTTGACTCACAATAATGAAATACTTCATCGAACTATCCGCTTCGGTAGACAAGGTCTTGACGAAGTCATAAAAATCGAATTCAATTTATTAACCCTCACCATATAAGTACGTATCCGACGGGGGCAAATAATAGTGTTATATGTCATAATAAAACCTGAAATCTAAGAGTATATTGTGACTGTGACACGCGTGTAGAAAGTTTCCAGCATGAAGAACAAAATACAACTAATTCCAACTTTATAGTAACTATATCTGTCACATTAAAGTCCTACAAGGTCTAATTTATGGATCACGTTTTGAACTACCACACCGCCAGGAAAGTATGTCTTTTTGTGACTCGTTCGAATTTTAATTTTCTTGTCAGATGTTATTGGGCAGTGTGAAGTGTGAGAATCTTACACAAATCAGTGTTACGATAAACTTCGTCTTTTGCATTTTTGTATTACTAAGTTTTTGTAGTTGTAAGTTTTGTATTACTGAGTTTTGCCTGACTTTGGTGGGCATTGGTGTGTCACTGGACGTGTGAACAGTGAACGTAAAGTTTAAGAAATATTAAACTTAATAGCACTATTGAATAGCCATGCGCAACTTCTTTCGTTACGAAGGAGACACAACAGAACAATCTAGTTTTATCACAGCGAAGCTAAAAATAAAGTGAACCTCAAAAATAACGATATATGTGACTCCCAAGTTAGACAGAGGGTTAACGTTTCGTTTCGAAGAGAACCACCGAAGCGTCGCTATCAGTCATTCCAAAAAGAAAGTAAGCGGAACAGCTGCATCAAACTAAAAATTTACGTGCAACTTGAGAGAAGGTCTGAGAAGACGCTCACCTTTAACAGCAGCGTTCAGTCTATCCAAGTTCGCGAGCGTGAGTGGCACAGGTCCGAAGTGCATCACGATTCTGTCCACATGCCGACGATCACCGAATCCGTTGTCATGTCGGGCCATGAAGATGCCGGTGTAACTGCGTCGCATGTAGCGCCCGCAGGTGTCATTGAGCGCTAGATCGAGGGTGGCGTTGAGCACACCTTTGATCGCCCTCTTGACGCGCACGTGCAAGTGTCCGCCCCTGAGATCCTTGATTTTTCCGGTGAAAATATAGTCTGCCTCGCGGACCTTCTTCAGAAACATAGTATCGTTCCGGATGGCAGTGGTCAAGTTAGCCCGACAATCCAGAAGCTCGCGTGTCGTCGAGACAGCGAGTGGCAGCATCAAGCTGGTCCACAACGCGAGGAACACGATCTCCATGTTGACACGCATGTTGATAGTCACGTATTTATTCCGCAGGTGTCCACAATATGCTCTCGTTACCGATGTAACCGATTGTCCGTAATTATTCACGCGGCGTTGCGTTCATTACGTTCTCGCTTCGATTGCCGACGGTAGAAAAAGGCGGGCGGTGATTATTTCGATTAATTCACACCGTCCCGGGTCGGGGAGCGTAATCGGCGTCGAGGATCTCGGAGTGAAAATGATGGATGGTCCACGGGAAGTTCCCTGTGATACTCGGAAACTGATATCCACCCAGAAACGTCACGGCGCGGCGCTTCGAGGGCTTCGGATCGAAGGAGGCTCGATATCCTCCGTCGCGTCACGATTTGATTAGTTCCCGGCTGTCGATCGGCGAAGCATCGTCGTTCTCCAAAGAGATACCTGGCCGGTCGGGGACCGCTGAGCCCTCTAAATGGAAACGAGTCCGATCTTACGAGGCGTGTGATCTTGAGCAACAGGTTGGCGCCGTGTGTCGACCCACGCTCGCCGATTTCCAATCCGCGCGCCGTGACTCGTTTCCCGTTCCACCGTTCGTGGCAAGTGCGAAACCTCGCGCGGAGATTCGATCGCGTGATCGATAAACCGTCGTTTCGGCGGCCAGTTGTCGTCGTTACCGAGACGTTTTATCGTTACTCGGGTGCGACTAGGGCCGGCGCGCTACGATATTGTTACGGAATACGCGCGCGATCACGCACGATTTCCCGCGTCGTACCGGGCGCATCGGGCGCGAACGATCGAGCAATAAGCTGCCGTTTATGTCAGCCAATAGCCGCGCGCTTCTTCTGTTCGACCGGCTCTCTCGATCTCTCGTGAAATCAGAGAAACTCGACACGCGCAATCAGGGCGAGCGATCTTCCTCGAATCCCGACGCGCTCGTCGTCAAACGATCTACGCGCTAGTTGCTATCCACGGTTGATCGACTTTCACTGAAACTGAGCTATCCCACCGTTGACTTTTTCATTTCTTCGGTTCCCACGGAGGAGACGCTTCCACTCGCGAAACACCAAACCGGCACTAATGATCCAGTCACTGATCACTGACATGTGAAACAACTACTACGTCGGGAAAATCGCGAATTTCCACCGCGTCCCATTCGACGGCAACACGCTCGAGCGTATCGATCTCGATTTGACCGGTGTGATCGAAGCCCGTCGAGAATCGTCGACGGCGGAAAAAATGTACGCGCGCGGAATCGGTTCCGACCGATGCACCGTTGAGTGACGTATTCGCGGGACCGTGGACGCGAAAATTAACCGTTGCCAAAACGCACTGTCAACGCGGTGCTGAGGGCCCCGCTCGATATTCACGGCGACTACCCGCGATCCTGCGCGAGAGTGAGAGAGCAGTGGTTGAGGTGGTGGTTGGTCGCGTGGAGGCACGCGCTGGACTGAGGAGGGCAAAGTGTGGATGCTGCAACTACAACGTGTAGGCGTAAGTCGCCTTAGACCAAGGGACCAAGAGGGAGAGAGAGACGGCCGGCTGGTTGTCTGTGTCTGTGTGCGTGTGTGCCGCTGGAGTACACCTACGTAGACACGGATACAGACACATACTCCCCTGCCTCTCTTTCGGTGCAGGCTGGTCGTGTGTCCGTGGCTGAGCTCCGGGGAAAACGGTTGGGGGGAGGAGCGATCAAGGGAGACAGAGAGGAGAGAAATCTTACCGAGAGACCGGCACGCCGGTGTGTTTACCACGTGAGTAGCCGAGATGCGTACTATATGTGGGTGCTATTGACACACTTATATACGCGCAACGATTCAGGTACGCTGCCGTTTACGGCCGGAGCTCGTAAGGTGCATGACTTTGACCGCTACGGAAAAATGGACCGAAGGACGCGCGGTTGCTGACATTTTCAAACAATTTTGGCAGTCTTCCAGGATGGGATTGCTGCGAAGCAATTGTTAACCCTTTGTCGTCCAGAGTTTCCTTTCTTTTTATTTCATAATTTGTTCTAACTATATTTCCATATACATCTCTACTAACTCGTTTAAGACAGGTATAAACTGTTGGAGGTGAGTTTAAAATTGTGGTATCATTGATGAATGCGTTGTATGTACTTAACGTTACTGCTAAAAACATTTATGTGCAGGAAGTAGGTAACCAATGTTTTAATCAATGTCGAAAATCGTATAATCCTGTAAAATTGATCTAATCTTGTTGCTAAGGAACCGAATGGATCGATCTCGGTAGAAGGCCCTCTAATTGAAACAAGAAAATATAGAGGGTTACGAACCGGGTGAATTCAAGACAAAGAGACTCGAATTACACCAATACAAAAACGAAGACCACGAATCGGATCAATACAGGATACAGACACTTGAATGAAGCTCACCTGGTGCCTTGGAACACAAAGATTCACTTGTGACGAGTCTGGATCCTAACGCCCACAGCAACCTTCGGGATTGAAAAATCGTGTCCTCCGTGTTGAACTGTAGATCCATCCATAGATTAATCGGCCAAGAATCTTCACATTCAGAAACACTTAATTTTGGCCCTTTTAGTTTAATAGTTTCGACCCATCCATCTTAAGTGCGTATGATTGTTGCCCCTAGTCTATGAATTATTTCTATTGAATAGTATAAGTATCAGCATACATTATAAGTATGATAAAACCTTGCTAGTTGCAACCTCGTTTCTTGCTCGGAATCCTCGTTCGTAGCATACTAGCGACCCCCACCACGAGGTATTCAAAGCCGTAGAACTGGTAGTGGGAATTGTGGCCTTCGCAAAAACAAAAGAAGATCGACACTGCTAATCACTAAGATTGGTTATCTCATCCGTTGTACCGTGCCTCGAACGAAACTGTACTGTACATTATTTAAACTGTTTTGAATTAAGTCCTAGTAACTGGATTGAATTTGTTCTTCTTGGTTTTACCATTTAGAGACCTATAGCAATTTTTACCTTTGGTACGATCCACACCCGTGATCGTACTAAGAGTAAATGATTCAACCCATTAATTAATTGATTCAGGAACATCGAAAACATTTCTATGCGCCATTTATAAATGTCGAATACTCGGAAACTAACTGAATATGGCCAGACAAGCGAAGAGACCCATTCATCTCCTTGCGAACCTTCGGGAAAAAAGATGAATGAAGACATCAATCTCCTGGTTCTAACACGTTGACGAGCGAGATTTCGACAACACGTGCACGGGTCGGACAAGAGGAAGAAAAGGACACCGAACGATCTAATCTATATCAACTTAACGAGCTACAATCTCGGGCGGTCCGGAATTGATGGCGATCGATAATACCGAATCCCGTTCGTGCGGTCAACTCTCCGCTCGGTGGTTTCAGGTCTCTCTCTCTCATCACCCACGAAATGTTGGAAATCCTCTTTAACAAGTCCGTAGAAGAAGTTAATGGGTCGACTTCGACGTGACAACGTACAAGGAAGGAGGCACGTTCTTGCTCGCTTATTTATGATAATAGTTTCCCCTGCACGTAGTAGAACGGACCAAGACTGATCTACTGTGTCGTCAGTTATGGTACATCATAATTTCCGCAGATATTTATACTTGCTCCGGTACAATGTTATGCAGCGCCTCGTCCCGGGCGTGGATGGAATGAGATTCTTGTCTTGGCCGACCAACCAGATACGGACTCGAGTTTCGAATGTACGCAGAAATCATCCTCGATGCTGACGCTAGTGCCACGCCACAGACGTGGGATATGACGGTTCACCCACGCCGTAGTTTTACTATCGTGCAAGAAAGATCAAGAACAATGATGAATCGAGGAAATCACCGGCTTAACGAACAAATAAATATTTTCATGAAACCCCACACAGCTTTCCTCGCGAACAAAACAGAAATTGCCCAGCACATTTTCATACGATCTCCCTCGTTTGTCTTTTTACCTCACACAAGATGGGACTCTTTTACTAAAACACTTCTACGTTTACGAAGTTGTAATTCTTGATTACAGAGCTCTCGAGATCTCCGCAAATTTTATGACACGAGTTCCTATGAAAACACATTCTCGATATATTGCCATGCAAACCACAAAAAGGTACTTCGCCACGGGATAATCACTGGAAGGCCACGCTGACAATAAGCAAACGTTAAAGTTTTTGTTGACTTCTTTGGCTGAACTATCCAAATCCTTCGTAACGAATTTGTCGCGAATTACTAAAGAAGCTATTAAAATGTTTCTGTATGCATGTACTTCATAAAATATTAGAAAAAGAAGTTTACCATATTATAGTACAATATATTCCCTCTCGAGTAACATCAATTTTTATCTAAAATTACAATATTACGAAAATCGATATTTGATGTCCTACTGTGGGACGTAGCTAAGAGGTTAACCTTTGCTAAACGTCCCGTTACTGAAAGGTACTACCTGTCCGTAACATTTAGAAAATAGTGAACGTATCGTCTCGATCCCGCGTGCGCGATCTTTCAGGGTGTGTGTATCTTCCGTTAATAACAGAATTTACGCTCCTCGCCAGCGTCGATAAGCGTATCGAAATCCGGCCGTTTCGCCGGCGAACGAACGACAATCCGTTTCCCGTTGTTCGTTCATTAAGCCGGCTAATACGACAGCGTAAACGACGCGGATCAGGAAACGTGGGCATTTCGATAGGTCAGGAATCTCGTGTAACGCCGGGGCACACGGTCGGACCAGTTATCGTGATGCGATAATGAAACACAGATCCGTATCTGGCGGACGTTCGCCCACGTGGACATGAAGGAATGCAGGCTCTAGCTAGTGGCATTGTTGCGAGAATATGCGTCGATGGTAATAGGGAACGGTGACGTTAATGAATGCCTTATGGCGTGATCCGTACCGTATCGCCGCCGATTAAACAAGATTTCTCGTCCGGTTGAACGGTCCGGATCCGCGGGCCCGGCCTGGCACGCGATCGTTTTCGAAAGGAACAGCTCTGGAAACGCTTCTATGGGGGACATTAAAGTGTCGCTCCCCCTTCTTCAGGGTAACCCAGCGCAGCGGCCTGGCACGATCACCGACGAGCAAAGCGAATCGGCACCGGTGCCCACGCTCCACGACATATCGTTGCAGATCGTTGCGGATCGTTTGCAGCGCCGGCATGTCCTTGCGCATGTCCTTACCTCGCTGTTGTCCACGAATCGTGTCCCTGAGGGCGTGGTATCGACGCTTACGCCGCACCACGCGATTGTCTCGTATCTTCCATCGGCAATGGTCTGTTCCCAAACGCATAATATCCCGGCAAGTGTTAATGGCGCAATTTCACGCCGGAGTATATCATACCCGTTCGTTACAGTTATGCATTCTGTCAGAACTGCCCGCCGTTTACTCATCCTCCCTCTTCGAGAACGACGCTCTCTCCTCCTTGGGGATCGGTATCGTGACGATCTTCCCGGTCCCAACTTTCCCAGCCTCGCAGAGATAAATTCATGGCGGAACAATTCGCTCTGTATCGAGGAATTTAAACGAGGATGTACCTGGTTTCGTTATTTCGCGGACTAAATCGTTTCTAAATTGGTGATCTTGTCTTGTTGGCCTTGTTTGATACTGTGGATACTGTGGGACGATATCGAGTAGATCGTGTCTTATATTCGATGGTGAACGTCCCGACCAAAGACAACGAGTGTTATTTGATAGGATAATAAAATTAGATAAAAACGTGACGCTAACAAGGGAAAATTGTGGAGGAATGTGGTCTCAAATCTTTTTAAGAAATGGGTGCTCTCTGTCCGAAAATTGTATACATAATTAGCACCGTTTTTTATTCTTGTACGCATACAAAAATTCTCAGTCATGTGATGACTGCAAAGAGTTAAATATCGAAATATTCCAATAACGGATACACGATTTATTCCTACGAGAAGGATATCTATAACATAATACTTTAAGAACCCTTGTTCTTTCAACTTTACTTTGGCGTGGCTACGTTTAGGTCAAAACAAATTCGTTGCCATTATCTATTCCCGATCCCACCGATTGGCCAATTCTCTTCCCCCTCACAAATTAAACTAATCATTGTTCGACGAGCAGGTTTTCTCGAAATAACCCGTTTGTATAGGATCAGCAGAAGGAGGGGTGCGCAGACGGCTCAGTTGACAAATCGTCGGACGGACCAAAGTAAAATATGGCGATGGAAAGACGAGACAAGCTACCGCGCCGACTGATCCGCCAGTTAACGAATGGATCGATTTGCGTGCTCGTTAACAATACACGTAAGGAACACTAATGTGCCACTTTGTTTCGGACGACCTCGCCGCACGATCAGGCTCCGGCCCCGAATAAAACGAGAGAACCAGATCCGCCGGCCGGCCGGCTTGGTCTGCGCCACGGTTTGCTCTCGGGCCTTTCGTTACGTGTCTATATCCTTGTCGGTTGATGGCATTCACCAGGCCGATTATCCTCGACCCGTCGGGACAGTAAGCACCATGTACGGTTGATTAAACTAATCTTATAAGCTATCCCGATCTACAACGAACCGGTAGCGTCGGGGAATTACGGTAGTGTTCACTTCAATTACGAAGTTTGGGGTCCAGAAGCAAAATTCTTACGTTAACTTTCTCTTTCAAATTAAAATGCAAAATTCGACTGTAAGGTTATGAAAAAGAACCATATTCGTGTGATCGCAAATTTTTAGGATCCTCGCATCCTTTTTTTTAAGAGTGTGGCTGAAACCGGGCGAACCCGTAAACACCCTCACCCGGGACAACCAATGAGTTGATTCTCTATTATCTCTTGGGCTCAAAATCGTTCTCCTCGGGAACCTACTTTTCGTATTGCGCCCAAGGTGACTATTTTGAACCAATACTACGCCTTTTTTCGGGAGATAGAGAACTCCCGAAACTAGGGGACTTTGATGGAAGTAAGAACCCCTTTTTCTTTTGTTATTAACAACATACATTAGCGTGCCTAGGACCTGTTTTTCACATAACACATGGCCGCCCGTATGAACCATATCCACGCCTGTTCTTTTGTAATTAGGATCCTCGCATCTGACTCCATCCAACTGCAGTTCTGGGCACACCCGAACATTGCAAAATTTCTACACTCAAAACGTGCCGCTAGTAAATTTCCTGGTCCGAACCGAACCCGAGATTTTACATTCCTTCATTCCCGGGCCTAAATGTTTATTATTTCAAGCTGCAAAGAAATCTCTAACTTACTGCGTAAATGTTAGTTAAACGAAGTGTTCAATCATATTTTACAATAATAATAAAAGTTCGAAGGAAAAAATTGAAGGAAGAAATTAAAAAAGTTAAATTGTAACCGCTTGTGTTTTATCTTGAAATCAGGCACCGAGTTTAGCACTCACCCAATATTTGCGCGAGCGGTATCCGTCCAAGAACGTGGCATGTGTACGAAACTCGCCGCTTGGCCAGTTTATCGTTTATTCACGCCGCGATCCCGGTTTAGCAGAATTTATTTACCGAACGCGGAATACACATATCGGTCCGAGGAACCGACACGGTGACGCCGGAGACGAAGATGAGTTACGACGAGCATCGCCTGTGGCTCACAAGCCCGTCACAAGCCCGAACCACCCCACAGGCTCTCTCGTAAGCGAATTTATAAATGCTCGCGTGCCCGCACGCCGTAATGCAGGCGTCGCGTCGGTCAGCCTTTATATGCTTGTCACGGGGAACATTGAGTAATGTCACCGGACCTCAGCCGATATGGCCGCCCCGATGCGACAAATCGTCCAGATCGATCGGCCCGGGATCAAAGCCGGACCAATTCAGAAGCCATCTCCTCGGAATTTAAGATACTACACGGCTTCTTGGTTTACGACCGTTCCACCGCTCGAACCTGATATTTATGTGCTGGTGAAATACAGTTACCGAATTGATCCTCGTAACTTTCTTTTTACTTGGAGCTGTGCTTTGCAATCAAGATTATTTTAAGTTTCTATTTATTGCTGTTTTAGATGCATCTGCTAAAGAGGTGGCTTAGTGGGTTGTTTTTCCTTCGAGTCATCGGTGCTTAAACCAACTACAAAATGGTAGACGTGAGTCATTTCGTAAATATATTTTTACAAATTTAGTTGCTTCAACGCAGAATCGAGGAATAATTAATAACATGCATTTTACAATCTACAATCTATTAAGGAAACCAAAAGCAACTACGAGGGAGTACAATATGTAATACAAAAATCATTTTGTCAATAAACTTCGTCTTTTCTACTCTTGCATTATTAAACAAGTTCTTTTTACTGCAGTCTATAGTACCTAATGTTGTACAAAAGATCGATCCAAACGAAGAAGGATCAACGATCAAAATCATCAATAAATTCTAGGAAGAAAGAAAAGTCTACTATAGTGTCAGTTTGATCTCCAGAGAAAAATGAAGTTGGACAAACGGAAAACGGGTGAGGATTTGAAGAGTCGTTCCTCGTTGGATGGTGAAGTGAACCTTGATGGATCCCGTAGCCTTGTCAACGTTAATCAAAAACGGAACAGTTTCGAGCGTGGACGACCCTCCGGCAAGAGAATCGAGTACTACCGTGTTCCGGAGCGGCGCAGAATTCCATATAAAGGCTTGGTAGAACGCGGGAGCCGCAGCGAGCGCAACGCAAACGCGCGAAACACGCGACCACGCACGCACACACGAGCTTCGTCGGAGAATTGCAACGCGAGGATGCGGTCGTGGAGACGAAAACGAAGGCGGGAGACGAGAACGGCGTGGTACATGAACTGACATAAAATACATACAGGCAACGGCGCTGTGTGCGTGTACTTAGCATAAGTCTCGCACCCGAGGCGCTCTCTCATCGTATTTCATGCCGGCTACGCTTATGCTTCGCTCGCGCACCGCCTCTCGACGTCCTGCTTCCTTCGCTGATCTTACTGCCTTCTATTTCTTCCTACATCATTTTCGTTCCTCTCGTCCCTTTACCTTCGCTAGGACTACACTGCTCTTCTAAGGGCGAGTATCCATTCGTCGCGTGTCCGGGTCGGGTCATCTATCGTATCGTGTAACCGCCACAGTAGGACATTTTGACCAAAAAGCTCCTCTTTGGTATCATTTTTTCGTTTTTATAACGGAAGAGAAAGCTGCTGCAAAATTGTGATGAACAGAATATCATGTACTAAAAAAGAATCTGCTCGTTTTTAAAGAAACTGACTCGGGATTATATTTTGGCACAGACGTGTATCCAACGATAGATGCAAATGGATACGCACCTTAAGGGGGTTGAGTACCCACGTGACATTACTAGAATCTAACCAGAATATTACTGGAAAACAAGTGAAAACAGGGGTTTAGGCGGGAACGTTTCACATCCTCATACGATTATATTTTGAGCTGAGTGAGGGCTCATTCGAAAGAGGAAGGTTGCACGCAGTGCGCTCTTCTCATGTTTTCTTTAGATGATGTTTATATGAAGTAATATGAGTGTCCAAAGTAGGCGAAACAAATGAAGAAAAATTCCGGAGATTCTAATGTATTTTTCGTGCACAAAAAGATTTTTCTCGCGAAAACCTTCCTCTTTCGAATGAGCCCTCACTCAGCTCAAAATATAATCGTATGAGGACGTGAAACATTCCCGCGTGATCGCATTCAATTGTTCCCCAGATTCCCTTCATGAAGGGTGAGTAGAAGCCATTTTAGTTCAGCTACTTAGACGAGATGGCGCTTAGTCAGGTGAACTCAGGTGAACTATCAGCGTAGATTCGTAACAACAAAAGTGTAAAGGGCATGAAGCCACTCGGATCCATTAATAGCAATGAAGATAATGATTAAAAGAAAAAAACCTGTAATTATAGCGAAATTGAAGCGTTAGATTGGTGCAAATGTATGTTCATCACTGTTGCCAAATTGGTTTTTCGCGCGGGGGTTGGTCACAATGAAAAATACCATGGTCACGTGGGTCCTCTACCCCCTTAAAGTTGAAACAGATGCTACAACTGTGAATCGGAAAGATCCCCCGTCATCCGAAGTTCAACCGGTCGATTATGATCTCGACTGCTCGCGAACTACCGCGCGCGACAGGCTTACAAGTCTCCGGAATTGCCGATCGCCCCTACCACATTACAGAATTAACAGTCCATCCGAGACACGAACGAGCTGACCGTATCCGTACGGTTGATAGACATCGCTGTTAACGTCCGCGGAGAGTTAGGAAGTGGGAATAATGGGTGAAGAAAGTCGAATCCTGTCGCGATCATCTAGCGATTAGAGCGCGTTATGCGATATCGCGCAGTGCCAGTAGCCAAGCGATTTGACAGTGGACGGGAGAAGAGGAAGAAAGAATTATGTGGTTGTAGAACTGGATGGAAATGTAACGAATAGAGGAAAATGCCGCTTCGAAGTATGACGTTTTAAGTATTCACAACAGAATAGAAAATCCATCGGTACTATTAACAATTATTAAAACAATGAATATGATTTCATAAGAAATGATAGATATCTTTAAGCGAGTATTACAGTGGGAGCCGCACAAAGTGTAAACAACATCAATCTTGGCATTTTTATAATGGAACATGTACCAGTTGCTTTTAAGGCTCGGTAGGTTTAATGTTAATATTCTGAACATTCCGGATAAATTCACCTAGTTATTGTAATTCGCTACGTTTAATCTAGTCTTACATTATTTTCAGACTATTCAAAGACTTCAGTCTACGAAAGTAGTTCCCGAGTTGCAGTGTTTTATGAGTTCATCGGCACGAAACCAGTGCAACGAATATCTAAATATTAAGGAAGTTGGGAATTTGTGATCATTTTTACCAGCTCCTTGCACTTTTATTAGAGTACACGCGTGGGCGACGACTATATGCGTCAGCATATTTCACACCTTTTTTATGCATTTCATATATTTCTAGCTGAATGAATAGTAATATGTAACGCATATCCAGCAAATAGTAAAATAAATAATTTCAAGTCGTGAACTGAAACATTTATATTCCTCAGCGCAATGTGTCCAAGCACATCGGTGTTAAACTAATCCGAGGAGCTGCTGTTTCAAGCGGCGAGTCCTCCGAAAATTTATGTGCCCGAAATTATGAATTTGAATTCACGAGTGAATATATTCAAATTAAAAAAGTGACGGCGCATAAATACAGCCCGTGCGAGGAACGGACAAATGAAGGCAAATAAGTGATCGCGACGTGTCGCAACGTCCACAACATAATAAACCTGAAATAAACCTGATTTAAACATTTAGGTGGTCGCATGCGTGGCGGCCAGTTACGGTCATGAAACAAGGAAGAAAGAGAGAGTACGCGAGAAAAGATTTATGCGCGTCTTAGCGCGTTTTTAAGCAGGATTAATGTAGATCAAGAGGAACAGCTTCCTGCTTAATCGGCCGTGACCAAATTATTTATATCCTCCGGGCCGAAACGGCTTATCGAGAAACGCAATAATTCGAGCCCGGACGCTGTAATTGTTTAAATTAAGTCCGCGATTCTCGGCGACTGCTTCCCACATGCGTACCATTATCGCGAGGGTAACAATGCTTGCGTTGAGACAAAAGCAGCGCACGAGGACACGAGGTCAACACCTTCTTACACTGCTCCCAGGACATCCATTGAAATGAACACATAAACGTGACAATGCTACACTAACACGTCCCTAGTATGTCTCCATTGTCTAGTTACAGATGCTAGGAGAACGCTTAGAACCAGATGGTCAAAAATTGATGGAACTTTTTGATAAGCTCTGTTTGTTTGAAAATAACCTGTCATCTTTAACCCTCTACTGTATGTTTGTTACGAATATAGAGCTTTAACAATAAATTTGAATTTACTCTGATGGATGAAGCAAGAATCCAAGATCAGGTCTGGGCAACAGAGGACTCCTCGCTTACTCCTGGATCCTCCCCAACAAACTCCTGTGGAGTGTAGGAGGCAAATCATGATAGGGACAATATAAAATAGTGGGAGAATCAGTACACTGGTAATGGAAGTCGTGAAGCGCCACCGGGGAAGACGTTGCCCGGACCTGGCTTAGTGGATGAGCATATGAAGTAACAATTTAGTGAATTTAAGGAAATCAGCTTCTTCAACATGTTCTTCTACCCGGAAATCTCCATTTTTATAAGAATATCATTCAACATGTTCATTCACTAAGCTATTCAATTAATAATGACGATGAAAGTATTTAATACGTTGTCGTTGCAAAATATTTGGAATGCATGTATTGATTCTGTCCTGGTAGTTTATTACCGAAGTTTTATTGTCAGTCGAAAGTGCGATCTTACTACACGAAATCTGTTTCTCTTTCTGCACCGTAGTTTGAGTATCTCCAAAATGGAGATAGCACCGGCTATATACCGTACGACGAAAACATATCTGACGAACGCGAAGAGGGTGCTCCGGGAACGCGCGTAAAGCATGAACAACCATGATTCAAGAAGAATCTTCTCGGCCTGTTATCTCTACACTGGTGAGGACTGCCGATATCGTAAATAACTCGAACTCGAATCCGCTTCATAGTTGTCGTAAACGGCTACTTTTCTCCGTAATGAGTCGTATATTGATCGTAAATCGTGATCGCTCGGTCCACAATTCACCGTTAATGGATCCGTGCGACGGATATCCGACGATTGCGACAGTCCCGTCGCATTATCGAAGTCGGAGAACAGCACACACAGCCGTGCGCAGAACCTTCCGGCGACCAGATCGTTCGTTTTACGAGGCGGGACGTTGTCGTAAACCGGTGTAGCGAAGAACCAAGGAACGATTGACCGAAAACGGTCACCGGAACCGGACCATCTAACGTTTTAGATTCGACGTCCTCGGACCAATTACTGATTCCAAGCCCGTTTGTATGCACACGGCCTCAACGACGTCGCATCGCATCGCACACTGGTCTGCTTTCCTCCGACGTTCTCAGTGCCACTGTTCTTTGTTTTCTTGGTAATACTACATACATTCGTACCTTCGTATCTTTGCACTCGTTATTCAGCTGCGTCAGCAATTATTATTATAATTTTATTGGCAGATACTGAGGCGGGAATTAATTTATGGAACGTAAATGTACCTGGAATTAAATAATACTCGGACAATCTTTACGAGTAGATAGCATATCTCCATTTTTAGGATGAAAGAGGTTGACAAAAAAGAGCGTGAGGCAGACTTTCTATGATGTCAAATAATTCGTTCTATTTGTTTAGTGACAAACTAGTGTGTCGGCATTTTTCAGTAAAGTAACGATTAACTGTAATAATAATGTCTTTAATATTCGAAAAACAATATTAAAGAATTTTAATTTACAGCACTGTGATTCTCATCCCATTGAGGGAGATCACGCGAGAAGGAAGGATAGAGAAATAACGTGACCACGTTCTCGATGTTTGCAGATCACAAAGCTTCATTTTAACAGACTCAACGTTAGACGCGATACGGAGACGCGGCGGTGACAACTATCGCGCTTAGTTGTAAGAAACTCATTCCTAATAACCGAGAACAGTGAGTGAGTCCTCCGACGCCTTCGAAGGTCTATTTAACGGATCCCCGCAAATGGGGGAGAGTGTTTCGTGCCGTAGAGGGGATGACAATATTGGCGACGAGTTCGCTCGTTGGAAAAACAAACACGTGTTAAGCAGGCGTCTCTCGGTCGCGCGAGGTCAGCTTCCAGGTATGTCCGTGTACCTGGGGTAGCTAGACTCGTCGCGGCCAAAAAACCTTCGTTGGCGGAAACTTTATGGGCCTGAGCGAGTCTGGTTGCCAGATGTGTTTGGACAAACCCCATCATAAACCAGCTCGTCCCAGGCCTAGGTAAAAATTGTATTTTAATATTTGGTATGATGGGGTGCCGGGTTCGCCGCGACTTGGCAGCGACGGCGTCGCTACACCATTTTTTTTTATTCAGCCACTGAAACCTATTGTAGGCTTATTTCGGCTTTGACAAAGATATACTAGTTTTAGTTTGAGTACATTTACAATAATACTAAGCACTATAGATGCAGATCACAATTATTTAGAAACTGAAAAATATATTCACAGGCTTTGACATTTGGTTCTGCAAAAAAAGAGGTCCGCTCATCCCATTTAAAAGACCATGTAAATAGTGCTGAAACTACTAATGCTTGTGTGTCTACAAAAATACGCAGTCACCGGATGAGGGGAAAAGTTACCCTCTCTCTGCCATTGACTTTGAGGCATATGCTCGTAGAAGGGAAAGGTAGAGTGGGGACACAAGTCTTAATCTGGCGACTCCGACTGCACCTAAATATGTTATACAATTGAAAACGATTGCCGTCCGCGCACTTGCGTACGTGTACGCGCCGCACGCGAGGGTTAAGCGGAGAAAACGAGCTTGCGCGCGGCCCGTACCGGTGTAAATGAAATACGGGTGAGAGACGAAGGCATGGACTTAATTTAGGTTGTTACGACGGAGCCGGACTCGCGAAAAGGGTGCTGTTCGAACGATAAGTCATTCGGACGATAAGCGCTGGGCTGCGGGACCGCGGTCGGCGAGTGAACCGTAAACGGGCAGGAGAAACCGTGGACAAGATGAAATTAAACTTTCACGAAGAAAAATGTATACGCGCGATTGTACGGACCTTTATTGCGGCCGATGAGGTACGCGCAACGGGAAATGTAAATACCGAGGGGAAACGTCCACACGGACGATCCATTCGGACGTTGCTGAACAATCCACATGTAAGTATCTCGCGGCGGGACGCCTCGGGCCTCTCTCCCATTGGGGGCATGGTTGTACCTTGTATAATTAAGCCTCCTTTTTCCCCGAGTTTTCAGACCACCGCCTATTATTACCCGGTTCCCCGAGTAACATTCTTTTCCAGGCTCGCTTTTCGTTCATTAAATTCCATCGACAAATCTACTGCACTTAACATAGGGTAACTGCACCAGTGAATGAACGGGCACCAGTAAATGAACGCTTTTGTATATTTCAACAAATTTTAACCCGGACGGCATACTAGCGATAAAATTGTGATTAAAGAGTTAAATAAATAGGAGAATATTGTTTAGTAATTTTGTTCATTGATTGGACTAGCATTATTCAATTACTAGAATGTAGTGTTCATTGACTGGTATTTTTCATATTTTTGATTTAACGTTTAATAAAGAAGAATAATAATAATTTCATTGTATTTGTGTTCATTTATTTTTGACAAATGAAGTATAGGGAGCTATTTGGCATATATGCGATTCCTTTAATTCACATAGTTTTTTTTTTAAATAAAATATTTTCCTGAACAATTTCTTAAATTTTCATTCACTGGTGCAATTACCCTACGTCGTTTTTTATCTTGCGGGCCGACGAGGCGCTCGATGTACAGAGTGTCGCAAAATAAGTGTAACTCCCGGAAGTGGGAGGTTCCTTGGGTGATTTGAAGCGACATTTTCCTTTACAAAAATGTCGTCCGCGGCTTTGTTTAGGAGTTATTAACGAAAAACACGGACCAATCAGAGCGCGGTTACAGCGGATTGATTCTGGTTAGGCCAATAGCGACACTACGTTAAGCGGGACCTGTCGCCGAGTCGAACTCCATTCCCTATAGCCGGGCTCTGATTGGTCTGTGTTTTTCGATAATAACTCCTAAACAAAGCCAAATTCAAGTGATCCAAGGAACCTCCCATTTCTGGGAGTTACACTTAGTTTGGGACACCCTGTATACGCTTTTTGTACACATCGCGTAGGTCTACTAACGCGATCGAACCATTACGTTGTAGGGGGTTGGACTAAAAAATATACGTACAGGTGAAACGCAGTGGTACGTTCCCTGCATTTAGCGCGTACGTATCTTTAAACTGATAAAGGCACACGTCACTACGTTCAGGTAAACTACAGTGATTTCCGCTATCGTAAGTCACGCCCAACACCTTGGCTTCCACTGTATTAGATGTTAATGCAATTGTCACCATGACATTGTCATGCATACCGCCAGAAGTGATGTAACTTAATACGTCTTTTTTTGCATACGGTATTGTCGTACGACAGCGGAAACACTTGTTTCATTTCTGGAATGGCAAACGAGTCGTGTGTTATGGCACACCGTCTGGGGTTGGACGTAGTAATGTGCACCGCGATATTACGCCAAATGCTTACGGCGACTTGACCTAAGAACGTACCAATTTTCATTTATTACTGTGAAAATTAGTAGAATCGAATCTGTTTAATGTTCAAGTTTTCGAATATGCAAATTGTAGAAAATATATATATCTCTCTCTCTCCCGCCTGTAACACTGCTGCTGATGACTTGCAGCCAGTGTGGCTGCACCTGCATTCTCGCAGCCATTTTACTTATTGAACTTAGAACATTAGCGTCGCAATAAATAACGAACTGCTCGCATTTGTTTCCAGATATTTATTATTTATAGATTAGCATTCTGAAAGAAACGAAAGTGCACGGGAGTTTCCTGTTTTGAATGAAATAAATTAGCGTCACGATAGATAATGCTCAGCTCGCGTTGTTTTGAATGCACAATGTACATTTTGTAGAGTAGAGTTGCGCAATAATGGTCCACTCGCGTGTTTGAAACATATCAGGAGACAACATATTTATTTCTTTCTCTGTGTGTTAACCCAAGATTCAATCTATTTCAGATAAGATGTCCCGTCTCAATGGATTGGTAAATCAAATAAAATGGTGGTTGATGAAGATTCGCTGTAGAGTTGCATATCAAAATTAAAGTAAAATTTTTTGGAGGTAACGATGTCTCATAAAGCTGTCTCCTAAGATACTTTAACACCATCTCGTCGGTGTCGTAGAACAAACGAGACGCATTGGATGGTGTGGTCAAGGTGCGGTCATTGACGAACAAACAGACGTCTGGACGTCTTAAATCCAACCAGACGTGAGTCCATATTCCTCGCATCCCGCGAACCACTTAGTCAAAGGATGAACAAGCTGCCGCGAGGAGATTCTTATCGTGCGTGTTTATCGAGGCCGGTTGCTCGTTAACGCCAGCCGAAAAGCGGAATAAGAGCGGCCGGCCAGCACGCTAAAGCCTCGGGGCCATACTCGACAAACGATTGCATCTAAGCTGCCTCATCCTTCCAAGATAATAAGCGACTACGAGTTACGCAGCGGCCACGCGTTCCTTACTTAGCGGATGTCTACTTTAAGCGTTTCGCTTTCCGTTGATACGCAACGGTTAGAATGGTTCTGCCGTCTACAGAAGTGAATGTTTACCGTGGACGATCCAATTGTTACAGACGTGGATTAACGATTTCGCATTGGGCTGCCAATGCTTAGGGGCTGAAGCCACTCCACTGCACGAAAAACACGTTTCAGAACATTTTACGGGAATGTAATGGAAGAAATGGAAAATCTATTTTCAGGTCTTCGACATTCGTTATAATTACTTTGTTATGATATTATCGTTCTGCAACGAGTAACCTCTTCTCGTTCCGAAACAATAACTCCCACAATTTTTAACGTAGAACAAAATACAATAGTTTTAAATCTTCCATGAAAAGGCGAGTTGGATAATGATTAGACAGTGGACCTTTATGCAAAACAGAATTTTTTTACGTTAATTCCATCAACCCGGAGTGAAATGGAAATTTATTTACTTTCTTAATGTATTATGTAATACAGTATAGCTTATTTTCAGCTGTATAGATTGCACGTAGAGGTCTGAGTAAGCATAAATAAAAAAAATATGTTTAGTATAGGTTGAAAATAATATAACAGTATCAGTACAGTTTTTTCTAATGTCTCTACTGTTCCGAATGACACTTACTAATTTTTGCCATAACTGCATAAAATCCACTGTTTATTAATGATATGTCGTATAAAGCGGGGTCTGCTACGTAGCCTTATCATCGAGTCCAATAGCAGAGCAGGTTCGTAAAATTCAATTCTGAATAAAACCTCGAGAAATCTAATGCACCCGATCTAATTGCACGATCAATAAAAGCACAATTTGGCGAGGTTTCAAAAAATCACGAAAGATTGCGAGAAGGATTGGTGGACATTATACGGGGAAAAGAGCGCGAGACCGGCGATTATCGTGCGACTGGATATAATCACGTATTCGAGCGAGGAATAGCATATAATTTTCGAAACATTATGCGGCGCCGTGTGTACGTTAACGAATATTTCGCGGCGAACGAAATTCACGGCGCAACGAAGCGATCGATCAACCGGCAGCGTTCGTGTTTCCTGGTCTAAACCAACAATTACGGCTGGTTCGGGGATAAGTCGCGGCGATAGGTGGTAGAAGGCGAGGAATTCGTCTTTCCTCGAAGGGAGATTCGAAGATGACGCGAAGGACGCTGAACGGACGCCGGGATGAACCCCGGACAAGGGAGTATCGAAGAAGCGTTGGTGGAAGGAATGGACGAAAGTGAGATGGTTGTTTCTGGACGATGACGGGGCGAACAGAGGGGAAAAGGGGAGGAAGTTATCCCCGAGGGCACGGCATAAATCGCTATGGACAGACAGACAGCATGTTCGACTAATTACAGATCCCTGATTACCGGTGGGCGCGACTCGTCCGCCTAATAAAGAAAAAATAAATTAATAAACCGCTAATATCGCGGCCGAACGATCTCCGTGGCGCGAGCAGACCGAGAAAAAAGAGCGTTTATTAATTTATTGTGATCGGAATGCGATAAACCCAGCGAACCATTCGAATGTGTTATTTCACGCTACCTTCCCGGACGTTACGTTGGATCGAACTGTTTGGAGTTGATCCTTAAAGGGTGTTATTAATAGAAATTATCCCCACCACGCCCTGCTCCATAAACCCGCGATTCAATATTTCTGATTCTTCCGCGATATCGACGTGATTCATTCGTTCGGTCGGTGCATACTAATTCCGATTTTCTGAATAATTTATACGGGGCCTCGTGTTTGACCGACAACCATAAGGAAACCAGTTAATTTTCCGGGACACTCGCGAGTAAAACTCGGAACAGATAAAATTAATCCAATCAGGATTTTACCGTAATAAACGTAAACGCGACATAGTTCAATACAGATACGTGGAAATTATTGGTCGAATAAACAGTAAAATGAAATGTTGTCGGGAGCCGAGAGTCAAACGAGATCGACGAGTTAACTGGGTCCCTCTGATTTACAAGTTAGGGTTACTACTTTAGCACTCCGATTATGAAAATTATGAAAATTCTATCGAACTTTATACCGTAGAATTTTTTGAAAATTTTTATAAGATATAAATGCATAAAGATCCTCGGTATGGTAATTGTCAAGTATGTATGTTAGAATATTCGTATGATCAGTGCGATTAATAAAATATTGAAAAAGTTTTGCCAACTGATTTAGAACTCGAGTACTACAGTCCACAGGTTAAAATTGCGTAAGCGAAAATATATTAAATAACTGTATAACTGTTTCAATTCGAAAAGAAAATACACAACTGATATATGAAATTAACGGAAATTAACGTAAACGTATCGTATTTAAATCAAACGTGATGACGTGTTTCGTATCTCGAGAAAAAGTCGAATCGCTACGTGAACACGTCCTTTTATATCCTACTTTTTCTAATGTTTATAAATTTTCTAGAACAAATATTGATTTAACAAGATGTGTCGCAATCGCAATATCACGGCACTCACGCATACATACACGATTCTCGATTCTCACATTCAAACAACAAGTAACATCATACAAATCATTCATTTCCTACAATTGTTAAATACAGGGTGTTCGACTACAGGTGGGAGAAAATTTAAGGGTTGGTTCTTAACGATGGTATAAGACGAAAATGAAGAATAAAAAAATTGCAATTCGGCTTCGTTATTTAGCTATTAACAACGCGACAGTCACGTATCGAGTGACAGATGCATGCATAACTTGGTTCTCATTTGGGGCCCCAGCGAGGTGAAAATGTTTAACAAATCGTTGGACAACATTGAACGCTTTGACGTACACAAAGTACACTTTTGTTAGACGCGTTGTTGATTTTTAATTGTTAATAGCTAAATAACGAAGCCGAAATCGCAATTTTTTTATTCTTCATTTTCGTCTTATATCATCGTTAAGAATCACCCCTTAAATTTTCTCCCACCTGTAGTCGAACACCCTGTATACAGGGTGTCCCAAAACTACCCTAGGAGCCGAAAATGGGAGGTTCCTAGGGTCATTTGAAGCGACAGTTTCCTTTGCAAAAATGGCGACCGCGGCTTTGTTTAGGAGTTATTAACGAAAAACACGGACCAATCAGAGCGAAACTTAGACGCAACTTAGACCCGGACATAATTTTTGTAAAGGAAAATGTCGCTTCAAATGACCCAAGGAACCTCCCATTTTCCGCTCCTACACTAGTTTTAGGACACCCTGTAGAATCAGAATGGCGCGGCGTTACTTTGACCGGTTCTGTAGACCTCGTGTTAAAATCGGAGTAGAATCGAGAGGGGCTCCTACGCCGCTGGGTGAAAATTGAAGCATCAAAGGAACCGTCGCGTCGACGAGAATCGATCTCTCGAGGAGATCGAATGGGCGGCGATAACACGGCGGAAAGGAGAGGAAGCCCGATCGAGGTGCAAGTGGGGAGAGAGACGGCGGCGATGGTAGCGGAACACGGTGAGCTTCCGCGTGGGCCTTTCTTTGCTGTTCAAGATGGCGCCTTCTGCAACGACCAGCGCGGTGCACAGGCGGCGTCCATCCATGAAGGATTTATTTTCTCGACAGCAGCAGATCCAACCGGAGTTACCCGCCGAGGACACTAATGAACTGTGGCGAAACCGGGCCGCGCGTGTGTGTTCGTGCGTGCGGGGGCGTTTTCACGAGCAATTAATGCGGTCTTAAGGGAACTGTGAAACGCCCTCGCGAACTAACCACGTCGCTCGGTATGTCGGTTTAATCGGTCCCGACGCATCGACACGGTTAATTAATAGGACGGCGTTCGGTCTTAGCGGGCTGACTTCATCAGCGTCAAACGATGAACTAATCCTATTGTACTACAGGTTTAAATCTTCATTACGACCGACAGGAGAACGTCGCGATCTGCAGGATTCTTCCTAGATCAAATCGGACGGGTTGACATTTACTTTAGAAAATACTTAGTGCTGGTATGCGATAGTTACGTGTTCACCGACGGCTCTGCAGTTACTGTAATTAGATAAAATCAAAGTTGTTTATTTAACCCGTGTACGTTCCTCAGGAATAGTCGCACTAAAGATCCTAGGATAATACTGCATCTATCTGTGCTTCGCACATTAATTCTCACATTAATACCCTACCTACTACCAATTTCTTTAATATTCTTCCTTTCTCGTTAGATTTGTTTACAGTACATTTGCGGACCGGTTAGAATGACTACTGGTTTCTAATATTTTCTTTCACTATCTCTCATGAAAGTATTCTCATCTGGAATTTTCGAACGAACTTTATTGAAACATATATTATAGTAAAAATAAATAAAAATTATTTTTTTAAGCTTATTGGTTCGATTGCATTCTGCTAGTATTAAATTTTCCTCACTCTTTTCGTGAAATCTTTCCGATATGTTTGAATTGCTAAATATAATCTACCGTTAACTGCCGTTCGTTGTTAGGCTGTGCTGCACACATGAAATTGGCGATTGTTAAATAAAGTTCAACGCACTAAAGTGTCCCATAAAATAGAATTTAGATCATGGAAACATGCACGCCAGTCTATAAATCGTATACTATTTATTGCAAATCACTGTCAGGATTGTGCACTGACAAGAGTCGGTGCGTTAGCTTGCATAAGTTCGAGATTTTTATGACGACTTTTATGACAATACTACTAGAAACGGCGAACTATAAAATTAAAATTCAGGAACACATTCTCATATTCTAGCAAAATCTCTGAAGGCTGGTATTCTTGCAAAACACCGGAAAATCGGTATCGTAAAGCAACGACCAGTTGGAATTTATTTATCCGAGCTAGGTGCATTAGGTACACTAGGACGTAATTAGAACTTTCTATTAAACGTACGCGCCTTCTAAAGAAATACAAAAAGAAATATTGCGATAGAAGAGAATATTGCAGAGAATCAAAAAATTTTATAACTAGACTGTGAATCTTCAGGGAAAATTGCAATTATCTGTATCAGTGCTTTGTATAATTTCATTAAGCTGAAAACAATATACATATTACTATGCTTAGGATTTCTTTTAGTTCCTTATTATGAACAGTTCCGTCAATCGTCTCCATCAGAAGCGATTATATTATAAAATACGAAGATCCTTATTTCAACCCGTCTCATATACAATGTTTTAAGCGTGACGTGTTGTGAGAGACTGTATAAACAAAAGATAACAAAGTTTTTCATTGAAGACTTTCATTGAAGAGATAGCTGACAAAGTGTTATCTCTCCGGACAAGAGAAGGTCCTAATCGTTAACAGAGTAGCGGATCAGAGTCAAGTATCTTCTTTTACTCTATCAGTTATTCCATTGGGGAATAAAAGCGCAGAACCGCTGCCGCGGCGAAGAGCAAAACGAGTGGAGTCGATCCGAGGCAGTCCAGTATTATTGGAAAGCTAATAGGCGTCGATATCCGAAGCTAGATTCCAACGAAACGAGCGTCAATAGTACGCCGCTGCGCAGTGGTTCAAAGACACCGATGCGGGACTGTCAGTGAATCGGAAACGCGTTCGTTTAAAGATTGAAGCGTCGAATCGGAGCCGGCGATTGGCCAGCCCCCTTTTCCCCGGCAATATTCTATTAAAGTAATAGCCGGCGTTATGGCCGCCGTGGCAAGTAGCGGAGCAACAAATTTCTTATGGGCGATGTAAATCGGGCTATAAGTCGGAGTAGTTACACTGTTTAGCCAATTAGCAGAATGCGACCGGTTTTCAGGTGCGCCTCGAGACCGTTTCCATCGGGTACCCCCTTGCCAGTCGCTTGTCGTGATACCTGGCTCGTTCGGCCAATGAACATCCTCTCCTTAATAAATATATGGCCAGAGCGTAAACCTCGCCGGAAATACTTGGTGCACGAAAATATAGATCAGCGTTGCCCGTTCCATGACCATGAAGCGCGCGTGCTCCCGCCAGGCTCCAAGAATTTTTCGCGATCCTCCCCATGACGATAATACGAGCCGCAAAAAGGGAAAAATTGCCCCGCGTATCCTCGTGTTTACGCACGAGTGAGATTCGCATCATTCCGACGAAGGACAACTGCATTATTTTCGTAAATTATTGATATTGCCTTGAAGACCGGACGTTTGCAACAAGCCAGTGTACCCTTGCGCCTAGGCAAACAGTTTCGCCGAGGCAATTGAATAAATATGGAGTAAAGGTGTCATAATGTACGAGGAAGAACTTGATCGGACCGTCGAAGACAATTTATTTAAATCACCGCTGTCGCTGTATATGAGTATACGCAGACCGGGCAGCAGTAAAAACATCGGTAAGTTGAAAATTTCATAGCTCACGGTGAATCCGCGCCGAATCATTTCCCTTTCTTCCAAGAATCACGAAGATAAAAGAATGTAAATTTTGGCTTAACAATTCCAGGCGTTTGCAGCCTTTGGAACAGTTTTGATCAGTTGATGCTCGCTCAAACTTGCAGAATATCACTGTTGCATCCCTCTGCTTCGTAAAATGGAACTCTGATAGTCAATGTCGCCAGATCCAGACTCGTTTCCCACTCTACCTTCTCGTTGCACGACGTTATTCCCCTGCGTTTCCGTCGCGGTAACTTTTTCCCCTCGATTCATGCTCCCTCCCCTCTTCTGGCGACTCAGCTTATAAGTTGGAATTCGTCGTTATTATCAGTTCTTCAATGCAAAATAATTCTTTGTTTGGTAGTTTATAGTTTCAAATTGCATCTACAGTAATTTCTGAATCGTAGTCCTCGGTCGCCTCTTCAATCGTAGTCCAGTGCCTACCCATTCCACCACCTGTCAACGCTGCGCCGGGCAGCAGGACGGCGATGTTTGATGTCGGCTCGGGTATATCGGTGTGAACACCACTGCATTGACTCGAGTGAATCGAATTTTCAAACTACTTAATTTTCATTATTTTTTAATGAGATTTCACTGGCTTATTCCTGGCATTTTTCTGATTAAAATCATACCAAACACGATATAATTTGGCCAATATTTAGTGGTTTAATCGACGATGAAAGTTTTACTTACAAGAAGGACAGCGTGTTTGATCTATGCCGGCGACGGCGACTCTTCGCGTCTCTTTCTTTCCAATACGCTCTTCTTCGTTGCGTTCGAAACTTTCATCGTCGATTAAACCACTAAATATTGGCCAAATTATATCGTGTTTGGTATGATTTTAATCAGAAAAATGCCACAAATATGTTGGTGAAAGTTCCATAATGATATCATCGAAAATAAAGAAGCTAAGGTCTTGGTGTTTTATTGTGATGACGCACGGGCCTTTAAACTGTGCCGGCGACGGGGACACGCTTCGGCCACGCGATCCTATTTCATTCTGTCCTTCTCTACGTTCGGCTTGTCGTTTGAAGTCTCAGCGCGGTAGGGTAGACGCAGTCATAATTCAAAAAATAGCCACCCTACTTCATCGTAGTCCGTTCAAAACACGGGTGTTGGGACTACGATTCAGAAATTACTGTATTGTTTTTTGCTATAAATGTATGAAATCCGCAGTCAACTTATCAGCTACGATTTAGCGTTTTCCATTGAAACATGTTTGGTACTCGCAGGTTACGACTCGCAAACTGTACGGTCTCAACATATTGTGGTAAGCTGAATAATTAACTTCCATAATATTTGTTGTTGATCGTGTGTAGTCCGCGTATGAAATTTCCCAGAGGAAACAGAAATGATATTGCAGAGTATGATTGCACAACATTATTGACCTTCCGGAGAGTCAGGATCAATACGGATGGAGGATGTACAGATTGAAGCGGAAAGCATCTACTAATGGCGGATATTACCGAAATAATCACGACCTTGAAATTATGTATACTACTAAGAGGATACGAAGAACCGGTATTCCCAGACGATGACGAATCCGGGCGTGTCCTCGGATCGCGACAAGACGCGACACGATTCATCGATAACGAGGTTATTTTCAAAGGGCCGCTGATTATGCACTTGTCGGAGACAGTAAGCAGCATTCATAAGAAGGATCGTTCGTAGCTGAAGTGGAGCGATGTTGCGGCTCCGCGTCTTGTTGCTCCGGAGCCGCGGCTTTCGAGGATCGAGCAGAGAGAAGCTACGAGCATGCGGACACGCTGTTCGCCATACTGCAAAACAAAATCAATCGGCCCTCGAATCATCGTAAATTAACGCGGATTGACGACCAGACGTGGCCAAACATCGTTGAACGTTCCGTTGTCAGTCGACCGGTCGGGCATAAAAATGTCAGTCGTCGTTTGTCAGTACAACAATCGAGGTCCCCGAGAAAAATTCGGTTTGGCCTCGACCATTTTTGTCCGCGACAAAAGGAGCCGTATTATGTTCCATTCCGGGGATTCAAGGGGAAAGGAAACTGGTCGAAAAGCGGCATTAATTTTCGAAGATTTATCTAGAGAGCGTTCGGTTTCTTTCAAAACGCGGAGAAATCGCACGCGTGAGCGACGGGACGCTCCCAAGATTAGAAATCCGTTTCCGGTTTAGCTAAGAGCAGCCGCGAGAAAATTATGGTGATCCTTCTTAGGTGGATCCATTAAAGAAGATGCATGGTAGCAAGTTTTAACGGTGACATTGTTTCATGTGGCCGCCGGCTGATTTATGCTACTGGAGCTTCGAATCTCCTTTTTATTTCACCTTCCGTCTCGAGGCGGTTCGTGTGTCTCTAAGTTGATGTATGTGACAAAATATGGATTTTCTTGATCGTATGAAACGGAGATATTGTAATTACGAAAAGATACATGCGCTGCCAAATTGTTTGCTTTAAATTAACGCTGTAAATCACAGCAGAGAAGAAGAGTAGAACCACAGCCACTATAATGTAATTAGTGTATGTTCGTGGTTCGAAAGGCAACATCGTTTCAGTGGTGAAATTCTCGTTGTTGGTCGCAGTTGAAGTGGCAACTGGCACGGACGGACAGGTAGAAGATGCTTGTGGGTGAAACTAATGACGGAGCATCCGCGGAAAATACCCGAAGGAACACGCGTGGACAGGATTGTCCACGAGCAACTGGCTGTAAACAAGGGATTTCGCACTGTCTTGCGCGAAATAAACGCGCGACCCACCCACGCACCCTAAAATCCTATTGTTACGAAGGCGTCGCGTGCGGCGTGGCAAATGTATTAGAACCTCCATTTCCATTTCTTAACTCCCTCGGGTTTCGTGAGAGGATGCGCGACATTATTCATCAGCGGAGGCAATTAGGCTTGCTGAATTTCGGTAACGATTTTTGTGTTACGCGTCGTTGATAAGTTGATATTTAAGACCCGCGGACGCTGCAGGGTGATCCTTCAAAATGTTTCTTCTATTCAACATTCTTAACCCTTCGGGGACGACGTTCGTGCACTATATTGACTGACGAATATTTAAAAATTTAATACCAAATTGCGAATTTTATGCAATTATAACAAAAATGTGTAAGCACAATTGTATTGGGTTCAGCTTAATCAGATAATTAAAAAAACAATCAATGCAAACATTTTTTATTTTGCAGAAAGATCCGCAGTTTATTTATTACACCAGATCATATCACAGTAGAACCTAGATAGTTGCACTCCCGATACGTTAGTATCGACATAGTAGAAGTGAGAGATCTCATACAGTTGATTGGTGATCTCGATTGTTGCTGGGATCTTGATATTTGTAGGTTTTTTAATGTATTAGGTACGATACCATTTCATGCATCATTGTTTACTTTCTAGAATGTGAAGATAGCTATAAATGAAAAATATGAAAAAGTCAAATCATTCACAGCTTACTCTATCAACTTTGATCGTATAGAAAGTCTCTGAAGAGTTAACGAAATGTGCCATTGAAACGATCATTTTCAAAATGGGACTGTTATTGACATTATAGGTAGACATAGTGTTAGCAACAGTTTGCACAACTTTAGAAGACATCGTGATGATGTGACCTCGAGTTCGTTCTAAGTAGCCACGGAGACTTTCACATTCCTTAAAACAAAAGATGGATAGAAGAATATTTGGCTACACTTTCCTTCTGCAGAGCACACCCAGTTGTTCAATGTTTCATACCAGAATAGTGCATGTGATGCAAACTGACGAGATATTCAACGGGGCCAGTCATTTAAACACAGAAATATAACGAACAATTAGTGTTACCTACACAGGAATTCTTGAAAAGTTCCCAACGATCTTAAAAACCCAAGGATGTAAATGCGCTGATGTCATAAGTTACTAAATCAAGACGGCCACGAAGTCTTTGCGGATGTCATTCCCTGCGCGTTCAAGGTCATCAATTTCGCTTAATGGATCCTCAATATTTCGCCGTCGCGAGGTTCGACAACCAAAATTCGTACAGCGCCGCGTCGGCCAATAAGATTTGAGCCCTGTCGGTCCGAAGCAAAGGGGCCATCCGCGTCGCTCTCTCACTCTCTCACTCTCTCTTTCTGCCTCTGTACTCACGTAAATCACCCACCTCGACTTCGGCTTAACGCGAAATTTACTGCCTCGTCGTGCATACCGTCGGCCATGTTCGAATCGCAAACGTTTACGCACGGCAGGCTGAGTTTGGATGCTGAGCTAATATTTATAGTGACTCGCACATATGACACCGGCACATTGCCACTTTAAATTCACATCGATCCTGAGCAGACCCAATACGGGCCATGGGAACGCCTCTGAAACGAAGAAACAGTCACGGAGAGGTAGAAATCTTGCTGACTCTAATATACACGTCATGTTAGAGGTTCCAGCTCGGGTCGACTCGTGCAAGTTACAAGGTAATCATTGGATCGACGGGATCAATCTCGCGCAACATAATCGTTCCGAGCATGAGCAAGGTGTAGGCAGCTCTACCAGGCAGATTACAGGCCAAAAACCCGAAATAAGCCTCTAACGCGAGTGGTCCAAGGTGAAATCGATTCGGATCTACCAAGTTTGCTGGTAGCCAAGCTCGGCCAGCGACATAATGTGTTTATCAAACGGCGTGATCGCTCGTACCCATTCGTCACGTCCGGTAAGACCTGACGAGTGTCTGCGCTACCTGTCAGTCTAAAGACCTGCGGGACTTAGGCTGTTCAGTCCCCACAGGATATTCAGGAATGTGCTTCCTACACGCACCATGCTTAAATCCGTTCCCGTGCATATACATTGCTATCTACAAGGATTTTAATGCTTGATGGAATTCGATCGAAAGCCTTTTGTCATTGTTGCATTGTAGAACAGTCTAAATATAAATTACAAGTCTGAAGCACGCGCATAAATGTTTGTATTAACCCTCGTGTCGATACTCGGATACCCTCTTTCAATTTATTTGTGTAAGAAGTGTATGTTCTTGTTGAAAAATAGCAAAATTGCTGTAGATTTCTACTTTCTTGTATCAAAGAAATTAATTTACGTTTGCTGAAGAATCCGCAAGTCTAATTGTTAAAATTGTAACAGTGATTTTATGAGTGGCAGGCCTGTGTCTGGATGGCTGGCACAGCAGCCAATCATCGATCGCGTACGAACCGTTAAAAGGAATCGACCGTATTCGATTCCATTCCTTGATCAGACGCGAACTGAAAAACATCCTCACGAAATGTAAAAGTATGCATTAAGCGATAAGTCGTAAATCATAAAGTTCTTTTCTTTAGTTAAAAGTGTTCCTAAGTGTATATAACGAAAATACTCAGTTCAGTTTATTAATTGTTTATAGAGAGAAATATACAAATTAAAAGTTAAGCACGTGGCGTTCATATCTCACCTCCACGCTAAAAATAGAATTTTAACACTAATTATTACGTAGTCAATTTCTAGAAACACAGTAAACCTTCGGCAAAGTGATCACTGGGGGACGCTCGTTTCCGATAGCAAGCATAGACGAGTTACGTGCAGCTGTTCAGAAAATGGCTGGTTCGCATCGGCCAGGACGCGCGAAGCGGAGGAAGGAGACTGAGGTTGAAAAAGACGAATGGTAGACAAATATGGGCAGGACAGTTTCTATGTGCACTTCCCATTACCGGGCACCCACGCACGCCAGGGTAACGCGGGCCCCAAGAAGTGCGTCGCACTTAATGGATTCACGAGATTGAATTTATCCGGGTATTCACGCTGACACCCAAGAATATGGTTGGGCACCCCGGCACCGGCCGACTCTAATCCAGGCTTAACGAGTAGGAATATTACGCGGGGGTATCGTTGATATTAATAACGCGGATCGTAACAACGATCGGCCCGGTTATAATAGAGCACGCAGCCCGGGCACGATAACGAGAGATAAGAAGGATAATCTCGAAGCTTAACGATCGCGCGAACTTCTTCGCGATACCGCGTATCGATTACACCGAGGGTGGCTATCCTAAAGACTGTCGTTGTCGGAGGCATTGTAAGCATTTCGATATCTCGACGAATGGACATTTCTGCCTGCGAACGTCACACGCGTGCAAACGAGTTCCCCGGGGCCGCGTATCGAGAAGATATCGGCGATGTTGAACAATACAAAGAACACCGGGATCAAAGCGAAAGAAAAGTCCGAGCCTCGACATAGCACTGGTCGGCAGGGTAACCAAGACGAATAATACAGTAACTTTCAAAAATGCAGTGACTCGTTAACAATTGTTCGCAGACTCTCGAAGAGCGTATTCTGGTTTTAATCAGTTTTTTAAATGTTAGTTAACACCAAACGTACCAAGTTGTCAGAGTAATAGGCACGTGGATGCCTTATAAAAATTGCAAGAATTAATTCGTTTAGACTTTGCTCGGTTCTTATTATTATTTGAGCTATATTAATGATATTGTTAAGTCATTTCTTACAAAAGCATCTTTATAGGTTCATTGATTGTGAAATAATAAAAAATAAAATAAGAACCCGTCTTGGTACGTTTAGCGTTAATTACAAATGTGGTGGGGCATGTTTACAAAAAGTTTTATTTGATTTCGTAAAATTAATTTAGTTACAGGTGGACTGTGGATTCGTATGCATTTATCAAGAAGTTGACTGGATGGATGTATAATTTATATACAGGGTGTCCCAGTTTTTTCCGGTCAAACTTTGCCAGTGTGTTCTACACGCAAATGTAAGAAAAATATGTTATATGAACATATGCTCTTAAATGTTTTATTAAGGAGTTATAACTAATAATACAAAATGATAATGAACTGGCATTTCGTCGACACAGTGTACGAACGTATTATGAATATCTCTGTTTGTGTTTACATTTAAGAGCATATGTTCATATAACTTCTTTATATTATAAATATAAATATTTTCTTACTTTTGCGTGTAGAACACACTGGCAAAGTTTGGCCGGAAAAAACTGGGACACCCTGTATATTGTTGCTTTTAATGTAACGATGTCATTAAGGGACAACATCAATTTTTATTTTGCATAAATCAATCCCTATTATTTTCAATACATTCACGCGCCTGGTAAGGTCAGTAGTTTTCAAGTTTAATGTTCAAGTGATGAATTATGAAGGCTACGAATTAATTTGTACATATTTATAAATTACATGTTCTTTCATTTTGAATAACTTTCCCACCATATTTTCTTCACTATCGTATAACAATTTCAATTTCTCAGTCATCGACTTGCGATTCCATATTTGTCTAACGTAAATCATTATAATTTATTCGAACTCTTGTATAC
The DNA here is from genome assembly GCA_963971365.1 of Lasioglossum villosulum. NCBI lineage: Eukaryota > Metazoa > Arthropoda > Insecta > Hymenoptera > Halictidae > Lasioglossum > Lasioglossum villosulum. Next base: position 12,754,891 of record OZ020495.1, on the reverse strand, counting down.
TGTGTGATATATAATACATTTATGAATCAAATAGATTCCTGCAAACATACTTTGCTTTCACCTACGCACTCCGCAACCCGAGATTGCGATACGTGAACTCTGGATATTTATGCAAAATATAAGCTTTCCAAGTCCATTATAAAGAACAAGAGTTGAACGAATGCCTGCTTTTAATAATATCAGTAAGTCGAAAATGAAAAATTCAATATCACGCTTACCTGATTTCGACGTCTTCACAGTTTTGAGATAAAGACAGTTATGAAATACCACGGTAGACAAAAATTGTCCACGCATTTCATAAAATATATGAGGTACATTAAATACATGAGAAAATTCTAATCGAGTATAAAAATTTAACGGTTGAAATAATATAACAAAATTATTTTTATTTTCATACATATCGACGGTTTCAAATATTTCATCTATCTCAGATATCATTTGAGATACTCGGGAAATGTTTGCAGTCTCCGGTTACTCATAGATACTCGAATACTCAAGTATCTGAAAGATTCAATTGCAACCTCCTATCCATTTTATCATAAATGCATAAAATCCGCTGTCCACATATTGATAATACGATATTAGATAAGAAGATATTGATAAGTTTTGTGGATCGTCCAACGTTTCCGGGGGTGGGCATACTTTTGTGGCGCACTGTATCCGAGGATCTCGCGAGCGCACGCATCCTGTACCTACGTGTGAATTATGCAAATGAAGCTATTATGATCTGCGCTTTTTACGGCGTGTATTGCACGCAGAAGGGATAGAAAGAAAGCAAAAGAGAGAAAAAAGAGACAGAGAAAGAGAGAAAGCGGCTACAATGGCACGGCACAAAAGTCGCGCGTATTTTAACCGAGCGTCCCACGTGTCGAACGATTCGCGCGTGTGCAGCGACTGCTCTCGAGAGTCGAATGCATAACTCGCGACCAGAGAACTGCTTTTCTTTCCACGTTCGCGTTACGTCCGTTCCGCGGTGATACCGGTTTTCCAAATATGATCTAATCCGGCTCACCGGTCGCAATTCACGTCTGTTTGTTCCACGGAGGCCGGCGGCGCGACGCGGCAGCTGCCGCCCGGCCACGCGTTCGATATGCAAATGACGCGGGCACAATTTGTCGTTTCTCTCTCGGTATCAGTCGGTGCTCGAGATCCCGCGGCGATCGAAAAATCTGCAGTGGATCGCGATCAACGATAGTCGGGACCACGAGACGCCACGCCGGCCAAGACACGGCGACCATTTGTAAACCGCGACGTGGAACGACATCGATCGACTTAAGATACGAGCTTCTTCCGTCGCTACCTGAATTACTAGTCCGATTTCCCATCGACGCGGCGTTATAATCTACAAGCGTCATCGGCCAGTCTTGCGAACCCGCTGCGGGATTAAAGAGCGGCGATCGTAGAAACGCGCCCGACAACCCTCTCGGTCCGCGTAATTGCGTAATCGGCTGCGTTGACGTGTGAACCATGCTAAGCCGCTGCTGTAGAAATTTAAAATAATTTGTTTCTCTCGTTTTGTTAACCCTGCTATGTCTTCGACCAGTTTGCTTTTTCATTTCTTACCAACAAAGGTTGGGACGTCACGGATATTCACCGACATTGATTCAACCATACAACCAGACAGTGTCGCCGCATCGGAGAAATCGAGGGGAATACAGTTTACCCCCCCCCTCTGATAAGCAGATTAACACGTAACCAGTCTACGGTCTTAGTGGGGGATGTTGGAGTATGATCATAGGGGTTCCATGGAAATCATCGACACGATTTTCACTGACTCCAGATTTGACCGACAATGACTTTGGCCGACAACGGCTTTAACCGACAAAGAAATTTGACCGACACCGGATTTCATCGACAAGGACTTGAGACGACCACCTCAGTTAGCGAAATTTGTTGTCGGTCAAATTTCTTGTCTGTCAAATTCGCTGTCAGTCAAATTTGTTGTCTATCAAAATCGTAGTCGATCAAGGTCATTGTCGATCAAGGTCGTTGTCGGTTAAAGGCGTTGTCGGTCAAAGTCATTGTCGGTCAAATCTGGAGTCAATGAAATGTCGTCGGTAAAACCGTGTCGGTGATTTCCATGGAACCGGATCATATTTCTGGAATGGGATAGTGGAAGGGGGTAATTAACCTTTTTAAAATGTCAAGATAAAATAATATTGAAGAGGAATCCATAAATAAAAATTGTTATTTTATCGGTTCTCGTACTAGTCTAGAATAAAACCTTATATATTAACAATACGTTAGGATGAGATAAGAATATAGTATTATTAAAAATTCATAATTTAATATGGAACAATCCACTATCCAGGGTCTGATTTGATACTAAGCGAGTTAAATACTGTGCATACAATAGATATATGTATAATACTAAATATACTAAACCTAGCGAGCAATGACTCATAGACACTGTACTACAAAAATTGAAAGATTCTACTACTATTCCAACACGTGCCTACTAACCTTCACTAATTCTGGAATAAAAAGTTCGAAACCGGTAATTCGGTCGGTAGTGTTTAATCTTAATTTCGTGTACGACCAAAGTGTTTCCTTTTTCGAAATCAGTTTTACCTTTGCTTCAGGTGCAAGAACGCCAAGCTAAATGTGGTAGCTTGAATTAATCGATACCAGACATGCAATATGCGCTAACACGTGTAGATATCTTATCTCGCGAATCGTAATGAAACTTTTCGCTTGGTTCTAGTGTCACATAAACTCAATGGCAGTCTTGATTTCGATAATTTGGTACGGTCGTTCACCGCTGATAAATCTGTATACTGGTTCGTGTGGACTATTAGGGCAGCAGCGGTGGTGGGTTTCGACCGCGATTGCTCGATTTTTTTTCGATCCCGTTGACTAACGAGCCCGATGCGTGGAATGCTGTATGTACATTGGCCGGCACCGATTCCTGCTGGAGAGAGTGATTTAGGCTTCGTCCGGTCAGAATGTGTCTGTAGCCGCCGATCAAATATTTCGATCACGGTTTATTCTACTGTACACTCAAAAATTTTCTGACTTCGATCGATCGATTGCCCAATTAGATTTTTAATTCCATTCGTTGATGAAATGGCCTTCCTTCTTTTTCGTATACTGAACCACTGGAACCACCAGATTTGTGTCCCCCAATCTACTCAACTGGTCAATTAAAGTGGTTCTACAAAAATTTTTTATTCTATAACATATTCGGCATGAGCAATTTGAATTTTTACTCGCACAACCTCTTGATCAACCACATCACGAGTTTCGCATAACTCATAGAACCTTCGGCGTGCTAAGAGGAACAAATGAAGTTAGATAATCAACTGTCGAGTTCTATAAATAAAACAAACCGAGGAAAGCATAAAATCATCTACATAGACTTTTCCACTGAACGCAAGGAAAGTAGGGTACGCTCGATTATGGAAAAGTGTAAAGTGTAGCGGAGCAGGGGACGAAAAGCCGAAGAACGAAGCGTCGTAACGTAACTCAACGCCACGCCGGGACCGTTTCCTCCGGGACGTTGTAGCTACGTATCAAATATGCAAATGGGAGTACATAATTTGTCGTTTACGGAGTCGCGCGCTGGGCTGAAAAAGCACGTGGAAAAAGGAGTACAATACAGGTGCGAAGCGCAGTGCGGTGCAGCCCTGTGCAACGCGATGCGATGTAGTGCGGCTCAGTGCAACGTAATGCAGCGCGGCGGCCCACTCGCGAACAACCACGTACGAGTTTACTCGAGTTCAGTCCAGTCTCGAATCGAGTCAAGTCCAATCGAATCCAGTCAGTTCATCTGCGGCCGCCGCTTAGTATTTATAGCAGGCAACGGAGGGAGAAGGAGAGAGCGAGAAAGAGAGGATGTTGCAAATGCCCATCAGATAATGTCCACGGTATGCGGCTTTATTACGCCGAGGTTATCTATCTCCATTTTTCTTGTCCCAATTTTTCACACGAAACGACCAACAGATTTAACCGGCGCGGCGGCACGTTCTATCCATCTTCGAGGTCGGTCGTAGTCGTCAGAAATGTCTGAAGAACGGATATTGTATGTGTTACCGATCGATTGTAGGTGGGTGACGTAGATGAAGAATGTTAGAAATTGATCTAGTTATTCGATACGCAAGAGACGAAGCTCCTACTTTCTAGTGTCACGTCCGGTGGTCCAACCATCATTAATAAACAATAAATAACCACGATACAAATATTTCTTAATTTTGTTTAACATTCTCCCTAACTAATTCTCTCTAACTAATAAAATATTGTAACCATATACTAAGCGAATAAACTGAAATATAATACGCGAGCGATGTTAAGCAACGAAGCTGTTGCAGGCCACCTGGAGCGCAAAATTACAAGAAAACCACCTAAACAAAATTAAATACCAAGAAGACCAAGAACGCAATAGAGCTGACACTGATGAAAGCACTCCGGAAGAACGCGAGAAATGGAGGATCCAGCTGAGAGAAAGAAAGACACAAGAATAATTCAGTGAACAAACTGCAGACTACGATTACGATGACAAAGTGAAAACCGAACCAACTCCACAAGGATTTGGTTTAGAACAAAGGATAGAAGAAAATATAAAAACGACGACACCTCGCCAGCGAGTCAGTAGTAATCATCAAGCAATAGTACGAAAAAGGTCAACGGTTCAATCTGACAGTAGTCAGTAGTCAGTCAAAAGTAGTAGTCAGTCAAAAGTCAACAGTTGAATCCGACAATACCAATTTAATAATCATTTTTGAGTCTGAAGTCAAATCGTTCGTGTGTAATCAGTCAAAGAATCATTTCGAGTTAAAAGTGAAATCGCCCGTGTGTAATAGTTCGTAAGGATTACAATTGTAAGGACTACCATTTCGCCTACACGAAAACTCGAACCAGCGTAACGGTAACTACTAACATTTATAATAACTACTAACTCTCGTATCGACTACTCGCAAAACTCAAATGTACTCTGAATTCATTGTTTAAATACACTTGTTTAATTAACTTCCCGATTCATAGGGAAGTTACTGTTTTCTACTAAATATCAGCTTCTCCAAATTCATTTCGCATACCCAACTTCGATTTCTTCGTGACCAATAATTTACAATAAAGCCATATAAACATCATAAAAACCCTCAATTTCCCGAACCGAAGCCGGTGAATGCAGGTAGGTTCGAAACTGCGTCATATCCCTATCATATAAATCTATCAAAATCTCTATCGAATCTCTGTTTGTCTTACTTGGGACGTAACACTAGAAAAACAAAATATAATCAAATCTTTTAACCCTGTTACTTCGCTTACTCATTGTTCGCGTGAAATTGTTTCACGAGGCCGATCTAATCGGTTCATCGAGAGGTTAACTCATTATGCACTGGAGCACTTATAACGAGGCAAAAGAGAAGATGCAAATTCCCATCAGATAGGATCCACGGCGAGTACACGGCTCTAATACTTCCCAGCTATCTGGCTGCATTTTTCCCGGGGGCGATTTTTCTCTCGGCGAATGAAGTTTTCAGCCTCCCCCTCTTATCTGTATCCGTCAATTTTTCTTGCTCCGTTTTCACGATAAGGTAATTGGCGCGCGAAATTATCTGATTCCTGGCTCACGAGTCAGATGCCCGGAAGAGCTGCTCCGAACAGAGCGAACTCCTCGGAGCAGCTTACTCCGGCCATGATTAGAACGGCCGTGTTCGGCCGTTGGGCTCGTTTCGAACGGACTCTCGAACGACCTGTCTTGAAGTTTATGAAAACACAGAGGTATTAATACTTTTTTTTGCCGTCGGTTTTTAACACGGCTCGTGTTCAAAGCCGACGCGGTCTGAGCTTGGGCACACGAAGAGAGGAAGAAGCAGAGAGGAGGAGAAGAGAAACCTCGCGCGGAAGGTCTCGCGATTCGAAAAAGAAACTTAAATCGAGAGCCCCGTATTCGAAACGAATGCTTCCTGCTCGTTTCAAACCAGTATCGAAGCGATATTCGACAACCACCTACGCGTACCCCTGCGGAGAAAGTTGCCCTTCGCGGTTGAATTTATTGCAATCGTTGCGGTCGCACAAGTATCCGGTAGGAATCTCGACGCCCTTAATTTCCCCCGGCACACGGAGACATAAAATTAAAACGCTCGAACGAGTAAACAACCGCGCAGGGATCCCCTTCGGGCAAATTTTATACGCGCGGCGCGTTTAATAACCGTGAAACGCCTATTGCACGAGGCCTGCCGCCGCCGGTCCAACGGCGGATTTTCAAAATGACCGGGCGAGTCGCTCGCGAATCCGAGAGAGCATCTTTACAAAATTGCACGGCGCGACGCATCGTTACAAGTATGGGCGACCAGCTAGCGGGAAACGGAAAGTCACGTTCGAGCGAACCATCCCGTTTATCAACCAAGGAAAACGATACGATCCCGATCGTTATTCGCCGCAATGGAAGAACGAGAAACCGTTGCGGATCGAGAGAGGATCGTCTCACGCCGCGCTCCTGCTCGATGAAGACATTCAAGCTCGAGCCAGCGCGGTCGTCCCGTAAATTTCCTGGGAGCGACAGATACGATCGCGGCCGCGAATCATTTCTGGATCGACCCACGGATCCCTCGGTTTCGGTATCCTGTTTTACGAACCACAATCAACAATAGAGCCCGGCCGCGATTCCCGCATAGCTGGACTACGTTTTACTGCTTATTAAGCTACAAAGGCGACAGCCCGCGATGAGAGCACAAGAGAAACGGAACGACGATCGACTATGGCCCTACTGGGGGGCCTGCTTCAGACAGAGACTACTGAAACTACTAGTCGTGGGACCAGGTGTAAGCTTGATTTTAATGGATGTTGTTTCACTTCGAGTAGGGGAGACCAGGGCTGAATGTTCCTAAGCTAAGTTGTTCCGATCATTATTTATAAAAAAAAGAAGAACGAGCGATTCGTTTTTTTTTATTAGAAAATCTCATATGAGATTTGTTTCAACATAATAAAGGAAATATAGGGTAACTGCACCAGTGAATGAACGGGCACCAGTAAATGAACGCTTTTGTATATTTCAACAAATTTTAACCCGGACGGCATACTAGCGATAAAATTGTGATTAAAGAGTTAAATAAATAGGAGAATATTGTTTAGTAATTTTGTTCATCGATTGGACTAGCATTATTCAATTACTAGAATGTAGTGTTCATTCACTGGTATTTTTCATATTTTTGATTTAACGTTTAATAAAGAAGAATAATAATAATTTCATTGTATTTGTGTTCATTTATTTTTGACAAATGAAGTATAGGGAGCTATTTGGCATATATGAGATTCCTTTAATTCACATAGTTTTTTTTTAAATAAAATATTTTCCTGAACAATTTCTTAAATGTTCATTCACTGGTGCAGTTACCCTAGTACATTTGTTGCAGAAAATGAAACTGAATATACATAGTGACATGATAAAACGTGAAAATAATAGTACATATGAAATAAACCGCTTGAACCTTAAGGCCACAGCTTTTAAGAAATGAAAGCATACAGCGACAAGCCCTGATATAAGGTTTGGCTATAATCAGTGAAACATCTATAGGAAGAGCGATTCGTTTTCAGTCGTTCATGTAATAAAAGTGAGTGAAGTATAGCGTGTGTTTAACAAAGGCGTAGTTACGTATCATAATTACGTTTTTAAAACTTGCTACAGTTGGAAATACCGTAAGAATGTTTAATTGCAAGAGTTTCAGAGTATTCTATGTGGAATTTAAACAATTTTTATTTCACAGTTCTAACGAATCCACAACCTCATTGTTCCTTGTCAGTCTTTAAAATCGCGATCACACTCGTGAAGTCGCATTCACATTCCTTCATTTATTAACAGATAAACCGAAGTAGAAAAAGAGTAAAACCACACCGCCACGGTTCGAATAAATTCAAATGAGAAAATCGGACTTACTACACAGATTGGCTCCCGAGTGCTTCAGACATAAAATATTCAACAGTCTGGTAATTATTACATCGACTCGCGGGACTGCGTTTGATTTGTACATGGCTAATCGAAGCCGAACAGGGCCGAAGGAATGCCATTAAATATGTAAAGTAGCGTCTCGGCCGATGGTCATTTTGGTATAAAAGTGGCAAGAAACGGACGAGTGTCTTTCACTTCGGCCGTAAATCGTTCGTGGGTGGAGAGTCGAACAGAGAATATGGACAAAGGAGGTGGTAGAGAGAGCGAGAGAGAGAGAAAGGAGAGAGAGAGAATGGAGAAAGGAGCGAGAGAGGAAGAGAGCCGAAAAAGAAATTTTCCAATTGGCCAACCGCTGGATGCGCGCTCGCGTCGTAACTCCTGTGTCTTTTACGACGCGGCTCTGAGATAACGGACCGTATTCGTTGGTTTTCGCTTTCTTTTTCCTCCTCCACCTGTCCCCTACCCTTCCGCCCCTGATCCTCTTTCCTTTTCGCTTGCCGAGCCGCTATCCCACTTCTTTTCCATTCCACAGCCGCGAACTCGAGCCGCTCAGTTGCCAGAAATCATAATCTACGCGGGGATGCATTCGACGGAAGCGCGTATCCGCCCCTTACACTGCTCGTAAAACTAACGCTTTTGCCCCGGAGCGGCGCGTCAATTGTCTTCGGTTAAGCACAAAGCAATACTCGTAAAAATACCGCGGCGTCGAACGACGCGCACCGAGAGCCTTGTTTGTTATTCGACATTTAACGGGGAAATTCTGCAGCAGGAATGCACAGTAATAGAATCTGGTCTTGGCAGCCGGTTAATAACTTTCTGTTGTTCTGTAACAACATCGTTCGAGATCTACATATGTATAAGCCGTTGATCTTGAAAGTGGTTCAAAAAATTTCATTGATCCAAATTCAGTATCTCAATGTACGAACAATTGAAAACGAAAGGGGTAATAAGTAAACTGATTTATAGAGTATTCGCAACGACAGTTCAATGGACAAATAGAACAGTATTCCGAGGTGCAAAAAGCTTAGGCATGATGATTACAGTGTGAGAAATAAAGATCAAAATGATGTTGCAATCAAGATTAAAAATGACGCTATATACGCGTTGTAATCCACGTCATGGGATGAAATACAGCCACGGCAATAACTCTGAAACATTCCAAACAGATTTCAACACTAAGACAGTGTATTTCCCTCTGTTCTATATCCACAGGAGAATATTCCACAGAGCACGCGATAAATCCACATAAAATGAAACAATCAATCCATTGTTAGTAAATGGGTAGCTGTATGCGAACTAAAAATTTCCTGAATTGCAACAAATTGGAAATAGATATGTACCTTGTTTCTTAATACGTTTCACAGGTTGGAAATAATACAATACTTCTAAATTCTTTTAATGTTTTTACTGGTTTAATTTACACCTACTCATTTTGTCATAAATGTATAAAATCCGCTGTCTATTAATTAAACAATATTCTATATTAAGATAATAATAATTATATTACATGTCTCGTTCTCAATGATAGTATTGTAGTCATGCTTGTCATGCTTCACATCACAACGTTCAACGCATATTTAATCTGAATTTGGCGCTCTTCCATCGCCTACTTCTCTCTAATTATTCCTTTATTCTCATATTGTTTCGTTGTGCATACGGTCTTACCAGTCCATACGACAATAAAAATCAAAAAGATTATCACAGTCAATACGACTTTATAAAAAAAAAAATGTTATTGTGATTATGTTCAATAAGAATGATAATATCACAATTGCACAACAAGTGCTATTTAATATTTCTTCTGCTCCTTAAATTTCACAAATGTAGAAAATAAGGAGAATAGTTCGAATTTAGTCGAAGTTGAAGAAGAATTATTAAAATCTTCCGAGCTTGAAACATCAAAAAGTAGTGTGTTGGAGATACTAGGAATAGATCCCAATGATTCCAAATTCAAAGAGGTTAAATATCATCCAGAACTAAATAAAATATATTAAATAAAATATAATATATATTTTATTTATATTAAAATCGGTAAGTCATATAAAATTAGAAAATTTTCTAAATTTCTAGGTGTGTTAACCGCGGCATGTAATATAATTATTTTATAATTATATATATTAAATAAATATATGTATTAAGGTACATTGCAGTAAGTACAATTACCAAACCTCCAGTGAAACAAAATGAACACTACAGCTGCGATGTATATCAGTTTTTTGTAACAGGAAAATGGAAATGTTTCAACGCAAATGAACGATAAAACCACATCAAGTGGAGGGTCTAACGCTAAAGGGTAAGATCTAGAGTCTAGAGGACCGCGGAAGCGGTTAAACGAGTTACCAACGTGGCCGTGAAGACACGTGGCCCTACGATCGAAAAACTGTGGGAAAATCGGCGCCTGTCTTTCAAGTGACACGTCGAGGATTGTGTTCTGGTAGGTAAGCCTCGAAGGCGTCATTATGTGCGAACGACATCCCGCAGAAGTGGCCCATTTATATCTGCAGGGGCATAGGCAGCGAGCACGTAGGAATTTATACGCTATAATATTGCTACCACGGTAGTAAACTGTACCAGTATATATCAGCACCGCGAAAATGATCGTCCAGTGGTTCGCTCGGCTCCGCATACTGCCAGCCTTTTATTGCCTCGACGACGATCACCGTTTGTCGATTTTCTATATGGAGCAACGTGCCTATTCTGTATAACTATCGGCGAACCCTTTCGACCGGCACGAAGCTAACCGCGGGGCATGGTCGACTTACTCGCGATCCCCTATCGCGAGACGATGAATCCTAACAGTGAACGTCGCCGAGTAACAACCGACCGACGTTGTTTGTCAAGCACCGAACCACACAAAAATAATTGCTTATTACCCCTGTCAGGACTTCCATTTACACGAGCGTTACGCATTCTTGTTGTACGAGCAGCCTGTTCGAAAATGTAATTTGTTGGTTCTAGGTGTCTACTGTTCATGGTGCGAGAATGCTCGCTCTTCATCTCATTCCGTGTTTCCTCGGATGTGCGAGAATATTGTACAATTACACGTATTGTGTAGGGCCTACTTTATGGTGTCGAATGATTCATTTTGGAAATTTGTAGCTATCGTTTTCTCAATTTACTTATTATTTTGATAAAGTCCTCTGTAATAATTATCCACTTATTCCTCGACTTCAGTTTTCAATGCTAATTTACACATCTTGCTTGAGGATTTTTAATAATATTATTCAAGAATTCCAATATACTCTCCTCAACCGATTAAAATCATTAGAAAAAGAAAGAATATTCTACTTGGTTTCTACATATTTTGTATAAAGATCCACAGTCTCTTCCTGATCGCAGAAAACAGGGTAGAAATACATGGAAGCGTATGTACAAGGAGTAAAGAAATGTTGCATTCCACGCATCACGCAATAAAAAAATTCTACCTTGAAATTCAAGGTCAATGACAATTTTGCGGCAACTTTTTTCACAGATATTCATCGAGCGCAAAGATGTAGAATACGCCAATGGCAGCCGATGTTAAATATTTCTTCACACCCTGTACATCTCTGACAACATTCCCACATCCAAAAGGAAGACAGACGCAGCAATTCTCGGAGGTATGAAAGATGAAAATTTTATACTTCACACGATAAACGACTTCAGGATTGAGTCATTTCCTATTCCTACGAACACCACTCTATGAACCCTGAAGACGCTCGAACAACTGCTGGGTGTTGGTCGTAGCGCGTTGCATTGAAAAAGGGAGCCAACAGAGACGAAAGGGTACGACGAAGTCTACATACAGGGTGTCCCAAAACTAGTGTAGGAGCGAAAAATGGGAGGTTCCTTGGGTAATTTGAAGCGAAATTTTCCTTTACAAAAATGGCGACCGCGAGTTTGTTTAGGAGTTATTAACGAAAAACACGGACCAATCAGAGCGCGGCTAAAGCGGATTGATTCTGGTTCGGCCAATAGCGACACTACGTTAAACGAGACCTCTCGCTGAGTCGGACTCCGTTCGCTATAGCCGGACTCTGATTGGTCCTTTGTTTTTCGATAATAACTCCTAAACAAAGCCTCGGACATCATTTTTGTAAAGGAAAATGTCGCTTCAAATGACCCAAGGAACCTCCCATTTTCGGGTGTCGGAGGAATTTTGGAACACCCTGTAGAAAAGGTCTGTTTACTCCGATTTTGATGAAATTTTAATATGTCATGCAGCAACACATTTTGAACAATTTTTACCTTTTCCAATATAGGGGAGGTCGCTTTTAGTTCTCGAAATATTCGCAAAAAACATTTGCTAATACTGCACTGAATTTTCCGTATTCTTGTACGCTCCGTGGGAACGTAACCCTCATACGTGCAGAGTCTGTTACTTTTTTTTGTAAATACGCTGTGAAGATGAGAGAGGGACTGACCCAAGGAACCTCCCATTTCCCGCTCCTACACTAGTTTTGGGACATCCTGTATAGTACAGCCGATGTCGATTCAAATGAGCTTGTTGGGATACGAGCGAAGAATACAACTCTATCGGTTGGACGCCGCCTATCATCGTGACCGGACTTTGCGCTGGCGAAAACGTAAGCGCCAATGCGACGATGCATTAGATGACCGGCTGCAGCAGCCAGCGCACCCGATAATAAGGTCCATCGACGCGTGGAGAGATAAGACGCTGCAACCGCAAGGGCGGACGACGAAGACGAAGAGAAGAAGAAGAGACATCGACACGTTCCTGTCGGTGGTTCATCGTTAAGATCGAAGACCTTGCCAGCTATCCGAGGCGAAGCGTCCGAAAGACTCCGTGTGCACGCACACACGTGCACCGCGTGGGCGAGCCACGCGACCGAACGGGTTTCTATACACACGTGTGTTTCTGCTCTTCGAGGCTGCTTCGTGACTTCCACGTAGCAAGACCACGCCACCAAACGATCGCTGTACCCAGGCGGCTATTTGAATATTCACGCTCTTCCGGACGTCCACGCACAATGCCGGCGATGCTGCACGCGCGCCTTGTCAAAATAACGTATCGCGTCCATGCGCGTGCCTCTCTCCTCCCTCCTCCTTCCTTCTCCTCTCCCTACACAGACGATCCTTGAATTCATCAAGGATCCGATCTTTTTATTTGAAACCGAGCCGGCTGCGAGGAAATGCGCGGCCTCTATTGCGCCGGGCACTCGCGATAATGGCTCCCTTTGAATGCTTCTTGCGCCGGGATGAAGTCGCGCAACAGCCTCGAGCAGACACACTCTCTGCTCGCGATGTAAGTGGCGGATACGCCAGAGGTATGCTAAATTGATTGGATACGCTGCAGAACTTGTTGAATCGCGGCTAAGGCTATGCTGTAATGTTGGGATTCCATTCGACAGGAAAATTTAATGGAGCTAAATGAGATATTGTGCTGCGGCCTGTACTGGTGAATGGCTTAACATGCTGTTTACCTTCTTCCTGATGAAACCTCGTTGCACAGTGGCGCGGACGGTCGATCTAGCAGTTCATTTGATAAAAAATGACTTGTCTGAGTTGTTGATCTATTAGGTTAACACTGTGAGTCTT